>VZRF01002368.1:143660-483816 GCA_013396875.1 Vireo altiloquus
CTCGTTAGACAGCTCTCTGCGGCGTTGCTTTATCGCCTGTGCCGGATTCCCTCCGGGCTGGTGTAGCGCAGCTCCAAGGGAGGAGGTGCGGTGGCAGCGGAGCGCTGTCAAAGGTCTGCGGAAAACGCCTGTTGGCAAATTGAGAGGGCACCCAGTTTTCTGGGGATGCGATTTCTTTCTCTGTTTTTTGGGACGATGTGTGAAAAGCGCAGAATTTCACTTTCCGAACTTGCCTAAACCAGCTTTTTCCTGCCTCCGCACAGTTGCGTTTAATTAAATGTGCCTAATTTAAGTACAAGGGCTGCTAAACAATAGTCTGTGACATGTGTAGCACAAACCCGTGTTTCCTCCCTCCAAACGATGTCAAAGCAGGCAACTTTGGGAGTTCCTTTTTGCTGGGCGCTTGAGAATTATTTGCTTTCTGAAGATGTAAAGCTCAGCCGTCAGCTGGTGTCGATTGCTGGAGTGAGATTTTGCTGAATTGTGGCAGTGGAGAACCTGGCTGTGGCCCAAGAACCCTGACTTTCAAATGTACCCCCAAGTAACCACTCTTGGGAGAACATTGAGTTTGTCTGGGGAAGCACTTCGAACGCAGATAATGCTTCCATTTCAAGGAGACACGCTATCTTGACTATTCGGTGTACTTGGAAAGGAATTTTATTTTGGACTAAATAATAATCTCCCATTATCAAATGATACAATACCGGGAGATTCTTGCCTTCTGGCAGCTTTTCCACTTCTTCATACATGATTCTTCATCTCCTCCCTCTATGTCAATAACTCAGTTTCACAACGTGTATGTGGCAAAAGTCGTGTTCTCTCTTGTTTTGCGCTTGCAAATCTGATTAAGACAGTGAGAATAGTAGTAGCAGAGGACCATCAGCATTGGTGCTTGTGCATATTCTCCATTAGAGTGTTTATGGTGCTCAGGCTGCTTCCTTAACTCCATGGGTTTGTAGCAGGAGTGTTACAAGATCATTAGGTCTGGGTCAGGCTTGACTCCACAATTGAAATTCCATTTAATGGGCCAGAAAACACATTAGTTTATTTTTGCTGGCCTGATGCTATCTGGGGGATAAAGGATACCTGTTCTGTCAGGAAGGCTGCTGGTATGGAGGTGACCTGTTGGTGTTTTAGGAACGAACTTCTACTTTAGTGAATATCTGCCTCTGTGACCATGGTGGGTTTGATCTGGGATGAAAATCCCTACAACCACTAATATGGCAACAATGTCCTTGGGTGTTTCAGGGAAGTTGGTTGAACAAAACCCTTGGTTTTCTATGTAGAGGTGGATAATTCTGGCGAATTCACTTTCCATGAGAATGTGTCAAGATGTGTGTTTCTAATGGGCATTTTTCTGGTGAGCAATGGCTTTCTGAAGGCTTTCCATACCCCCTGGTAGTGACTGCACAAGGAGCTGAAATAGTACAATACTTGAGGTTGCTGTGAGAAAAGTTTGTATGAGTTATATTTTGCAGAGATCAAGAGCTTTCTGTGTATCTGAGACATCCGTGTAAGTTCTGCTGTACCTCTGATATTTGTTGCTAGAGCAAGATGATACTACAGAAAAATTCTTGTAAATCTTCATTAATTTTTTGTGAAAACCCAGCACATGTTTTACTCTCTGTTCTGTCGGCTGACTGAACTCTCAAATAACTTTCTCTCTTTACAGGTATGCAAACTAGCTGTTATTTAAGACCAGAACTGTAAATCTTTAGCATAAAGGTGAAACATGGGAGAGTTTTAAGGAGTTCAACTTTTTTTTTTTTTAAAGGATAGTAACTGTTGTAAAAGCCTGTTTTTCCCTAAACTTGATTTGCCACTCTTGAGTGAAGAGTTGAATTAATATTATGATGGCTTACAACTTAAAAATTCTTTTGACCTCATTCTAAGTTCCAAGCACTTGTAATGAGGTTGAATGTTTAAGAAGGTCTTGACCCAAAGCAACGATACCACAGTTTATTGCTCTAGGAATAAAAATTTGATTGTGTGGCTTTACTGGAGCTTTCATATGGTGAAGCTTTTCAGAAACCGAGTTATGGATTCATCCATGCTCACAGTCTTCAGCGATCAGACAGCTGTGCTGGCAGATGTAGGGGTGCAAAGAGCCTGATGTGAAATATGGTATTTAAATTTTGACTTCCCCTTGCCTGAATTTCTCAACTGTTTCAGGTGAGTAGGTGTACAAATTTGTCACCCCTAACTGTTAAACCCAGGCTGGATTTTGTGCTCTGTTTCTGCTGAACTGCAGAAATTTTGGGCACTGGAGTTTTTGACCTGTTTTCATCCGTAAAGCCACAGGCATTCCAAGAGCATTGTGCAGATGAACGGGCTAGGAGCAAATGTTGGCATCCGGGCTGAGTGAGATGACTCCGGAGCAGTATCAGATCCTGCATGTGTGTGGAGCAATGCTATCTATTTCAGAAATCTACTGCAGGCATTTCTGTCACTTCATTACTGTAGTAAATCATCACTGAGGAAAAAAACCCTCTCTGTGGCAGCAGTTAGGCAAGAGCTGTGATTATGTCAGTAATGCGAGGAGCAAATGGGGCTGGATGCCTTCGAGGGGGTGATAATATGGAGGGCGTGGGGTTGGAAGAGAGAATGGAAACAGAGATGGATGTTTCTTTTCTCCTGCCTGCATCTGAGATGACACAGTTTGCTCTCTGGCATTGTTTCCCCATAAACAGGAGTACCTGTGTTTGAACCAGGCACTTGAGCAGTTTACTCTAAACTGCTGCACTGTTTCACTGATGACCTGGGTAGCCTTCAAGGTTGTGGGTGCTATGCGTGGATCATTAACTGAAAAGGCAAGGAAAAAATTCTTAATGCCCTTTTCAGGGCATTAATGCCTGTACATGCTGGATGGCTTTTCTTAAAGCATTTTGTGTACGGGACTGTTAAAAAGAGGAGAACTGCCGCCTGTGTAAAGGGAATCTTGAGTCTTCACACATCTGGAAGAAATAGAGGAGAAAAAGAATCACTTATTCTGAATTGTCAACATGTTCAACATAATCCTCCTAATTTGGAAGGGTATTAATGTTTTAAGTAGGTAGACACAATGATCAGAAGTGTTAGTGGCATAGGAAAGGCTAATGTGGTTCTTCAGTATCAGACAGGCTGAGATAAGGATGCTTATTCCTGACATCTCATTTTGTACTAATCAACTGATCATTTGTTGAGCTCTCAGCCTTGCTAATACCAGTTCTGCTTGGGGATTAGTATGGGCTGGGATCAGCCTGGGACTAAATCAGCAGATAGGTCAGTATCAACATTTTGTAAAGAAGTGGGAGCTGGGGCTGTGTGCAGGTCCTAGTGAAGCTGCTCCCATGCACCTGTGTGCGTTTACTAAGGTTGCCCAGTGCTGACTTAAGAGCTGTGTGATTCCTTGGGACCAGGTTTATTAGAATGCAGGGAGGTATTATGAGTCAATTAATCCAGCAGTTTGTGCCATCATTTACCTGAACATCTCCTTTTTACACCAGAGCTGTCTGTTTCTCACCCGTGACTGCTACTTGAAGACATTTTACTAATCTGGCATTCAGCTGTCAAAGGGCCCTTTCTTGCATTTTTTTTTCTGAAAGGCTTTCATTTGAGAACCTGAGAACTCTTAATCAAATGTACGTCCACAAGGATGAAGAATCTATTTTTGATTTTTATTTTCCTCATCAAGAAGACTACTTAACTGAAAAGTAAATCTGATTTATTTCTTAAAACCTTATATTAAGTCTGACATACTCTGTTTCACCAGTGCTATGTTCTTCTGTGTGCAGTGCTGATATCCTGGAGGCAGAAGTTGCCTGGTTACATTAAACAGGCCAAATTCTTCCTCTTTTAGCCATTTTAACCCGGTGTTTCTCCAGAGACCACCCCCATTATCTCAGAGCACGAGACCCAAATGCAGATTGAGGCTAGGGTATCCATAAACTCTTTGCGACTGACTGTGTATAAATTGTACATTGCAGAGATGTCCTTGCACTGCCGATCTTCAAGCAGGAAGAACCGCAGCTGTCTCCCGAGAACGATGCCAAACTCCCACCCTTTCAGTACGTCCTCTGCACAGCCACCTCACCTGCCGTGAAACTGCACGAAGAAACTCTGACCTACCTCAACCAAGGTAGGGTTTGCAGTACACTGAAGGGGAGAGGGTATTCCCCTGGGAACAATTCATGAGATTTAATCCCATACTTTGCCTTACCGGGAGGGCAGTGGGATGGGAAAAGAGGGTTAGAAGCGGGGGAGCGGGGGGGGGTGGAGGAAAGGATGAATATTTAATTTTCCACATTTAGATACCACATATTTTAAAATAATGAAGTACCACTGATTTAACTCTTGACTTTAGTGTTATAGCATGCACAGTTCCCTGTGGCAAAGTACTGGCTTGATCTCAGACAGCTTACGATGCAGCCTCCTGCTTTCATCTCACAAGGCTAGATTGATGAAGTAGATGGGCCATCTTGGACTGGGGAGGGCTCTTATCACTGCAAGTCCCCCGGCACTGCTGGAGAGCATAGCCAGAGGATGAATGAGCAGGTATCCAAGGGCTGCTCTGAGGGCTGGGCAGAGTGACATCTCTCCCACAGGCAGGCTGCCGTGGCTCTGCTCAGTGCCGAGCTTGCCAAGTTGCCGGGGTTCAGTGCAGCAAGGTCCTCTGTGACTGACCTCACAGACTAGTTCATACTCCTGGATAAACAAACACTGTGTTTCTCTGTGTTGTTTTCTTTTTCCCCCTTTGGCAGCATTTGTGCAGGCACATCTGTGGTTGGTGTTTGGCTGTCACTTTGCAGCCCCTCCTGTGCGTGAGTCTTGAGGGGATCAGACCTTTCCATGTACAAATTATGCTAAAACACACATAAGCTCCTTTTCTGCCTGGCTGCAAAAAAGGACTAGACAAGCTGAAGGCTGTTTGCCCTCTTCCTGAGATCCTCTCCTGCCCCAGGATACTGCCCCAGCTCTTTAAGCTTCGTGCGCTGAGTAGGATGCTCACTTGGGTGCCTCCCTGGATAGGTTTCTCTTAATGATGGTAGAAATCAGAGTCCTGACCTCCCTTGGACTCTGACCCCAGGTTCAGCTGGCTGCTGGATCTGTGTTGGTAGCTGGTAGACCCATAGAACCTCCCCCAAAGATCAGTGAGGTATTGCAGGCACTACCCAAGGAGCCAGGTATTCCTGTCGCATAAGCTAGCGCTGTTGTGTCTCTCAGGATCAAAAGATGCTTGGAATATGTGATTGTGTCATCTGAGTTTATCCATCTAAACACAGCAGATCCCAGGAGGTGATAATGGGGTGTATCAGTTGTGAGATTGAGATGAATCTTCCTATGAAGCTCAATTCTTTCCTGTATTGGAATAAAAGATTTTTTTCTTAATGAAAAGCTGTTGATGGCCAAATATTATAGCATACATGAAGCAGTGCCTACTTTTTTACCTTGACAGTGGAAAAAGTTAGACAACTCTTAACGCAATACCATGAGTTTTTTAAAAAAACTGTGTGACTGGAGCAGTCCACATTTTTCTTTGCAAAATAAGCCTATTACTGCCTTTTAGATAGACCATGTTGTGTTAGGCTTTGTCCTGCTTACTATTGCAAGGAGTTGTCTATTGCTATGTCTTGACACTGCTTCCTGCTTCCTTGGCATTTCTTGGATGTTGTCTGTCTGTCATCCCCCAAGGTGGGGTGTGTCTTTGCAGAGCACTCCCTGAAGAGCATGAAGCTGGGCAGGCCTGGAGGAGCAAAGCAGGGGTGAGGCTGGCAGGAGCTGTGCACAGGGGCAGAGCTGGGAAGCTAGTTTCTCTTAGTGGGTTATTGGTGAGGACATTGCCATGGGTTAAAAAGGAATGAGGATTTAAAGGCTCTGTCAGAAAATTAATCCCCTTTGTAGAGTTATGTTCTATGAGCTTGAGGAGGTGTGTGAAGGGGACCTCAAGGCAGCTGAGGTTTCTGGAACCGATACACGTGGCACAGCAGAGGAACTGGCTGACTCCGAAGCACTGGACCCAGCTGCAATGCCACAGCCATCTCGTGAAGCAATTTAAGACCATTACCTGCATCTTATCACCTTGTGCTGGCTGTAAGCAAAGGGACACTCTTGCACCTTAACCTCTCTCTGTGTTTATCATGGATTGGCCAAGCACTGTTACATAAAACTTCCCTTCTTGAGTGTTGTGATGGATTACTTTAGCAAATGGGTAACTTCATTAATGAATGTCCCTCTGCCCTGCCTGTGTGTCAGTCATGGCTGGCTTGTAGTAAGGGAGATAAGAAGACACAGTGGCTGTCCCAGCACCAGCAAAGAAATTCACATGTGGTTAATTTCCCGAATTGTGAGTAAAGGGTTTGGGGTTTTCTTCTTGCTGGGTGATTCTTGCCACTTGCTGTTCAAATGTTCATTTTCAGCTTTAGCTGTTTGCCACTCAGTAGCTGACCTTTTGTCACTGTGAAGCAGCTCTGCTTCCTGCCCTGAAACACATTCTCCACACATGACTGGTTCAGTGGGGGTGAGTGGACCAGCTCAGGAATGTCCATGTGCAGAACTGCATGGAAGAAAGGTCAGGCCTGACAGAGCTATGGGCTATGGAAAGCTGGAAGTGCTGGGTAGCAAATTGAAGGCCAAGTTGCCTACTAGAGATAGGAGTTGTTGGAGAGTTTTGTGTGAGATCTGAAAGGATTTCATATGGGCTAGGAAAGAGGACTGTTCAGTGGCTGTGTTTCTGTACAGGTGGGAGAGAGCTCCGGGTTTGTTGGAGCATAATGGCTTCTCTTGAGCCTTGCTTCTTGCAGGATAGACCCAGAGGGATGGTCAGTGGTGTTGAGGAGGTCTTTGGCCTGGGATCTCCACAAGGATGGAGGCTGAGAGGACTCTGGAGCTGGAAACCAGTGTTTCCACCAAGGGGCAGGGGAAGTATTTGTGAGGGAGTGAACTTAGCTGTAGTGTTGGGTTGATGTGGGGACATTCAGCAGTGGCAGAGTCCCAAGTTTGTCTGTTCCAGTTTGAAACCATGAGTGCTCTCTGGCCACAGCTCTAGAACCAGCCTGTAAATGAGGTAATAAGAGTCAAATCTGTGGCTTGGTTTCCAAAGACTGACTCATTACACTTGTCTTTCCTGATCTCTTTCCCCCCTGCCTTCCCACATTACTTGGGAAACTGGAGCCAAATTGAACACAGTCTTAGTTTGCTGATCCTTAGGGCAGTTCCTTCATTTAGAGGTCTTTAGTGGATCTCAGGAGGATTACTCATCTGATGGAACAAAGTATAGGCTTATTAGTTTGGTGTCTCAATACCACTCCACCTTCAGTGGAACTGGTAAAGGTGCTGTCCTTGCACTGGAAACTGCTGTTGGCATTGCTCCTTTGGTCAGGAATCACATCTGTCAACAGAGCTACACTGTCCAGAAGTCTGCAGCACAAACATCCTAACGTTTCTGGAACTAGCCTGCCTTTTAGCACTGTTTCAGTGTCTCTTGTGGATAGGGATTTTCAGACAAACAACCTACCAGCAACCATATTACAAACCACTGCTTCAGCAAGATGGCTTGATGCAGTGCATATTCCATGGTGTGCAGTCATAATGGGTGTGGTTTGATCATGGCTGGTTGAAACCAGTTTCAAACATGGACAGAAATGGAAGAAATGAAAGGTGGTTCCAGAAACTGCAGCAGGAGGAATGTGGAAGAATAAGCACTGTGTACAGTAGATCTGAATGCTAATAACTGTGAGGAAATAATGTCATTCTGCTAAAAAACAAAATGCCGAAAATCACAAAAACCTGAAAGTCATTGCCCAAGGGAATCAGCTTGTCGTGCCAGAACCACATGTGGACTGTGAGCTGTTCAAGTCATGATTTTGTTTCATGACCAGCATTGGGCTGGCTCAGAACCTCAGATGTTAATTGCCTCAAACAGAGGGAGGTTAAGTTTGATGGCAGAGGGTCACTGAGAGCAGGCTGTGTGAGAAATCCAGCCCAGTCTCCCAGTGGTACTTCAGAGTAACGTGCCGTCATCTGCCTGTAAACTTTTCCTGGGCTCTGTTCAGCTCTCCCAGTCTGCAGCGTGTGACTTGTGGTTCTTGGCTGTGCAAAAATTTTAGTGTACAGCTGGTTAGGGTTTGGAAGGCTGGACACCTCTGCTTTATGGTGTCTTCCAGGAGTCAGCCTTAGTGCCAGTCCTAGATGGTTCAGAAAACAAACAAGCCAAAAACCCAAACCATGAGGGAAAACCACTAACATCTGAGAGAACTTGTGATATTGGGAGTGTTGCTGTAGAGGTGCATTAGCAAATGATGCCTCATAAACCTAATGATGGATTTACCTTGAGTCTGGGTCACACCTAAACAGAAGCCCTAAATTTCAACCTGAGGGTACCAAGCCATATATCCAGGTACATATGCATAAACTGGTACATTTTAAATGGTGCTGCATTTAGAATCTGTTGGATGTTGTCCTGCCTCAGCTCAACTGCAGGCGTGCTCTACTCTGGTTGCTTCTCCAAAGAAAGGTGCAGGAGACACTGGGCAAGGAACAGCCGAAGAGGATGCTTTGGAGTAGATTGCTAATTGTTTGGGTAGGAGATGAAATTGCTTACAGCAGAAGGCAAAAGAGAACCTTTGCCTCCCTTAAAAAGTCTAAAGTTCAAATTTGGTTGTCTAATCTTCTACAGCCAGAGAACTCGGTTTTAAACACTGAGATTTACAGTAAATGAAAAAACCTGTTTTATATTGACGTTAACTCCTACGTAATTGAGTTTTTATGGGGTCACAACTGTCTGGATGTTTGTACTTTTCCTGGAACAATTATTTATTTGCCTAAATGAAGTGTAGAGAAGGCTGAGTGACCAGCTCTGGCTGGGTGTGCTTCTGGTTTAATTATAGCTGTGTTTACGGGGATATTTTTGCTTTGTCCCATGCTAGGAACTGCCTCTTTTCCTAACAGTCACTGGGCATGTATAGGAGCTCTGCTGCTGGTAGCCTCTCCTGTGTGGACAAATGCTCCACCCTTGCCTGAGCTCACAGACACAGCAGTGGCTTTGTGTCATGGAGTGCCAGGTGCTCCCTGGTGCCTGCCCACCCACCCATGCATCCTTATTCCCTAATTGTTGTGGGGTGCCACACTGCTCCTTGACCCCTTTCCAGTTCTGTCCTTTGAAGGGCTTAAAAAACCGAAATGACTAACAAAGCTAATTTGTCTTTCCCATTTCTGAAAGTGGCTTTTGGTGTTTTTGGTTCTTGTGGTGCACTTCGTCTTTAGAGAAGGAATTTGTCTCCTGCCTGACTTTGAAGACAGCTCTGAGTAGGTTCTGATGTCTCAGCTGAAGCCATTAATTGTGCTAGAAGCAATTTCCCCATATGTTTGGCAGCTCTGTCTTCACTTGGCAGCCCAGGATAAACAACCCTGTCTCCAAACCACACCATCCCAGAGCTGACTATGAATCTTGCTTCAGATGACAGGGCACCTCTGCGTAAGTAGAGCATCTGACTTCTGTTGTCCCTAGGAAGCTAGAATCTCAGTTGTCTTTTAACCAAGAGGCTGTTTTCTATTCTTTTGTAATCCTTTCTTCTGTTGCTAACATCTGGATGAAATTCAAGTGGGATTGTGAACTTGCTGGATTGTAGCCTGTGCACAACTCCTACTGGAAGCCCCTAGACTGCATTTTGTTCTCCCATAAATCTTCAATATCTGTGAAAAAAGGGAGTGCTCAGAAGTTCCTCAGAGTGTAGTAAGAAGTATGAAAATACCAGGGAGATTTTTTCCTTATAGTCAACATAATTTTTTTACTTTATCCCATTATCCATATCTATTTGAGATTCCATTAATTATGAGAGAATTTTTTGCCTGTGATTTTACAGGATTTGATGTTTGTGTGAATGTTACTGTCAATGTGTAGAAATTTCTCAATTGGCTTCCTCTAATTTGCAGTGTCCTAAAAGATCACATTTTAGGTAGCAGTGAGAAGCTTGAGAAATACCGTAAGTTTGACGTGATTACCTGGTTTTGTAGGAGTAATACACATTTTTGTAAGAGAATATACTTTTTTTTTCCCCTAAAGAGGTATGGAAAAAGCACCTTTTTTTCTCCCACTTGCTTCTTACCAAGCATTTGTTATGTGTTCCTAAAACTAGACAGCAAGCACTAGAGCTGTGAGATTCCTCCTGTCCCAGCTCATTGCCGTGTTTGTGATCAGTGTGGAAGGTACAGTCAGCTTTGATCCCATCTCCTTCCCTGCCCTGTGGTAGCAGCCTGATTGAGCCACGGGTGGGAATGGGACTTGCTTCTCCCAGTTTCCTATTGCAGAAATGTGGTGAAAGAAGGGACTTAACCTGAGGGCATCTAAGGGAGCTGCTACATGGGATCAGGAGTCATACTCAGCTCTTCTGCATCCCTCGTCAGCACCCTCACCCAAGACCATTCTTTTTAGTTATCTGAAACTCAAGTAAATATTACACGCAAAGCTACTCATACAGAGCTATAAAACCTGTTGTCCAAATTGACTTAAAACAGGTTGAAACCAGAAAAAGCCTGTATTTTTTACTTACACAGAGAGGGCTGAGGTTTTCTGAGCTGGACAGATGTGACTAAGATAATCCTGAGTGTTTCAAGTACATGCTAGAGAAGTGGAAATACAGGAAGAAATTATTTTCACAGGGTATGTATTTTTTCAGCTTTCCATTGGAGGTCCATAATTTTTTCACTGATTATTATGTATTAAAAAGCAAGGTTTAAAACATGGTTTAGGCTAGGTGAGATCAAGTGGATGAAGACTATGCAAAAGAAACCCAAGTGCACACAGTGAAGTTAGCGACTAGAAGTGTTTTGTGTCTGCTGGCTTGTTTTGTATCCGTGATTCAAAGTGAGACTGCAGTGTTCGGGGATTTAAATGCACCTCCCTCTCTTTTGAGTGGAAACCATTGTAAACGAGGAGTATTTCTGTTAGTGCCTGTTAGCTATGAAGTGTCACCACTGTAGAACAGAACATCTTCAAAAGTCTGTGGAGAGTAGGACTCAGACAAATGTTCATATAGTAAATGAGCAGTGAAATTTTCCTGCAGCAAACTTGGCTCTGAGGCAGCTCTTTGGCTTTCCCACAAGAAAGAGGTAGGGAAGAAGAAAAAGGGGGTAAAGAAACCCTTTTGAGTTGGGGGCACATTGTAAAAGGAGGAAAAACATAAAAGCGACACGATGACAGTGAAGCTCTGTGGTGTGGTGGTAGAATCAGCAGTTGAACTGGTGTGCCATGTTCCTGTAGCACTGCTGCCCTGTTGGTAGGGGCAAGCAGAGCAGGAACCCTTGGAATTGAACTCCTGGGTGCCAAAACATGGTGGACCTAAGGGGGCTTTGTGCAAGGGGAGAGGTAGGAGGCAGGCAAAGGGCCAGACTGTCAATGCTAAAGCAAGGCATGTGTAAATTGTGGTTCTGGTTGCCACAGTCTGAGCAAATTTGGAAGGAGACCACACAAAAGAGTTAATGAGCATTGGTCATGACTGAGCAGCTCAGTGTAGATGCAATCTGGACACTGAACACCAGGTAGTGGGAAGATACTGTAGGGAAGAAAGGGGTGGCTGTCGTGACCCAGCTCCATCTCTGGGTGCTCTGCTGAAGGGGGAATGTGAGGCAAGATGAGCCTGCAGTGTTAGAATGACTCTAGTGTTCCTTTTGCATTTCCTGGCCCACAGCTTATCCTCCTTTGCAGGATTTCCATCTTCCTAGCATAGTGGGAACTTTCAGGGTGGCCTATTGTGTAGCTGGTGAATTCATAATATCCACTGGCTAAACATCTACAGAATCTTGTCAAATGAGGCTGCAGTAAGCAACTGCAGAATATCCACTGTCATTTGTGGTTCAGGGATTGAGGGTTCTGCTTTTGCTTCTTGTCCTGCAGAGTGTCCGCACATGGGACACTTGAACAAGTCTTATGCTAATTTTTATTTTTGCTTGTGACTGGCTAAAAAGGTGTGTGTCATCAAGCATGCAAGTTCACATGCCAGCTCTGCCACTCTTGTCTGTTTACCCTGAGGGTTCATTAATCTTTCTTGTCAGAAAAATCTTTGTGTGTGCCTGATGCCCTGAATAGTTGTGTTTGGCTGTTTCAAAGGTGATCCTCCTGCCTGCTAGATGTGCTTTGGTTTGGTATGATAAACGCTTGCTTCTTTGTTTTTCCTCCCCCTCCTTCTGCATGGTGCATTTGACTGCCAGCATTCCTTTGCCTTTATCTGTGCACTCTTTAGGATGTCCATATAAAGTTGCTAAATGGTATTTTTATTGTCCAGCTTGGCTTAATAATCAAACAGTTTCCAGGCTGGTTCTTTCTAGTGCTGTGTGGATCCATTCTGAGAAAGAGGACTATCTGTTGGGTTTTTTTTTCCTTTTCCACTGACTTTTGTTGGGGATATTGCTTATTCAAAGGTTAGAGTTCAATTAATTTCTAGAAAGGCTACTTTGTTAGCTTAAGTAAGGCCTGAGTCATATCAGCTCGGAACATCAGCATCCTAATTGGAAATTAGTGTATCGTGTCGGTGTATTGTGCAGAAAACCACAGAATGCATAGTGCAAGTGGCCCTTGAAATGTAACACCAAAACAAAGAAAAGCAAGCAGGATACTGTGGTTGTGTAGTAAATGATATTTGAACAAAATGTAACTTTGACCTTGAAAGGGTGATAATCTTTTGTAATCAGAAATTACCTAAAATTTCTGATGGCTGTCTAAATTCTGTAGAAATCAGTAAGCTGTAACTTACTTGTAAGTAACTTGTACCTTCTGAGCAGGTGAAATCATTCCTGTTTTGAACTCAATTACTTTTCCTTTGTAGTAAGTCACTGACTTTCAGTTCTTCTGTCCCTGCATTAAGTGGTCATGCCCACATTTAATGTGTGTTAATTACCAGAGACAATGCAAGTTAAAAAAAAAGTAAGCAGTCTATAAATCCTCCTTCAGATAGGTGGAATTACTTCATGAATTACGAACCAGGAACTCTCTGGACCTTGGTGGTTACTGCTTTACTGTGTACTACTTTGTTTGTAAAGGAAGTTACTCAAACTCTAGCCTAGGAGGAGATTACATAAATTTGCTGTTGCCCAGAGAATGTCTGTGTAAAACAGAAATTACAGTATATCATCACTTGCCCTTGGATTTTTCTTGGTGCCCCTGAAGCTTTCAATAAAGTTGGGAGACAAACTGCATCTCAGGAGTTTGCTGTGGTTTTCTGAATATTTATTACTGTTCTGTTCTCTGCCTGAGGTAGGGAAGAAGGGTTGTGGTGAGTGAGGGGAGCACTGGGTCACACGGGTGTGCTGGAGGCTGCTGCAGCATCAGCTGTGCTGGAGATGGCTTGCAAAGTGTCCCCTTCATTTCAGGTGGCAACAGAGGTGCTTTAGGTTCCCCTGTGTGTGTGTCCAGTATTACACCTGACCAGAGACCAGGCTGGTCACCGACTTTGAGGCAATCTTAAACCTGTGTTGCCTGTGATGGTGCAGCTGTGGCCAGTGTTGAGAGCATGGTAGGAAAAGGGTTTCAGCAAGTTGCTGCCCTTTAGCCCCGTGATCCTGCTGAAGAGGACTGATCTAAAACAGCACTACTGCTCTCCACTGCCACAATTGGTTTTTTCAGGCTCTTTCTTCCATCTGAGCTCAGTGGATGTTGAACCCTTGTCAGCTGAGGACAAGATACTTGCCCTGGTCTTGGATGTGGGCTATTCAATCAAATCACTGCAGAGTCTCAGCATTGGTATCCTCTGCCTCTGTCTCCAGCTTTATCACCAAGTATGGACTTGGAAAGCTGTAGTCTGACCTGTATTAATCCATATTTCCATCTGAGACAAATGGAAAAACTCAGTATGGGGGAGTATTTCAGCTCTGTGTTTCGGGCTTAGCTAGTTGTAGTCTGTCTTGGGAACTGGAAACGCAGATCACTTTAGTCTCACTTACAGATGTGTTTGTTCACAGATTTGGATACCTGACTAAGAATGATCTGTTATTGATATAATTTTAGCAGAAAATTGTCAGAGTGTGCCTGCTACTGCTGGTGAGTCAGTGATGCAGGATTCATAAATGATCTGTGGATCAGAGCTGTGTGTGGCTTCTTTGCCCTCTTTGATGCAAAGGAGAGTTCAGCTTTCTTCAAGTTAGGTTGCTGCTATTTGCTCTATCTTACAAAGGGATTTGGTTTTCCAACATCCAAGTGGTCATTCTTTAGGGCCTTTTTTCTCTGCAGTAATAATTGCTGGGCAGAGACTGTAATTCACCATGTCAGGAGTATCACTGGTGTCGAGATGGTGGAAAATACAGGGTGAACAAGGTCAGGAAGTTATTTTTCAAGGACGAAGTATAATCCAAGCAGTTTGGTGCTGTAAAAGTACAAGTATCTGAATGCTGTCCATGCTAATAAATTCTGGATACCATAAGCCACAAAGCAATGAATTTGCTGGAAAGGTTTAAGGAGAATTAATTAAAAATCAATACCAGAAGATGGATATATAAGGGGACTTTGAGGAATTGGGACCAAATTCTCACTGACAAGAGTTTCGCAGAAAGGGGGAAAAAAACCTCATGCTTTCTGAAGCTTGGCTGGGAGCAGTCTTTTTGATAATTGTGAGCAACTCAAGTTAAACATTCAGAGTTCAAGGGGAAAGCAGTTAGCATAAAATACCATTTTGATTGAGGTTTTTCGTGGCACAAACTGCGTTCCAGGGCTTCCATCAGATGACCCATATATCTTTCATCAAAGCATTTTATTTCCTCTTTGGCTTTCTGTTTAATATTAACTCTGTCTATACTGCAATTTCTTTTTCACTGGTCTGCAGGATCTGTGTCTGACTCTTTCCAAGGTGAATCACTCCTGTCAGGAGGGAATGTGTGGTGCCCACTGCCTGCCAGGCTGCAGTTCTGTCCCTATCCCATGCAAGGGGTAGGAGATGGCATGCTGCAGAGTTTTTGAGTGCTAGTTTGAAAGGAACGTGGGTGATGTTATTATGCCTGTTATTTTCTTTTGTCTCATTGTAACTGCAGATAAGCAGATCAGGCTGACCAAAGAGTGAGAGTGTATCAGTGCACAAAGGTGTCCCAAAAGTCTGCTAGTTCCTGAGATACTTGCTGAATGGCTGTCAATGCTTCCTCATATGCCTTCCTCCATAGCACAGCTCATACTATTACATTTTGCTGTCCCTGTTGCTCCCATCTGAGTAGTCACAGATGTATTTTACTGTCTTTTGCTCTCAAAACCTAAATTAATTTTCTGTAATGATTAATTAGCCTCATATTTGCATGGGAATGAACTGTAAGTGCAAGAGATGCTTGGCTGTGTAAATGGGTTCAAGATGATGAACTCTATCACTCTATAGCTGGTGGAGTGTATCTTCAAACTGGACCACTGAGCAGCCAAGTGCTTTGTACAACATAGCACAAACAAGTATGTAGTACAGCAGATGTGGCACTTTGGGACATGTTTTAATGGTAGACATGGTTAATGGTTGGACTTGATGGTTTTAAGGGTCTTTTCTATCATTCTGAGAGAAAACCCAATTTGTTAATCTGACCCTGATAATTTTTATGCTAATGTAAAAGTATGGATTATGTACATCTCTCAAAAAGTTGCTAGGTAAACAATATTAACATGTATCCGTGGGAACATTAGATAGTCTTGTGAGTTAAAGTGTGGAAGACCTCAGTTTCAGGACTGTGGTTTACAAAATCCACTTTTGTTGTCCAGCAGTCTTCAAAGGCTTGTCACTGTTCCAATTTTGTTCTACTTATGTGCCAAGAGATGGGTAAAGATCTGTGCATGTGTCCATACTTATTTTGATACTACATATGGTTTATTCTCTGCTCTCCCCATGCCCTAAGTCACTTGCTGGATTCAAGGGTCATTTCCTGTTTGCAGAACTCCTACTAACATCAGTAGGACTGTTGTGCAAACATTTGGGGCTTCAGTATGGCCTCTCTTGTCCTTGCTTTTTTTTTTTCTTTTCCTATCTGCCAGCCAGCTGAGTAAGCACAGATATCTCTTGTGTTCTGTGGATATGGTCTGTACTAACACGGGTGAGATTCTTAAAAGGCGCTCTGCCTTTCTGACACATCTGCTGTCATAAGTCTTCCATTTCTAAATCCAGATCCAAAAATTCAGCATTTTTTCTCTGCTGGTAGAAGCTGCTTAGAGGGAGATAGATCTGTTGTAGTTTTCTGCAGGGCCAGTTCTGCAGAGATTCTGGTTGAGCCGGATAATCCAAACTGACCTCCTCCTTGGTGCCTGCCTTGTGCATTTTCCAGGAAAAAGGAGGCTAGCAAGATGAACAAGAAAAACTAGCTATAAAGTATACATATGCTCCATTAATCCTAATGATCTGTCCTGCCTTGGTATTGGCTGCAGGTTTATTGTAAAGACTTGGTATAGTACAATGAGCTTTTGTACTGTCGTAGTAATTTCTGTGTGTAAGGTATTGAGACATCAGTCTCCTTTGTCTGCTGTCAGCCTCAGAGAGATGTTATTTCCTAAACCAATTGAATTTTCTTGAGTTGACTAAATTCCTTATGTGAGCATGGTGGTGGGGTGGTGGAGTGTGAATTCCCTTCCTGGAACTTGTCCTTGCACATGCTGTAATACCCATTGCTGCCTCCACACATGCCCGAGGGAATATTTATGCCCTTGGCAGGGACTTTCCAGGACTTAAGAAACAAATTTTGTTTTTGTGGTTCACCAAAACACCTTACAGGCCTGACTGGTCTCTGAAGAAGGCAAGGTTTTCCCCAGTTGCCATCCTCTACAGAATTGTTCCTGGACCTGTTGTGCCAGCACCTCTTGACCCAACCACTGCTTTGGCAGAATTGCTTTAGCAGAAGTGACAGACAAAGGCAGTGCTGTTACAGCCATGTGACATGGGGGACAACTGCCTCAGACACCCTGGTGACATTCTGGAGGGTGACCAGAAAACCATGGCAGCCCTGGGAGACAACTATAATTGATGCCTTAATGGAGAGCTTTTAGCTGCCAAAAGGCAAACCTTCCCCTCAGATTTCTGCTCTGCTTTAGTGCCTATTGATTACTGGGGCAAATGCATTATGTTAGCAAAAATAAGCTTTCCCTGATCAAACGTATGCTTTATCAGCCACATAAATGCCAGCATGACTCTCTCATTGCTACAACGTATTAAACACCTTGGAAATGTTTCCTTAAACTCTAGGTCAGTCTTATGAAATCCGTCTACTTGAGAATAGGAAATTGGGAGAGTTTCAAGATTTAAACACAAAATATGTAAAGGTAAGGAGAAATATAGATTTCTTTTCTTCCTGCTACTACATACAGCCTTTAATGAAGGGCCTGACCTTGCTCCCACTGAGACAATGGAAAACACTTTGCCATTGTTTCTAATGGGAGCAGGAGTGATGGAGTTGTTGAGTGCTAGTTTCACGGGACTGTGCAGCTTGGCTTTGCAGGGTTTCAGGGGAACCTTTATTCTGTTTGTGATCATGACCCCAAAGTTTCACTATGAATATTGGATTCAGGGGAATCCCAAAGTTCAGTGGTGAACATGGTCAAAGCTGTGGAGAGGCAGACTTGTCTCCCTACTGAATCCCAGCAACATGCCTGGGTTTGTGACAAACAGAGGGCCCAGGTGTTCACATTGTTCTGCCAGGCAGATTCTGCATAGCTCCAGTTTACTTTGGTAATGGGCTTGATGATGAACATATATAACTTGATCATTTGGTTTGGGGGACTACTTCCTGTTGTTTCCTCCACTGCCAAAACAGTTCAAATTCAAAAACTTTGGTCTGGACCCTGGTTCTGGATCCAGCCTTCAATTCTTGGCGGTTCTGCCTCAGGATTTCCTTTGAGAAGTGGATTAGTTTCAAAATTTGGATTCCAATTTGGATTTCAAATGTTATCCAAGTTTAGGCCATTCCCTCTTTGCATTCTGGCCCATTTCAGAATTGGGATTGGGATTCTAATTTTGCAGGTGTTCCCACTGTGGCTTGTTTGCATCTTGAAGCAAGGGTTTGATTTGGGTATTTCTCAGGTTCACTGGCAGAAATTACTCACTCATTTGATGCGGAAGTCCCCAACAAGAGTGTGGGCTTGAGAAACTGGGATGTTAGGGGTCATTAACTCATGTAAGTATAGCACTCTGAATATACAAAAGGATATATTAGTTAGGAGTACTTAGGACTTGTCTGCCTTGGGGATTGGCCTTATTCCAGCCTTTTTTCTCCAGTTATTGGCATGGCTGCACCATTGCAGACCAGTCTGCTGTTATGGACACTTTCCTACTCTACTCTTGTTTAACTACTCTGGGGCAGATCCAATGACTGGCTCTTACTGGCTGGAATCGAGTTTAATTCCCACTGACAAGGTCTGGACATGTCAGCTCCACTGGTGCAGGGACAGGTGAGCTGCCTTCCACATTTGCACGTCAGAGTGGGGTTGGGACATGGTAAAGACACATTAAATATTATCCCCATGTGAGCCTTTTGGGGTGTTGAGGCAGTGTAGGGATGTTTACATGCCATGACCCCTAAGATTAGGTGGACATTGCTATAGTGCTTCCAGAGTGAATCCCAGAAAGCTGTACAGGGCTGTGTTACTCCTGTAAGATGTGCCCTGTGAAAGGGGAAGTGTTTTTCTCTCTCAGGGGTCCCTTAGGAATTTGATACACACAGTGATGGGTCTCTTAGGTGGACCCTTCTACTCTCCTCATGAATATGTGGGTGAGAAACGTAACAGATCAGCTTTTGCTTCTACTCTGGAAAACCAAAGTCATCTCGAGAGAGGATTCTGGATCACATTGCTCATATTGATGTATTTTTTTAACAGAGCATAATTCGTGTAGTTTTCCACGACCGCCGCCTGCAGTACACAGAGCATCAGCAGCTCGAGGGCTGGAGGTGGAGTCGGCCTGGGGACCGCATCCTTGATATAGGTGAGACTATTTCATTGTGGCACTTCTGCAGGGTTGGGAAGATGAGTGGTGTATGGAGTGATTGCATGTGTGTTTAGGTTTATTATGAATCCCGTATGTCTTTGGGAGGGAAGGAGATCTAACACTATAGGTCCTAATTAGAGATGTCTTTGGTGGATTCGCTTTCACATGCATCTTGTGATTGTATGGAAATGCTTTCTCTTCTTCAATTTAATATTTTTAAAATTTTAGGGGTTTTCTTCTACAGATATCCCGCTGTCAGTTGGTATCTTGGATCCCAGGGCTAGCCCGACTCAGTTGAACACTGTTGAATTTCTCTGGGATCCGTCAAAGAGAGCTTCAGCATTCATTCAGGTAAGAGACAAGTCATTTCTGTGGTAAATACAGTGGTTAGATATCTTTTAAAGACCTAGGGAGTCAAAATAGCCAGTACATGAAGAAGAAAGAAGGATGATAGTGGTCATTATTAACTCACGTGACAATCGTGTAATTAATTTGTAGGATACTCCCTAAATCAATTTGCTGGCTACTTGTTAATGCTGGAGTACTACCTGCTACTGCCAGGATCGTCTTTAAAAAATACTCAGACAGTGGTGTTGCTTTCTAAGCGTAGGTTTTGTCTTGAGGAAACTGGTTCATAACTTGTTCGTTTTGCTTGCTTTCCTCTTTCATGACTGTTTCTCATTCTGAGCATCAACTATGTTTTTAATCTGAATGAGGGATTTACTTAAATCAAAGGATGCTTTTCCTGATGTCCTGTTTCTTTCTGAGCTGGTTGTTGTCCTGATTATTTTGTCCAAAGGAACAGAAATGAAAACATACGAACTCTTCTGCCTCTCTTAGTTTTTTTTTGAGGAGCTAAAACCTCATGTTCAGGCAGTATCTGAAATTCAGATTTGCACAGGTTCCAACTGTCTCCAGAGATGAGCACAGCTTGTCTTTTGCCAGGTACATTGCATCAGCACAGAGTTTACTCCACGGAAACATGGAGGAGAGAAAGGGGTGCCCTTCCGGGTGCAAATCGACACCTTTAAGCAGAATGAAAATGGTGAATACACAGAACACTTGCATTCTGCAAGCTGCCAGATCAAAGTATTCAAGGTAGGAGGTAGTTTTGGCTTTGTCATCAACTAGATTAAGGCACAGGAACATGCAGAAATTTCAGATTGTGTAGGAGTGATGAAAATATTGGAGTAAAATAAGACTTTTGACTGGGTATGCTTAAGATCTTAAAAAGGACTCCAGTGCAGAAGGTGGCATAATCACTGACTTACACAGCAATTCTAGTGGAAATGCTGCACCAAGACTTGTGCCAGTCTGTTGTGCCTCAAACACTACAAAAATATATATGGTATATCCACTGTATTTTGATGCTCCTAGGTGATCAAGACATTAGGGCATGTCCAGTTTCTTTGATTGAATCCTCCACGAACAATAAAATTTTATTGCGGAGATCTTAAATACCTTTTGTTGTTGTTGCAGCAGAGTTTTTCTCCATGATACCTGGAGGAGAAAAATGTTCAGACAGAAAGCATCTCGGAAGCTCCTAACCTGGGCATGGCAGACCTAGAGTTACCTAACAATGAACTCTCCATAATCCTGTTTTTTCAAAAGATCTGCTGCTCCAGCTTTGTTCCTGGAACAGTGTCTTTCCTATTTCAGGAAAGATGGTATGAATGCCAGTTGAGGTGCATAACTTATGGTCTGAAATTTGGAATCACATCTCAGGACTGTGGTCAGCCTATTTTAGAATTGCAGTAGGTGTTAGTGGTACATGTACAGAAACATTAGAGATGCTTGATTAATTCTTTTGTCTGGAAATGCAGATCTGATCTTGTTTCATATGTAGAATTCCCATAAATCTTGAGGAGACTTTTGTGAACAGATTAGATAAATCTGTTGGCCTCTGTCTGCAAACTTGTAATACTTGGCATAAGGGAGAGCCTGTGCTTGTACTTATAGCCTAAAGGAGCAGACAGAAAACAGAAGACTGACAGGGAAAAAATGGAAAAGAAGACCACCCAAGAGAAGGAGAAGTACCAGCCTTCCTACGAGACAACTATTCTGACAGAGGTAAAGTGTTTTACACACATTGTACTGCATCATGTTGGGAGATAAATTTAAAAGAAAATAGCATCTGAGCCCTGGAGATCATCTTGTGGAGACATGTATGCTCAGATCTGAGTGAAACTGAGAGTGGAGTGGAATTATAGAATGACTCTCAGTGTTGAAGTTTATCAAAGATGCCAAAGTTCCTTATGTTTTGGGGTATAAACCAATCCTTAGCAGCCTGACTTCAAAAAAAAAACAAAACAAAACAACTTTTCTCAATTTTCACTGTGCTCCTGGGCACTTGTCATGGCCCTCAGGTGCCAGTTGTATGAAAATACAGTTGTCTGTATTTTTTCAGAAGTACTTGGCAAAAGCTCATGTTGGAGATGGGGCACTTGAGCAGATGAATAGACTCTCTGATTAAATTAATAATCTGTTTTTCTATGAATGTGCCTGTGAAGCTGTTGTTACTTGCAAAATCTGAGAAGATTCTGGGTTGTACTCTAGGAATATCTTGTGTCATATTCTGATGCATCTGGTGTACAGTTCTATGTGTTTCTGCCCCTCCCTGTCATTACTAAGATGTTTGTGTAAACTTACCATAGGTTGCAGAATTAGTCAGCAACAGGACTCAGGAAAGGGATTTAAAAGTGTTGTTCAGTCTACCTATGGGAATGTCTTGTTTGATTTTGGTTTTTTGTTTGTTTTTTTGGAGCAACTTGCTGGACTTCCAAAAGTGATGTTAATTATTCTTTATTTAAATCAGCTTCCTGTTCGTGAGATCCAGTCTCTCCCACTCAGTTTTCCTCATGTTGCCAGGAGCAACCAGCATGTTTTCTGATTGACAGACGTGATTCTACTGAGTTGGCAGATCCCAGACTCTCTATGAGCTCTGATGCACTTTGACATATTGCATGGGGAAATGTGGGTTGCCAAAGAGTTAAATATTTGCCAGTGCTTGTGGAGATGATAAAATATTTGCTAGTGTTTGTGGAGATGATAAAGCTCCAAAGCCACACTTGCTGTCCTTTTATCATTGCAAGCAAGGCCACTACAGAGCATTTTCTTGAGCTCTTGTTGGTGGGGGGTTCAACAGGGCTAGATTTCTCCTGCTGATTACTGTGGCTTAAATTCAGAACAGTCACCAATTCTAGCTGGGTTACTCTGGTTTTGCACTACTGTCGTGGAATGTGGAGTCTGACCTATATTTGTGAAGGCTTTTAGTATCTTTGTGTCTGTCTGTCTATCTTAAATTTTCTCCATTTAATACCCATTTATGACTCGAGCTGTTTGACTAATGGTCAGAGATTTCAGCAGGCTGGTTCAAATTCTGCTCTTTCGCTGGTACAAACCTGAAGCAATGCCACTGGAGCATTTTTGTCACTCTTGCCTGGATTTAATTAGGGATTTATAATTGAGACCAGGGGTATTTCTGTATCATTGCTGCCTTCAGTCTGAGTTGACTTACTGGCGTTGCTCTGACTTACAGCTGTGCACACTTTGGCCCAGTGTTATTTGGGGACAGGCTTTGTGAAATGGGAGAAAGAAATGTGGAATGCACAACTGGAATCAATCTGGCCCCCTGACAGCCCGCTTGGAGAGCAGTGTAGAAAATCCATGGCCCATCTCCTCCTCCCAGCAGGAGTGATGAGCTGAAGTTAGTGGCGTGGCAACAGCATGAATGTGGTATTAGAGGAGAATCGAAGCCTTTATTTCCATCCTTATGAAAGTTTCCTTGCTGCTTTTCTTCCAACAGTGCTCTCCCTGGCCAGATGTGCCTTATCAAATGAACAATGCTCCATCTCCAAGCTACAACAGTTCTCCCAACAGCTTCAACCTTGGAGATGGGTATGTAGCAAATACATGCTTTATCTTTCCTGTTGATATGGTAGCCTTTGTGTGTCCATGTATTTCATACCCTGGAAGAACTTAAGGACCACCACCCTTTCTAGGAAAGGGGAAGTATTTCCCAAAAGCCTTTAAGACCTTCCATCCAGGAATTCCCAGTAATTCAGAGTACTGTTGATATGTGCAATGTTTATGTGGTAGCTGGAAAGTGAGCATCAGAGGGCCTCTAGGGAAATTCCTGGGGAGAACATACCATGCCCTGCACCAGTGATCCTCAGTATCTTCTCACAAGTGTGTTAGAGGCTTTCAGCACCTCTTCAGAGTTGGTATTTCTTCCTTACTTTCTGTCTTGAGGGTAGTTTGGGGTGCTGAATTCTCAGGTGAGTGAGATGTAAAGAAATCCTGTTTGAGGCAAAACAGCCTGGGTTTTCAGAAGCCATTTCAGAACAAAGGACGAATGAAGGCATGTTTAATTCATTAAATAGCTATCATAAAGAGACAGCTATAGTGATCCTGAAATGCTCAAGATGATAACTGGTGCCAGAAAGGTACAGCAGTGTCCCTCAGTACTTCCGAGTCCTCCCTGCTACATATTTCCCTTAGGAATTTGGCATAGGCCTTTTTCTTCTGGTAGGACTCTGCCATCTTACTGCCTTCCCACACAACTTAATTACGAATTCATATTGATATCACTAATTTTCAATGAATCCCCTCAACCAATGAAAAAGGACGAACACTGAAATTACAAAATTTTGCGTTGGTAGAGAGATCTGGTGAGAATTTCTTTCTTCGGTAAAATCTCTGACATGTTTAGGAGTCCTGTCTATGTTTAGGAGAATTTAGTAGAAATGTGGTTTTGCATGGTACTTGACTATGTTTAAGGTAACACCAGGGTTGAATTATAAGGTCCTTTATTCAGTTTTTGTAAAGAATTATTACTAGATGGTGGATTTAGTTAGGATATTTCTGGCTCATAGAAATTTTGGGTTCACCCATCCTGTAGGTTACAATTTTCTTGCTTAGATGATGTCGCATTAGTGAGTCAGCCATATGGAAAAGTTTGATTGAGGTCAGTAAACCTGAGTTTTTCTCTCAGTGCTGAGGAGGACCTCAACTGACCAACAAAAGACTCAAGTAGAGAAGGATTTTTAATTCTTGTTTCATATTTTGGACACTTTTAAAAAAATCTTATAGAGAAAAAAGGTCAAGTTGGATGTAACTTGTGAAAGTTGAGTCAAATAGAGGAGGGGGAAGAGGATGGATACTGCAATGTAAGATTTAAAATAATGTATTTTTTTTTCTCTTCCAACTTTATATAATTTCTTTTAGCAACAGTTCTCCAACCCATCAAATGGAGCTCCTGCCTCCCAGCAATGATGTAAGTACTTGAGATCATGTTAATGTGGTGCTTTTCTCTTTTAGGACACTGGTGAACAGTTCATTTCAAGACCTTCTTATTCTTTTTGCAATGTAGCATCTCCTTCCTTCTGCTTCTATTCAAGATGCCCAGCAGTGGCTACATCGTAATAGGTTCTCTCCATTCTGTAGACTCTTCTCAAGTTTTTCGGGTGAGTTTAAACAGTCCAATTACTTTGGTGTTTTTCTCTTCTGTAAGTGCAGCTCATGTAGCATCTGCTGCTGGCCACTTTTGAGGGGACACCTGATCTGATCCAGTGGTTGTTCGGTTGTTCTTAAATTAGTTACCATTTGTCAAAACAGTTTGTAGACATATAGAGTAAGTAAAAATGGAAGAGAATAAATTAAGATGGAAGGAACTTCCTAAGTTTAAGTGCAACCTTGAAGGAAGTCCAGGGCCTTGCACAGTTGCCTCCGAGTATCTCCAAGGTTGGAAATCCCACAGTCTCTCTAAACAACCTCTTCAAATACTTAAATGTTCAAATACTTAACACAGTGCAAGTGTTTTTTGTTAGATCTAATCAGCATTTCATCTTCTGTCTGCTGCCTCTCATCCTGTCCCTGTGCACCTTTAAGAAGCATCTGGCACCTTCACTGTACCCTCCCATTAAGTACTTAGACACACGAGTAAGATGGTGGAAGGGGCAGTTGTTACAAGTGTTGAAACCATGAGGAGATTCTTTGACTTGCATTGTGATGAAATAACTGGGTGAATGTGACAGTTACAGAAAACAAGGTCATTTAATGGCCAGTGTGAAATAGCTAGCTTGTGTCTGAGTTGGCTGGAATATTTTCCAGTGAAGCACTTTTCTTTTGGCAGCTTCCAGCTTTCTGTTTCACAGTGAGTCATTTGAAGTGCACACCTCTCTTTGCAACTTCTCTGTGTAGATCTGTCTGGTTTAGCTTTATGGATTTTCTACCCCCTCTATCCCTGCCCTTTTCTGTTGCCCATACATATTTGGAAGCTAAGATTTGCTTAACTTCTGAAGAAAAATCAATTTCAAATATGTAGGTGCCGACTTACTGAAGATGTCCAAAGAAGATTTTGTTCAAATCTGTGGGCCTGCTGATGGAATTCGGCTCTTTAATGCAATTAAAGGAAGGTTTGTACTATTTCCTTCCAGTTTTTTTGTTATGATAGCATCCCTTGATACTTTCATTGTTAACTGGTAATTCTGAAGCTGTAGCATTTAGATTTCTTTTTGATACTTCAAAGAGGTTCTCTCAGGGACTGGAGATCCCAATGATATTCAAATCCAAGCACAGCTCAGAAATGTTGCCAAAGTGAAGCAGCATGATGTGGACCTCCAGTAGTTAATTTGCTCCCAGCCGATAGCTTACATGCATTTCATTCATTCTTTCCTTCATGAGAGACACAGCCTACAATACCTTATGTTGTTACCATCAGAGGTAACAATAAAAACAAAACCCCTGGAGCCTCAAATGACAAACTTACTTTCTTTGCAATAACCTCATAAATTCTATAGCTGAGCAGGATTTAAATCAGTAGAGGCAGGTATGATGAACTGCTTAGAAAGTGCTGTAAAGTGTTTATGCTTATCTGATCTTTAAAAGATTAAGGTGCTCTGCATCACCTCCCAGGGGTCTCTTGCTAGACATCCTAAGCCATCTAGTCACCAGCATCAAGACTATCCCTTAGTTTGTTATTTATGCAATGAATGGCTTCATCTCTTACTGTTTGAGCATCTCTTAATGCCTTGGAACAATTTTGGGTCTGCTAAATAACTTAATACTGTTTTTGATTAATCCGTAGAAATGTAAGGCCCAAGATGACAATTTATGTCTGTCAAGAACCAGAGCAAAACAGGTCCCATCTCCACCAAAAACGAGAAAATGGAGATGGAAGTCTTTGTGGTAAGTTCTTATGTATGGCTTTTGTTAAACACTTACCAGATGAGAATGCTGCTTTCTGCTTGAGCTCCTGTGTGGGGCAGCTTGGTGTCCTGAGTGTTTGAAGGGGTCCTGTTTATCCCAGTTTTGCCACTTCAGTCATGGTTTCATGGCTACAGATTACAGGCAGCACCATCTGCCTGAGGGACAGACCCAGCTTACAAGTTACCTGCAGAATGCCACAGCAGAATCTCTATATTCAGTTCTTAGTAGGGACAATGGCATTAAAAACCACCTTCCATCCACAATTTTCTTTAGAATATGTCTTCTTTGAAAAATATTCAGAAAAATGGAAGGTCAGTTCTAATTCCTGAAAGTTCAAAACTTTTGGGAGCTTGTCATCCCTCATGGCACAGTGTTCAATCAAGTGAGGATAGAGATTGTCCTTAAATCTTGCGCTTAGTAATAAACAGGCACAGCTTTCCTACCCGATAGGTAAAATTTGAATTGGATTTCTAAAATAATATTGTCATCCATGTTGTTACCTTTTACATTGTATGTTTTAGTTTGTGCTGGTGGATGGCATCTTATGGAATACTGATTCAGTGTGACGTATCATATGTTTTGCTGTTTGATTTTTTTTTTTTTAAACTTCAGAATCAGTAAAAGAAGATTATCCAAAAATATTAGCAGCTTTATGAGAAGACTATTTTAGTGCCCGTTGTGCAAGTTGTCATTAGTCCCCGTGTCTTCCTCTGGGTAAAAGTTGTGTGTGCTTTAATTGCCTGCTGCATACAAATAGCAGGTATTTTTATGCAAATCATCAAGCCAGATATTTGGGGGGTGCTTTAAAATACTAAGCTTGTTTATTCTGTTTGAACCTTCATCTTACACCAATTTGGTTGTTGATGCTGAGCGTCGTGGTGCCATCTGTATTTGCTGTCCTGTGACTGCTCTCCACTTGTTGCAGTGTATCATGCAATCTTCTTAGAAGAATTGACCACGCTGGAATTAATGGAGAAGATTGCAAACTTGTACAGCATTTCTCCACAGCAGATAAATCGGATCTACCGGCAGGGACCCACAGGGATCCACGTACTAGTGAGCAATGAGGTAAGGGGGGCTATGGGGGGCTACATCTTTGTCAGGGATGGAACACTTGTCTGACTTCTTGAAGTTAGAATGAACTTTCAAATTATGGAATGTGTCTTCAAGGGAGAATTGCAAAGCCATTAATCGCAACAAGTTAAAGTAAATACTTGGAGTGAATCATGCATGTGCAGCATTGATTTTGGTGTGGTTTCAAGACCTTTGCTTTGTAAAAGGTGTTGGGGTTCTTGTTTGGTTTTTTTAAGCAAAACAAAACACAACAAAATTGGTCATTTATTCCTCTCTCCAACTGCCTGAAAAGAGGTTGTGGCAATGTGGAGCTCAGTCTCTTCTCCCAAGTAACAAGTGTCATGATGAGAGGAAATGGCCTCAAGGTGCACCAGGGAAAGTTTAGACTGAGTATTAGGAAAAATTTGTTTATTGAAAGGGTTATCAAGCATTGGAACAGGCTGCTCAGGGAAGTGGTTGAGTCACTATCCCTGGGGCATTTAAAAGTTACGTAGCTGTGGCACCTGGGGACATGGTTTAGTGTTGGACTTGTTGGTGCTAGGTCAATGTTTGTGCATGATGATCTTAGAGGTTTTTTCCAACCTAAATGATTCTATGAATTTCTTTTCATTTTGGCTACTTACACAAATTTTGAAGTGAGGATCTAAAGTAAGAACTTTTAAAATTAAATAGGTAAGTTACCCAAATAAGGTAAGTTTTAAAATCTGTAGGGCAATTAGTTTTACATCTTGGCCCATGATTCCAGATACTGGGTCTGTCACTATATGCACACTATAATTTATGGACCTATGCTACTGTTTGTGTCCCATTATATGATGCCTTAATTTAGTCCATTCCATTAACTTGCAGGTTAACAGTGAGTTGCCCTTCTTCCTCTTTTCCCCCTACTAAATTACTTACTCATTCATGCACCAGAATCACTTAAGGAGCTTCATTTATAAGAAGCATTGTTAAAACAAATGAAGCAGAGCATAGGTCTCAACTGGAGCCTAAATTGAAGGCTGTAATGCTTATTCCTGAAGTCTCCTTGCTGCTCCAGCCTGATTAAATCTGAAACTTTGATGGATGCAAAATGCTTGGAGGCAACTCTTGGTAGGGGAATTGCATGAGCCACCCTGGGTATAAGGCTTTAAGTATTTGTTTAAGTCAATTATTAACAAGGTCTATTGCTTTTAAAATATTTTTTTCTTATTCTAGTACTATAGTGGCAAGAGTGTGCCATTCTGTGAATGTACTTCATGCATCATTAGGCAAAGGCACACAAACTGGCCAGAGAAGTTTGATTTGAAGGAGTAGAGGCTGGATGTTAAATCCAAAAGAGTGTATAGGGAGATTACTCTAAGTTGAAAGGGGTATTTTGATGTGGGAATTTACAGCTGAAAAATGCACTACTTGAATGATATTCAGGAGCTAGGAGAAGGCTTTTTCACAAAGCTGGATTTCATGAGCTGATCAGAGGTGTTCTGGTCACACCTCCCTTCTCTGAACTTGTGTCCAGCATTTGCCTCAATTGTATGAGACACCTCCTTGAAGGTAATTCACCTCCTCTGTCCCACATAGCTACTCTAAGATAGGAGGAAGCATTGACAAAGGATGAACCTTAAATGGTCTTTTCATATTGGATCTGAAGTCACTTCAATCTCTTTATTTAAAGGTGTCACTGGAACCTGCACATCTTCTGAAAAATAGCTTTAGATTTTAGTAGTTCGTCCCATGATTCGCCTTGCCTGCAGTAACAATTTCACTACAATTCCTGTTCCTTGACAAAATACAACCAGATAAATGATTCCTGCAAGCACAGCATCTATATTAATGTCTGGTCAAAATAGCCAGATGGATGCTGCTGAGGTGGCTTTTCAGTAGCAATTCCTGTATTCAGCAGGAAGTCCATTCCTTGGGATTTACCATCTCCAGGTATCCTTTAAATGCCAGTGTGAGTTCAACTGAGCTCCATTGTTTATCTGAACGTGTAATTACCACTGTTGGATTTTTAAGAAAGGGACAACCTTCATCCAGTCCAAACTAGTACAGCTTCACTGAAAGCAACAATGAGTGTGATCTTTAATAGAGTAATTGGAGTGGTATAAGAACCTTCAGGATTGAGAGCTGCAAAGAGGTTGGTAAAATGCTGAATAAGCTAGATCAGTTTCAGGCAAGCACATTTAGTATGAACTTCCCTTAAACACACTAGCAACTGCAAGGACCTTAATTAGTCATGTACGTTAATAATCTCATGGGCATGGTTACTCAGGACTGTGTAGGACTAGACACCAAATGCTGTTTGATACCTCTCCTCTAAGTCTCTACTGGCATTGAAAGAAATGTGAATTTAATTGCTAAAAATGTGTTGGCTTTTTTCCTTCTGCCCTTCAGATGGTGCAAAACTTCCAAGACGAATCTTGTTTTGTTATCAGCACATTAAAAGGTGTGTATTGCTGCTGCTATTACCTGCTGCTCTAAAGATAATTCCTCCTTTGAATTGCACTAAATGTTATGACAAATTCAATGTTGTTATCCTGAAAAGATAAGTAATCTAATCTAGTGTAAGTCAAGGTATTGACTACACTGTAATAGACTGATTGATCAATGCTTTACTCTCAGTTACACTGTCACAAAAATTTCATAAATCCGTTGACACCAATGACATAAATGAGCAGAAAACCTTTGAGTAAATTGATAAAATATGACAGTATGTAGGGTTCTTTATGTAAATTATTTGACTTGGATATTCAACATTGGTTTTCATGAGTGGGTTGTAAAACAATTGTACAAACTATTGCAAACTATCTTGAAAGAAAATTCAAAGTTCTGTATCTCTGGTGTTTCCTAAAAGCAATGAAAATATGCTTTGCATTTCTTTGTTACAGCTGAAAGCAATGATGGCTACCACATCATTTTGAAATGACCATGCTGCACAGAGAGACTGTAACAGCCTAAAATTTAGTGCCTCACTGAGATTGCTACAACCTAGACTGGAAGCATGAAGAACCTTCTGGATAAATGTTCCTGTGAACTAAGAATTACCAAACAGCTTAAGAAAAAACTTGCTTTTACAGATAGAAATTTTTGGTGGTGTGTGATTTTTTTTGGTGGGTTTGGTTTTTTTGTTTGTTTTGGTTTTTGTTTTGGTTCTTTTGGTTTTTTTAAGCTGGAGCTGAGAACATCCTTAAAACTTGTACATGTTTCTTCCTCCCTCCCTTCCTCTTCAGTCTTAAAAATTGTAGAGGTTTCTGCTTATTATTTAGAAACATCTACCTTGTACTAAAGGGAAATGAAAGATAAACAAATCCCAATTCTCTTGACCCTCATGCTTGGGTGAATTGATTTACATGTAGTTCTGAGTGCTCTCTTGCTTTGAACACAAACCCTGTTGCTGATGGACGTAGACTCCCCGGGGCTCCTCTTGTGTGCTTTAAAGTGGAAGGCTTGGGGCTACATCCCAAAACAGATTGGGCAATGCAGAGGATGGGTTTGGTGCCCAGCCTTCACTCAAAGTATCAGCTTAAGCCCACATTTAGCTGTTCTCCACCTGCAGATGTGCTCGAAGTCCAGAGACCTTGGGCCCTCCTGACAGATCTTCTGTAGTACCAATGCAACTGAACGATTTTGGGAGGGTTCAAGGGAGGACAGACAACCTGAGGCGAGCAGTTCAGTACCATATTATTATTATCTTTACCTTTGTAGTCCCCTTGAATGGAGCATATGAAGGTTTTCTGAGGAAATCTTTTGAACACTGAAAGTGACAGTGCTCATGACAAATTCATACTATGGATTTATTCTACTCTACAAAGTAGTGAATAACTGCTGTCTTTATTGCAACTGGGAATTAGATGTTATAATCTTAATTGATTTTCATCCTGTTACTGAAGTAAAACAGTTTTGATCAAGACCAGGTAACAGATCATCTTAGTTGCTGCTTCTTAGATTCTTGCTCTTTCATTCTTGACTCCTGTTTCCAATGTCTGTAGCTATGATCAGCTCCACCCTCCCTTGGTCTTTTGGGACTCCATCCAGGCTCCATTAAACCAAAAAAGTGACTTCCATTGAAATCAAAAGCAAAGTGGATCACACCTTTCTTGCGTGGATGAAACCATTTCACTTTTGACAGCTGAATAATAAGGTTGTTTCCCTGAACTGAGTGTCTATATACCATCAAAATCTGATTCTTGAACATTTCATTTCATCCTGAACTGACATGGAAAGCTGAAATACCAAACATTTTCCTGGAATGGAAATTTTTTTTTTAAAATGAGAAATTGTCAGCTGGAAAACACTAAACAAAATGTTCCAGCATTTTGAAATGGAAACATTTAATTAAATCCATTTGGCCCTTAAAGCAGCATCAGTTTGAGCTACTGTTGCAGCCCTCAGAAATTGTCATTCAAGTGCCTTGCGCGCCATGTCTCCCTTGGGGCTGAGCTCTTTGGCTGAATTACAGATCCCATGATGCTCCTACGCGGGGTTAGTCAAACAGGGAATGCGTCATGAGGGCTGGAGAGGTGCCCAGGGAAAGAGGGGGCCATGGAGCCCTTGAATTACAGCTCCCAACTGACACTACAGGAATTCGGACAGACACGGACTGATATTTCTCTGACAAAAGTTATGTGTTTCAAGTTTTCCCAACAGAAATCAACAGCAAAATATTGAGAAAAGCAACCTTTTTTCCATTAAAAGCACCAAGTTTTGCGCAAAAAACCCCACCCATCCCTACTGTTTTGTTTTGGTTTTTTTTTTTTTTTTTTTTACACTGAAAATAATACTAGAATAGAAAAACTGTGTTACAATGGGAAACCTTCAGCCAACTCAGCTAATTAAGCAGCTACTTAGGCACAATCTTGCTCAATTGGCTGTCCTGGATGCTCCATGAATTGTAGGCATCCAAAAGGATACCTAGGCTTTGGGACATGGTTCCTCCCTCTGAAATGAAGGAATTGAAGTTTCTTGGTTGAGGACCAAACTGTGTCGGTGAGGAGGAGCTCCTGGCTGTGGAATCTAGGTTGTGGCCACACAGTTATAACTGCCTTCTGAAACAGTGAATGAATTCCAGATGCCTTTGTGAGTAGGTGGGACCAGTGTCCCCCTGTGTACCAGGAGCTGCTTGATTTATTTTTGTAGAAGGTGCTCTGGAAGGTGGATGTTGGCTACGGTTTTTCATCCTGTTCTGTAGTACTGTCCTGGCGCATGGTATGGCTGTCATTGGCATGCAGCTCAGGTGAATGTGACCTCATGAGAAGGGTTCCAAATGGACCTTGAAGTTGCCAGGAGTGTAGCCTGTATCACATACAGTTAGATGATAGCCCTGCAACTGAGGGGACACAGCAATACTGATAGAGTGAAGAAAGGATAGAGGTGGCTTTGCTGCCAGAGTTAGGGACTGAGAACTGTTTGCTTATGAGTCTTAATTTCTTGATTCTTTAAGAAACAACTTTGCCCATAAGGAATTATATGTCAAAGTCCTCATAGTGTTTCAATAGCACTTACTTGATCAGTTTTGAACAAAAAGAAAACTGTTAGGGCCTGGCTGTATTTAGATTTTTTTAAAATAAAATAATTTTGTACTGATGTGAGGATGAATTTGACAATATATCTTGCTTTCATGCTCTGTAAAGGTATACCAGAGTAAACAATCCCATAGACGATAAATACTTTCCTATGGGTGGTCTCTACTGTTTTGTCTGTGTGAGCCTGTTCTAAAGCCATACAGCTTTGGGGGGTGTGTGTGTGTAATACCCACACGTATTTGACAGTGTAGTTCTAGTCCTTGTTGAACCTCTTTAGTCCCAGCAGGAATTTGGAGGTTTGTGCTTACGTAACATACACACCCATGAAGACACAGCACAGCTGAGTTGGGGTCCAGGAGACTGTGAGTTATTTCAGCTCAGAATCATAGACTGTCTTGAGTTGAAAGGGACACATAAGGATCACAGAGTCCAATGCCCTGGTCCTTACAGGAGTACCTAACACTGATCCCTGTGACTAAGAGTGTCGTGAATGTCATCCATGGCATCCCAGGTGCTCCTTGAACTCTGGCAGGCTTGGTGCTGTGACCAGGGGCAAGGGAAGACCCTGGGGAGCCTATCCCAGTGACCACCCTCCCAGTGAAGAACCTTTCTCCAGTGTCCAGTCTGAACTTGCCCTGATTCAGCTTCATTCCATTCCTTTGCATCCTGTCACTGGTAATCAGAGAGGAGATGAGCACCTCCCCTCCACTGCTGCCCTTGAGGAAGGTGCAGAGAGAGAAAGAAAGACTTGTCTCACCTGTGTGTCAGGTAATCTTTGACTCTCCTTGGATCTGCCATCCCTGGAGGGACCTGTTTGACCTGCTTGTGGAAGTGACAACCTCCAGAAGGAAGCTTTTGTTTCCTCAAGACTGGAGGAAGCACAAATGTTTAGTCTGGTTTAGATATCTGAATTCTAGATAGATTAAAGGCAAGGGAGGTGAGTAGCATATATATATCCAAATCACATTTACTTTGTTCTTAAGTGACTGTTACACTTATTTTTACTTTTTTTATTGTTGTTGCTCCTGTTTCTTAAAAAGTAAGAAAACCTGCTCAAAGTGCTTTAAATTAGACTTTTTTCAGCTATATGTGAAATTTGTACAGCAGAACTTTATAAGGACTGGGGCTTAGGATAACACTGAGTAATACAGTTTCCCAGACTGTCCAGCTCTTCCTTCAGTTGTATGTATGATGACAGCCACTATGAGTAAAATTGGCCTTGCTGGGGATGGAAAGGCAGAATGATCATGTGCTTAATACCAATATGACTCCAGCCAGTACCACAAAGTATAAACTTGCGTTCTTGTCAGATCTGTGCTGTCTGAAATTTCATAAATTGTGGCATTTTCTCTATCAACTGAGAAATTATACAGATCAGTTAATATGATTTTAGTGATGTCCTGAAAACTCACAGTAATGCCCACGATACACAACTGCAGGGAGAGGGCAAATGATCTGGTGATAAAAATTTGGCCATCTGACTGAGGTGGCAGGACTGGTGCTGTTAAAATTAAAGCTCCTGTTCTTTCTGCTGGCCCTGCATGGTTAATTGGCTAAAATAGTAAATGGTCATTCAATATGGAAAATACTGGAGTTCTCATTGTCTTAGTGTGAAATTTAATGGGCTGAAGTTTCAAGACTTGGAGGTGGTAAAAGGATTCTTGCATTTGAGAAGCCCTGAATGGCACTCTCCTTACAATGTAACATAAACATATATATGCATATATATATACATATATATATCCATATACCTACTGTACTGTATCAACACATATTTGTGCTGAGTACATGTGTTCTTTGGCTTTAACTGGTACTCTGCTTTGTTTAGTTGCAGTTCAATGTAAAAGACTCTGGTTGATCAAGCTTCAAAACCCAGCCATTCCTTGGCTAGAAATGTGAAAGTCCATAGTAGCAACTAGGTAATTTGGACACGGTACACTTGGAGTGATGTAGATTTGATGAATTTCTGCGATACAAATCCCAGGCCTTGGTGGAGATGAGCATATTCTTTCACTAACACTGCAGTTCTACACTGCAGCTTCTGAAAATTAGTTAGAGTAACAGATAAATAGATTGCCCAGTGCTTTGTGAACTAGTACAGCTACTCCATAAGCAGAACAACCATACGATGACTTTTCCTAGCTCAATGTTGTATTGCTTAAGCATTGGCTGTAATTCTAGCAATCATCTGGTGGATGATTGAAACAGGTTTTTCTTGTCTGTATCTGTTGGGGTTTTTTTGACTTCTCAAAGAAATGCTTATATTCAGACTGTAGCTTCTCTTTCTCCTCCAGTTATGAAATGGTTTAACTTTATGCTAGTCATAGAAATATTTTCATAAGATTATAATCTGTTTGACTGCACAGGGTACTCAGAGTGGGGAGTGTTTGATCATCACTACTGTGGGTGAGTATGAGAAGGCAGACTGGAGGTGTATCTTAACATCCTTGGCTCTCTCTAACAAATGGGTTAAGCTAGTGCCTAATTTTTTGTGCATTTTTGATTTGTACCTTTTCTTTTTTGCCATTCCCTCAAAATTCTGCTCCCTGGCAGGGGATGCATTGGTGACCAGATGGTGTGCCCAACTCTTTAAAGTAGCCTGCTGTTGTCCTGGTTTGCTTGGGGTGGGCGTTTATCTTTCAAAGGGGAGTTCCCTCTCTTCACTGACAGTGCAGCTGTTAGAGGCAGGCAGTGCTGGCCGCAAAGCTGGCGTGATGGGCAAGGACGAGCGGAGGTGGGTTGATGGGAGGCTGAGACGTACCAGTTGTGAGTAAATACTGCCACGCTCTTCGTCTTTTCCTTTGTTGGTTTTTGGGTTTTTTTGTACATGAATAAATAAAAAAAGCATATTTTGCACTGGCTCTTGTACTGTTGTGCAGAAGAAATCTGTATCTAGAATCTGTGCTCCAGTCAAAATGCAAATAAATCTGTTTGTAAGAAGCACGGGTTTGGTCTCTGCTTTATTTGGTGCGGTTGGGCATGGGAGAGCCTTGGCGTCGGCTGCTGTGCTGCGTGCAAGCTGCGAGGGGCTGGACACCCTCTCAGGGTGAGGGGGAGCAGAGTTTGCAAAGTGCTGGCCAGAGAACATTGGCTACAGCCAAATATCCTGCAGCGTTTTCTTCGAGTTGGGACTGACTTAATTTCCCCACAGCACAACGCAGTGACCAGTTCGTGTTTAATCCAGGTCAAAGCATGAGGAGAAGTGCCCCTTTTTTACAGAAGCCGTGACAATGGGCAAATGCTTCACTGGAGGCACCAGCTGTGTCAGATGGCAGCTGGCTTTGGTCTGGCAGTACTCAGAAGGCACAGCATTTCAGAGCCTGGTCGTCACTGACATCGGAGATGAGCAGAGTCCCTCAGAGCAATGCTGTGAGACCCACTGAGCAGCTGTGAGACACATGCTGGCAGTGAGGTCTGCATGTGAAGCATTCACAGTGGTCTGGCTGGAAGAACTCCTTAGATCTAGTAACTTACATAGTCAGGAAATTAGCAGATGTTCAGTGTCATTCTCCAGTTGGAGAAGATAGAGCGCAGTTTGGAGATAGTATCTTCCAGCAGCCAAACTTCATCTCAAGGCAAAATGGTGAGAATGGATGTACAACCAGTGTAAGGGTGCTCCTTAATCTGAATTGACCTCAGGAGCAATTTCAGCTCCTTTCCTGTGCTGAAGAAGTATTTGAATCACAAAATAAGGAAGTGCAGCTTGGGCCTGTATATATATCTGTTCATAAGCAAAGTACAAGGGCACAGACAATGCTCCTAGGTAAAGGTAGATGAGAATTTAGTATTTTTCCCTCCTGGTCACTCAGGCACCCCTGAGAAGAGGAAAGGGATTGTCTACCCCAATTTCTGTTAGCTTAAAATCCCTCTGGAGGCAGAAGTCCAGCCATCTGAGGCCCGGTACTGTATTCAACTGCTCCGTGCGTGGTCAGGCACCATTGTGCCCCACAGGGCTCCTGGGTTTAACGCAGCTTCAGTGTAGGCTCAAATCCACTTCCAGGCTGAAGCAGGGGATCTGGGTGGGTCATGCCGTGAGGGCAGGATGCTGGTAGGCACTTGAGGGTCCAAGGCTAGCATTTGAGTTCTCCAGGGCTGGCTGGAGGGCGTTAAGTTTGGGGGGGTCACTGGCAGCAAGTGCTTGGTGGCCATATGAGCCCTGCCAGCTGCCGAGGCCATCCCTGAGGCTTTCGGGAGCAGAAGGTGAATCCCACTCACTGCAAGGTGGGAGTGCCAAAGAAGTATCAACATGTATGGACAGTTCCCACCAAACCCCACGCAAAATTATCCCTCTTCTACTGTAAGCTTGACCCATGTGCTGGCAGGGGTTGGTCAATGCAGAAAGGAACACTGGGAGGGTTTTTACCTAATAAAAGGGGTTCAAGGACAGGGAAAGTGGTAATTCTGCACAACTTAATTTCTATGGGAAACACATGTAAACAACCTCAGAACAGACCCAGAAGTTAGCAGCAACTGTAGGACTGGACAGGAACTATTAAGAGCTTTTAATAAGTGAGGTGAAACAAGACCTAGGACCAGAGCTGTTTAGTCAAAGCATTGCCATAGTCTCATCTAAACCATCAACAGAAAGTAACATTTTAACATTAATTTTCTAATTCACAAAACAGTTCAGTCTCTCAGTTAATTAGATAAGTCACAACTATGGACCAGGCAGAGAAATAACACCTGTCATCCTCTTTCTGTAAAGAAGCTAAATGCTTCCAGGCCTACCTGAGTAGAAAAGATTTGACATTGCAATAATTTAAATTGTTGAGGGTTTTTTTAATTTTATTACAGCAGAGGCTGGTTGTCCTGATCAAACTGGAGTGTCAGACAAGTGTTGACTCCCCTGCTCCCCAGAGATGTGTGGCCCAGCGAGGCAGGGCTGTCCCATTCTAAATCTTCTATTTTTGGCTGTTGCAAGCAGTGCCACTATCCATTTAGCTGTCTAGAAAAGCCTCAGTTCTGATTTATTTGATATTAAGTAATAAGCAAGTATGATGCAGCTGGAAAAAAGTTTGATTAGCAGGAATCCAAAATTAGCTGAGCACATTAGTGCACTGAGTAATAATTTTTCCAATGGTGAAAATTTAAATGCTGAAGACTATGCTTTAGAGAGGAGACATGCTAGAAATACTATGTTGGATAGACTTTAAAAAAACATGCAATGCTGAGAGGAATTCCTCCTTGAAGATATTTTCAAAGCCTAGTATCTCCCAGAAGAAAGTTCCGGGATGGACTGGCACTGCATTGGGGATTAAGATCTCCACAATCTTAATGGTTCAACCTGTGGTAGTAAAATAAGGGAAAAGTTAAGTAAAAAGATGAACACATGACTCAGGGCAGGTAGGAAATCCTGGCTGAGGGTGCATGGCCAGAGCATCCCAGGAAAGGAAACCCAGCATAAAGGCATGGAGGCCACATACGTTGAGCCAAGTGCGTGCTGCTGCACAGCTGTCCCGAGGACAAAAACATTGTCCCAGACAAAATTATTCCAGAGCCGCCCACAGTTTCCCTTTCCCATCAGATTTACCTCGTTTCACGGCAGTGCCCATGAGGCCACAACTCTTGTTTCTCCAGCAGCCATAGTTATTTACTGTCACATGCATGGCTTGAAAGAAACAAAGAAAGAAATGAAAACATGGGGATAAATTTGGTGATCGTTGAAGTGATTACTGGGGAAAAAAAGGAGAGACATTCTTCTTTTTTCCTAAAGCTTTGGTTCCTTTTTGGTTCTTCCAGTCCCTGCCGATGGTGTTGTGCTTTTCAATTCTCAAACAGCTGAATTTTTGATCTAATTGTGGTGATAAGTGTGGTCACCTGCTGGCCAGCTACACAAGCAAAGTGAGAAAATGAGCCTGTGGATTCTTGGAGGCTCCCACTTTAAAACAATGAAACAATTTTTTGTCTCTCATTAACATCACAGAGTGGTGTTAATCTGTCACCTTCCAGGCTTCCATGCCCACAGGTGATGACTCTCTTAGCCTCTCTCTGTGAAAATATCCTTAAAGTTGTATTTTAGTGCAAAGCACATGAGTCACAGTGTTGCAAAGAGCAGTATGAGGAGCTCAAACTGAGAACCTGGGCCAAAGAAATACATGTGTTTGTCACGGCTTAGGGGCTATGGAGAAAAACTGACACTTGCTTATAAGATGAAATTCTCATGACATTGCAGTACTGTGGAACCCAGAAAACCCCAAACCATTCCATTCCTGGTACATTCCTGACCGGTTGTCACCAATCTTGGTTGAGCTAATACGTGTGGAGGTGATTTCAGGTTGAGTAAGGGAATAAATATAAGGCATATAAATTTAAAAAAGAAATTATGTGTTATGCACCCACTAAGCACTGGAAGAATGGTAAGAACTTAAACACCATGGCATCACTCTGCCAGATGTGTGTTGTCTGCAGTGTCTGTTTAGGGCGTATGACTAAGGATAAGACAATTTAAAATTTTATACTTTCTGTAGAGATTTATAGCTGAAGCATGGATAAGACATTAAGTAAAATATTAACAGGCCATTTTGATACTCAGGAGTACAAGACACTAAGCCCCATCCCAGCAAGAGTGTCAAAGCCACGCTACTAGGCTCCTTTTTCAGGTGTGTTGCTTGTCACCTTCAGCAGGGTGCCAGGTGGGTGGAGGGCAAGGAAGCCTCCTATTAGCAAATGCTGGGGGAGAAATTGATGGCCCTTAATTAAGAATGACACTTTTTACCTACCCATTGGACTTTTTGAGAGGTCTTATGAGGAAGCCAAGGCTGGAAATCCCCTTTCTGCCAAAGCTGGGAGAATATCCTGGGAGGTGCAAATGAGCCAGCAGGTGTTCCTGGGAGTTTTAGTTTCCAGACGGGCCCAGTCTTACTAGCTCAGAGACAAGGAGCCCTCCTTGCATCTGGTCAGGAGACCTGGCTTTATAAAACAAATCATTCCCTTCCTCAGTGGCTGTAGGAGGGGCAGTGCTGGGATGGGAACTGGGGACTCATCTCAGGTGAGTGGCTGAAGAGTCTGAACTTGTGTAGTATTAACTGCTCGTGTGCACTGTGCTTCTTGCTGGGCTTCATTACTGAATCACAGAATTGTTTGATTGGAAGGAACCTTTAAATGTTATCTAGTCCAACCCCCCTGCAATGAGCAGGGACATCTTCACATAGATCAGGTTGCTCAGACATGTATCCAACCTGACCTCGAATGTTTCCAGAAATGGGCTTTCATCACCTCCCTTTGTGACCTGTTCCAGTGTCTTACCACCCTCCTTGTAAAAAACTTCTTCCATCTATCTAATATTGACTCTCTTTTAGTTTAAAATCCCTTGTCCCATTGCAATGAGCCTTGCTAGAATGGTTGTCCTTTAAGTACTGAAAGCTGCAGTAAAGCTCCTAAAGGTCTGTACCATGTCTCACAGCATGAAAATCCCTATTGCTTTCCCCACCCTTACAATATTTTCCCCACCTCTCTGTCTCTCTCATTTCACTAGGGGCTGGCAGTACATGGTCTGTGCCAGCCGTGATAGAAAGCTTTGCTGTTAAAGCACTGGGAACTAAGCTAATGGCATAGTTTGAAAAAGTTTTGGGATGGGAGCATATAGTGATGGTCTTTTTTTTGTGAGTGATGCTCCGTCTGCTCTTCCTGATGTGTTCTTTAAGAGTCTGTGTGACTTGAGGTTTTGCCTATCTGGTTGTGTAAATGAGACAAATCCTGAGCAATTCACAGCAAAAATCATCTTGCCTAAGCTATCCAAGGTATAAAAATGGTCCCACAGGCAAGTACTTTTCTGTGCCAGATCGTAGAGCCAAAGTCTTGGTATAGCCAGCCAGCAGTATCACCTGCAGCTGTAAACTCTGCTGATCCCTCCCAGCAGGGCTCACCTGTGGGTGTTCAAGGAATTGCCAGCCCAGTGCTGGTTGTGCAGTGCTTGGCGTTGGTGGGAACTGTAGGAGGATGCAATTAAATCAATTACAGGCTGGTGATTTTGCATTCAATGAAATAATTACTCTTGAAAACTGGCAGTGTGGATGAAACTTGCTCCCAGCCTTAATATCAGGTTTCACCATCTCGCCAGAAAGTGTGATTGACGTCAGCCTGTGATTGTGATAAAGGCTATAAACTCATAGGCTCATAAAATAATTTAGTGTGGAAGGAATCTTCAAAGGTCATCTGGCCTAGACCTAGCTTAAAGTGGGGCTAGGCCAAAGGCTGCTTGGTGTTGTGAAGGACAGCAAGGGGAAGCCCATGGCCAGTGTTAGCCAGGAAATCCAACCAGAGATTATAATATCCCATTATTGCCTCAGATAATTTATCAATCACTAAGAAAAGCTTTTTGTCTTTCCAGTGTTGGGTGGAAGTAAAACAAGATAGGTGTGCCAAGCCATGATTATCTTTCAGTTAATCCCCTAAGAAAGTCTATTTAAAAATCAAATTGGGATATATTTATTTACTTAATAATTTTCCCCAGTGAATAGAAAAAAATATAACATGGCAACCACTTTCTACCGAGTTGAGCAGTTTTTGTGAGGGTGTGTTTGCCAGCTAACATGTAGCTAGCCCCAGTGCAGCTGGACACTAAAAACTTTAGATTTTACTTGCTAACAGTACTGCTTCACAGTAGCAGGTGAGATTGGCAGTGTGAGAGATCTGGTGGGCTTTAAACTGGGGTGAAACTTCAGTGAATGAGCTTTTCCATACTCATGATAGATGCCATCATGCTCCAGTCCTGTTGTGCAAGGCAGAGTAGTCACATTTTGGGCAGTGTGGGGATCCTGTGCTGTGAATGCATTAAATCTCCAAACTGGGTTCTTGTGCAATTGGTTATGTGTGCTGCAAATTCCCAGCTCTGTTTGCTTGTTCTGGTGTCTCTAGATGTGAGAGGTGGCATTAACGTGGCTTCTTTTATGTGTGATGAAAGAACACACAACCAAGAGGAGAAATAGCTCTGGAGCTGGTGGATAAGAGGTGCTTATCCTTAAGTTAGTGTCTTGAAGTAAATAAAGATGCAAGCTATTTTGAGTGCTTTTTAATTTGGATGGAGAGGCTGCAGCTAGCAGGGCTTTCTACCTACTGAAACCAAGATAAGTCTCAGAAGCTGAGCCTGGATCATGGGCTGTAAGCACAAGCAGCATTACACAGTGCCTTCATGCCTTTTTTTTGGAGGAAAAGCATTGTGTTCCTTCAAAAAGGGGGAAATTCTAGAGGGTGCTTGATGGGGAAATTCCTAAATCACCCGAGCTGTGAGCATGGACCTCACAATGAAGAGTCCATTTCTAAGTGCAACGCTCTCAGATGAACATGAGACACATGCTAGAAAGAGTTTGAACTTTCAAAGACTTAAAATGTGGAAAATGGCATAATCTGATGATGATTATAAAACCAGTTATATATTTCAGGTTTTCTACATCTAAAATCTTATTTGACACATTTTGACTAGTGCCTGCCAACATTACTGAGGATCTGTAGGTACCATGGTCTGTTCAATAGTAGATGCCTTGTGGAATTTCATTTTAAACTTCCTTCAAACACTTGACCTGTGCCTGATACAGTTTCTGAGAAAGAGAAGACTTCTTTTGTTTTATAGCTGGTAATAATTTTTTTTTTTTCAGTAATCTTTATTTGGGGTGAAAATACTGCTTCAAAACTGCAGTTCAGCAAATGGTAAATTTAGGTTTTGCCATACAAAATTACTCCTGCCTCATTTTCAAAATGGGATTTTCTGACACAGAATTTTTTCCCTTGGCAAAGTATTATTTAATTCATTGTTCACCTCAGTAAATTAAGAGCAACAGAGCAGGGTAGAACACTAATTGCTTAAGGTACATTTTTATTTATCAAGTTATTTAGCCTGTACACTTTGTTCTCACTGCTTTGAGTATACAAACTGTTTTCTGAATATGTACCTGATGTGATGGCTTGGCCACAAGACCCATGGAATTATGTTGGATAGATCTGGATGCCTCCTGAGTATGGTTGCAGCATCCCTGAGACCAGCTCAGCTGACATCTATAGGGTTAATAGGAACTTTCTTAGCACTAGGTTTAAGCCCAGCCTTTACTAAATAATCTGTAACATGTTTTATTTCTTTATGTATTTTTAATGGAGTGCCTTTGAAAGAGCTTAGAAAGACATGGTGTTTGTTTGGGAGAACTTAATGTTGTTAAGGATGAGTTTTCTCAGCATACGAGAGGCAGCCATGCTTGGTGAAAGTGCCCTAGTTCTTGCAAAAGTTGCCCCAAAAAGGGCAGATTTTTTTTTTTTTTACACTTTTGTAATGTTCAGATGGAATTTTGCGAGACTGATGGTCATTCTTTTGCACATAATCTTTATGAAAAGAGAAATTCTGTAGTGTAAAAATAGTTTTGCTCTGTCAGAATCCTGCGGCAGAGACTAAACTGCGGAAGCATGGCTAAGCTCTCTTTACTGGAGGGAGAAGATGGGATGGGTGTGACTCCTTGATGTTTGAGGTTTGCACATGCTGCACCCAAAAGCATCACTTCAGTGGTGGTCACTGAAACAACATGGTGTTACAGAACAGGCTGGGCAGTGCATCCTACCACACTGAACAACATATGCACAGCATATTCCTGAGTAAGAACTGCTCTGTAGCACTTGATACCCAGGAACATTTCTCTTTGAAGGGCTGCCTGAGCATTTTGATATTCCTAAGCAGATCCAAAGAATTGTAGGTTGATAAAATATTTTCCACAACAAACTATGACTGAGCTGTAAGGTTGATTTTGCTGAACAGCTGCAACAATGGATGAGGTATATGTTGTCCTGTAGCTGAAACACTTGGATGTTCCTGTCAGCTTCCTTGAGAGTCACTGGAACAACACTTAGAGATGCTACTGAAGAGCAAGTCCTGCTGTAGCAAATAGTGGGTGAAATTATTCAACAATACTCGTGCTTATAGCAATTCTGTCTTTAGATCTACTGATCTTTCTTTGTGTGCGCCCCTTTTCCACCTAATTTGGCACAGCTCTGTTGCCAGTTGGTTACCGATATTACAATGTAGGGGGTGATAAGCATTTGCCAGCATTCAGAAGCTTTCCATTCCCACACTTTACAAGCCCTGGCCATTTTTCAAACCCGTCATTTGAAGCTGTTTGAATCATGGAAGAACAATGACAAGTGAGGGAGAATGTGTTACTACTGATATTTATCTGTGGAAGGGTCTTGGTGCAATTACCAGCTGGGGAGATAAGAAGTGTGGTGCAAAGACTGTGTTTGGATGAAGGTCAAAAAGTACTCTAAGAGAAGCTGGAGAGTACTGGATCAGCACCAAGCAGTCACAGCATATTACACTCTACAGGCTGGGTCCTCCACATAGGAAAATGTAGCCAGGGACACCCCGGGACAAGGAGCAGAGAGCCCTGGCTTCACCTGTTCCCACTGTGACCGGAGGTTTGGAGCTCAAACTCCCGGCTCTGTGCAGGCAAGAACAATATTTGATCCTACTGCACAGGTAAGACAAGAGCCATGGGCAGCCACCAGCGAGTGCTCTGCCATTTCCAGCCTCTGCCACACATGTCTTCAGAGACTTTGTGATCCTGTGAACTAGCAAGAGATAAAATCGTCATGTAGACATAGCAAGCCTGCTCTTTGCTGATGAAAGTTAATCTTTTCTCCTCCCTGGCCTTGTACACTGTCTGGGTTAGAGTGTTGTGTGGCCAGACACTCCCAGGAATTGATGTGTGCGTTAATGACCGCTCACTACACAGCTGTAGGTTAGACCAGAAAACGTTTGCCATGTGGCTTCCCCTTCCACGGAATTTCCTCTCCATCCCCTGCTCCCCCTTTTATCCTTCTTTCAGTTTTTCTATGTGTAATTTGCCCTATTCTTACTGCTGATCCTGCACTGCTTGTCTTTGGGTGAGCTGTCTGTGCTTGGGGATGGGCTCCCACACCAGGAGGTGTCTGGATGCCGCACTGACCTGTTGCAGCAGGTGCAGGGTGGGTGCCACAACCGTCCAAAAGTGTCTCCTACAGAAGGTGCTCGGCGGTACCACGCTCACACACACCGGACAGCCTTACAGATGGGTTGACAGCAAAGAGATGCGGGAAGGGTCTTCGTATGGGGTTCCACAGGAGGGTTTATTGCAGCCACGCACACTAAGAGGTACACGTACAAAAATCAAGAACAATGGAGGGCCCAGGTTTAAGTATGGGGTCAGTGGGGGCGGGGAGAGCACCAAGGACCAATGGTCTGAGGGCACAGGGGCGGGACACAGGCAGGGCTTGGGTGTGGGAGCCAATGGGGAGGCAGAGAGGGAGTGGCTGAGGAATGAGGGCCAATGGGGGAGCAGGGAAGGGAGAACATTCTGGAGCAGAGACACCCAAGGGAGAAAGGGGCAGGGAGGCCAAGGGGCCAAGCGGGGAAGCAGCACTGGGGTACATTAATCTAAATGCAACAAAGGTCCCTGGGAGAAGCCTCTTTCTGTCACCCTCACCTGGGAGTGCCTCTTCAAATCTTTTCATCCATAGGACCCTCATGGTCCCTCAGTTACTAGGCCCACCAGCCTCCACACTGACTCACAAAAGATTCCTGCCCTGCATTCCACTTCTTCCTGGGCTGTGGTGTGAGCTCTGTGCCAGTGTCTATGCAGTGACTGCCCCAGGTTAGAAATAGATGACTGGTTGTGACTTGGGAGAATTTCTTAACCTGATTAAACTCATAGCTACAACAGTGGGTACATTGGTCCAAGACAGTGTGTTTGAGGTGGCTGGGGAAAGAAAATGCACATTCAAGTATGGCAGTTGCAGCCTCAAATGAAAAGCGTGTGTCTTGTCCTCTTTCAGACAATACCAGAAAGGTCAGCAACAAAGATGCGCTGCACCTTGGGGGTCTGGTTTTGTTTTTCAGTGGAGCGTGAATGAGGGGCCATATTTCCTACAATATCTTCAAGTAACCCCTGTGATGGTTTAACTTCATCCTCTTCCTACCACATTGCAACCACAAAACTCCGATTGCCCTATCAGTCCCCTTATCTCCCAGGGTGTCTCTGGCACAGGGAGTAGCAAAACTGAATTGTGAGAGGGGTGAACAATTAAAAAAAATTGTTTTAAGCGGGATCAGTTGCCTGATCTGATCCTTAATACCTCCATCCCAGGGTGCTGAAGCCCATCAGCAGGAAGAGCTGGGGCGTATGGCTTGGCTGTGCCCTGCAAAGGCCAAGGCTAACCCTAACTCTTTGCTGTTCCATAGGGAAGTTGAGCATGTGCTCATCAAGTGGTTTGTGTATTTGACTGATGTCCTCAGCTAGGGATGAGGCAATTAACTAGTAAAAAACCACAGGCCCATAGAGAGAACAAAATATTGAGGGAGCAGGCAGCAGCATGCATCCAGAGTTGCATGCAGCTTCCTGCAGCAATTACGCTGCAGCCCTAGTTCCTTACACTTGTACTTGCTTTAAAAAGAAATGTCAGTACCATTATTACTTAATACGGGCTACTATTTTATCACCCAGTGGAGTTTTCCCTGTTTTCATGCTTCCACTAAGTACAGTTCCTTAAAAGACAAACAAACTCATGCTGTCTTTTAATTTGCCCTTGAGACAAAGCTGTAAAACAGCCGAAGCCTTCAGTGTCTCTCAGTGATTTTTGTTAGTGGTCTCAAAACGTCACGCTATGTACAGCTTTAGGATTGCTCAAACCAGGAAACCTGATACAGTGCTCTCTTTTTTATCTACAAAAAGAAAGACATTGTGTAATGAATTTTTAGGAATAAAGCTGCAAAACAGCTTGATGTGGGTTTTTCTTTTAACCAAAACAATGTGTTAAAGCATTCAAGATGTGTTAGTTTACTAAAGTTCATAGAGTGTATAGAAGTCTTAAGATCTTCTACCTGCAATGACACATAAATGCCAGCACCACTAATGTTGCTTAAATGCTTATGTGCAACTTCCTCCATAAGGTTTAAATCAGAACTGGTTTTCTGAGATGAGTTTTGGATGCATGAATAGCATTCTAGCAAGACAGCATGACCACAGTGGAGACTTGGTGCATATGCTGGTTGATCGTCACAGGTGGCCCTGCTGTGGCAAAACTACTTTCCCGTGGGACTTAGCAGTGAACAAATACAAACTCTGAGATGTGGTGGCTTGGCAAAAGTGAAATAATTGATGCACAGACCAATTCTTACACTGCAGTATTTTTTTTTTAAGGTATTAACTGGGAAAAACCCCAAACCCAGAATGCTTGTTATTCTGCATGGGATGAACAAACTAGTTTGCTTTAGGCTTAAAGACCTTTTCAAACCCAAGTGCTGATTGCAGAGGCAGAAATTCCTCCTTATAAATTTTGAATATGGGTAGTGGTAGAGAAATTGTAGATTTTTCAGAAGTGGAGAAGAAAGCTGCTAGTAACACTGGGCTTGGAAAATTGTCTTCAGAACTGAAAAATTTACTCTGGTTTTTTTGTTTTAGTGTGAGTGTTTCTTGCTGAATGCAATTAATATTTTTCTATAGGACTAATGAATAAGAACTGATTAGAGACCATTTTTTTTTCTAGAGGAATGTGCTGTATCATCAAAATTTCTGATAAAGAAAAGAATGGTTTGAGTTATCCTCTGGTGACAAACTCAAAGTCGAGAACAAGACCAATCAGTTCAATGATTTGTTGCTATGAAAGTGATGCAGGCACATGCTATGATTTGTGATGTTCTCCACCATAGCTCTCTAAAAGTGTTTATAAATCCTGTGACTACTGTTATTGTTATGAGCTGTTGTGAATTAGGATGCATCACTTGATTTTTCACTCATATCTCACTTGACCTAAAGCAACTGGGTTCCCTGAGGGGATGCAAAGGTTTGTAGGTAGAAGTTGGGGTAGAGGTAGTCAAGGCAAAGTTTGTGGGTAAAGACATCATCTTTTGTTATTATATTTGGAAAAAGTTGGCAGGTTTTGAAGCATGAAAGAGCATTTTCAGCAATACTGCCTTCTCCTTACAGACAGTGCCTTGCCTCTGCCCTTCCACCATCACAACCACTGCTGTTTTCTCAAAACACTCATTCTTTTAGGAGTCTTCAAGCATCACCCAAAACACTTCTTGTGTTTCCTGCAACTCAAAATACAAACAGTATCATCTCTGGCTTGTGTTCAGCAATAATCCTGATAAGATTTCTCAGATCAGATTTCTCAGATTTCTGTTAAGATCACTCAACAGAACAAGTGAAAAGTAACTTCACTGACGCAGTTCTGTGGTATACCGAAATACATCAAGATGTCATTTATGGCATACTTGCTTTCTTGCTTTGTCTCAATCCAAAGACATAAATAATTGTAATGGATTATTCGTGGTGTTTTAAGAAAAAAATGTTCTAACTGTATGTTTTAGGTTTCTTTCACTTTTGGCTGCAAGGTCTGGAAATAATTAAACCTACTAGACTCAAAAAGAAATGCATATGGAAAGAAAATATCTGGAGGTAGAACTTTAAATATATTAAAGGGAGTGCGGAGTGAGTAAATAACATATCAAGATGAACTAGACAGGGGATCACTGGCTTTGGGCCCTGGTTTATAGGCTTTATTTATAGGAAGAGATAGACTTGAGGTCTCCAAGTGAATGACTCCAAAACTGGGGCATAAAAACCTGATTTGAAACCATCTCTAATGAAGATACCGATCAACTGAAGATATGATTTTAAAATATCCATGGGGTTAGTAACAAAGAGGATAAGTGTGACATTAGTATACTTGAAATGCCGTGAATTAGGAATGTGGGCTGGAAATATAATTGCATATGAATTAGTCTACTGATGTGGCAGAACAGGACTATGGTGTTATATACACTATTACTAGCTCCTGAATGGCTTCCAGATAATATTGGACGATAATAGTCTGTACAGCTGCTTTCAAACCACTGCTGCTTTCACACCACTCTGCACCCATGTGGAGAAGATTTTATTATATGTTAAATCTGGGTATCTTAGAATATTCCAGTACCTCCTGAGCTTGGAGAAAAACTCTAATTATTGCATAGCTCCAAAAACCTCTTGGTTGGAAACATTTGTACATCTCCATGGGAGGAATGTAATTCCTAAAATGAGCCAGGTCCTTAAGAAATGAGAGAGTTTCCACTTGGTATCTTAAGGCCCTCTAAGAAAGCTCAAACCAAGGTGTTTTTCATTCTTTTTAAATTTTGTTTGTTTGTTTTCTTTTTATTCCTGGGCACACTTAGTGATCTGTCTGTATTATTTCAGAGGCATTGAAATGAATCTGAGAATCAGGATGTTATTTTGGTGGTGGATGAAACAAAAATACTACTGTCATAAGAATGTTAGGGATTTTTGGATAAATTATGTAGTAAACAAGGTAGTGGCTTACATGTTTTGAGCAGTAGTGGGATTTTTAGTAACTGTCATTTTTAATATATTTTACCATACACGGATTCCTTCCATTACAAGCCTTGGTCTGATAAAAATATGGCCTTAATATAAACTGATCTTTTTATTTCACAACATCAAGCTCTTAAGAAGAGGAGAACATAGTGGTGACATGCAGAACGTTACTTTTTTTTTCTTGGCAGGGGTGAACATTTCATGTCCCAAAAATCAAATCAAGATTTATTAAAAAACAAATATATTTTATTGAAATGAATGGGAGGCAGGAGCTGGTCAGGATGAATAACATGCTTATAACAACTCTCAGGCTTCCGGGAGATCTACCCAGAGAAAGTTCCTTCAACTCCATCAACACACACAGAATAAATGCAGAAGTACCACTCATGCTAGCCATGAGAAAGGCAAAAGGATGAGAATGGAAGTGACTGTTGGTGAAAACAAGGGTACCTGGAATTTTGTCTAGTATTGGAGAAACTGCCTTGATACCTTTTGGTGGGAAAAGAAGGCTATGCAGAAGATGCTGTGCTGAAGTACTGTTTATAGGTGCTCTGATGCAGAGCCCTGGGGAAGCCCCCTTTCTGGACCCAAATCTCCTGTGAAAGAACTGGTCCCTTTCCTTTGTGCTGCTGAAGAGGAAGCAGTGACAGCAAGGCTGAGCAGGAGGACGAGGGATGGAACAAGGGCTGGAGGCTGGTTAGGTGCTTTGTTTACTGCATTTCATCTTTCTTATTCATTGCTTTCTTTCTGGTCTGGTGTTTTTTTTTTCCATATTCCCCTCAACCTCTGTCAAACTGTCTTAGATTACAAATGCCAAGGGCTAGTTTGAGATATACTCCCATTACATTTTCAGCTCCTGAGAATTAGGGTTAGGGTTCAGAAAGACACAAATCCCAGAGATACAGGGATATTTACAATGCAAAAACCATGGCAATGGAAGCGCGACACTGCCCCAACCTTGCTAATTTATTGACTTTCTGCTTGGTGCCCACCTCTGCCCACTGCTGTTGCTTTGGCAGGGCCTAGTTTAGGATGAGGGTTAGGGTTGCTCCTGGGGTTAGGGTTCAGAAATACAGAAATCCCAGAGATACAGTGATGCTTATCATGCGAAACGCATGTCAATGGAAGTGTGATGCTGCCCCATCATTGCTCCTTTCTTGACTTTCTGCTTGGTGCCCACCTCCACCCACTGCTGTTGCTTTGGCTGGGCCTAGTTATAGGATTAGGGTTAGGGTTGCACCTAGGGTTAGGGTTCAGAAATACACAAATCCCAGAGATACAGGGATACTTACAATGTGAAAGGCAAGCCAATAGAAGCGCGACACTGTCGAAAAATTGCTCCTTTCTTGACTTCCTGCTTGGAGCCATCCACTACCCAATGCTGTTGCTTTGGCTGGACCTACGTTTTGGATTAGGGTTAGGGTTACGCCTAGGGTTAGAGGTCAGAAATACACAAATCCCAGAGATACAGGGGTAATTACAGTGCAAAAGGCAAGCTAATAGAAGTGCGGAACTGCCCCAACACTGCTCATTTGTTGTCTTCCTGCTTGGAGCCTGCCTCCACCCAATGGTGTTGCTACGGCTGGCCCTAGGTTTAGGATTAGGGTTAGGGTTATGCCTAGGGTTAAGGTTCTGAAATATACAAATCCCAGAGATACAGGGGTAATTACAGTGCAAAAGGCAAGCTAATAGAAGTGCGGAACTGCCCCAACACTGCTCATTTGTTGTCTTCCTGCTTGGAGCCTGCCTCTGCCCAATGCTGTTGCTGTGGCTGGGCCTGGCTATAGGATTATGGTTAGGGTTACACCTAGGGTTAGGGTTCAGAAATACACAAATCCCAGAGATACAGGAATACTTACAATGCAGAAAGCAAGCCAATAGAATGGCAACACTGCCCCAACATTGCCCCTTACTTGAGCTAGTGCTTGGAGCCTGCCTCTGGCTAATGCTGTTTCTTCGGCTGGGCCTACTTTAGTATTAGGTTAGGGTTACACCTAGGGTTAGGGTTCATAAAAATACCAAAAATCTCAGCGATACAGGGATACTTACAATGCAAAAAGCATTCCAATAATGAGTGTGATACTTCCCCAACCTTGCTCCTTTCTTGACTTCCTGCTTCCTGTTTGCCTCTGCCCTCTGCTGTTGCTTAGGGTGGACTTAAATTTAGGATTAGGGTTAGGGTTTGGAAATACAAAAATCCCAGAGATGCAGTGGTACTTACATTGCAAAAAGCATGCCAATGGAAGCGAGATTCTGCCCAGATCTTGTTCCTTTCTTGACTTCCTGCTTTGAGCCTGCTTCCGTCTACTGCTGTTGTATTGGCTTGGCCCAAGTATAGGATTGGGGTTAGGGTTCGGGTTACTCCTAGGGACAGGGTTCTGAAATACATAAATCCTGGAGATATAGGGATCCTTACAATGCCAAACGCATGCCAATAGACTTGCGACACTGCCCCAACATTGTCCCTTTCTTCACTTCCTCCTTGGAGTCTGCCTTGACCCAATGCTGTTGCTCTGGCTGTGCCTAGGATTAGGGTTAGGGTTATGCCTAGGGTTAGGGTTCAGAAATACACAAATCCCAGAAATACAGGGATATTTACAATGCAAAAGGCATGCCAATGGGAGCGAGTTACTGCCTCAGCCTTGGTCCTGTCTTGACTTTCTGCTTGTAGTCTGCCTCTGCCCACTGCTGTTGCTTTAGATGGGCCTAGGTTTAGGGTTAGGGTTACGCCTAGGGTTAGGGTTCAAAAAGACACAAATCCCTGAGATACAGGGATGCAAAAACCATGCCAATAGAATCACGACACTGTCCCAACCTTGCGCCTTTCTTGACTGTCTGTTGGTGCCTGCATCCGGCCACTGCTGTTGCTTAGGCTGGGCCTAGTTATAGGACTTGGTTTGTGGTTACGCCTAGGGTTAGGGCTCTGAAATACACAAATCCCTGAGATACAGGGATACTTACAATGCAGAAAGCCTGCCAATGGAAGCGTGATGCTGCCTTATCATTGCTCCTTTCTTGACTTTCTGCTTGATGCCCACCTCTGTACAATGGATCTTTGACTGGGCCTAGGATTAGGATTAGGGTTACGACTGGGGTTAGGGTTCAGAAATAAACAAATCCCAGAGATACAGGGATACCTACAATGCCAAAGGCATGCCAGTGGAAGCCCGACACTGCCCCAACATTTGCCCTTTCTTGACTTTGTGCTTGGAGCCCTCCTCTGCAGAAATCCACTTCAGGACAAGCCTGAGACTCTGTCTTGATATAGTTCGGCCCCTTATGGAAAGAGGTTTTTCTTGATTGCATTTCAACATAGACAGTCAGCTGCATGCAGGGAACCTGGCTGGCTATAGGATGTGAACAGCAGAAGTGTGGGACTGGTGTATAGATGGACGATATTTGGGTGGTAGCTGTATGCAAGCAGGGAGTAAACTGTCTGGAAAGGGCTGTGAGCAGGGAGGGCTGTGTTAGGGGACAATACAAGATATCGCCTAAGCCCAAACTGGAAAATGTCCCATCCTGCAGGCCTCAGGGACCTGCTTGGTGTGAGTTGCTGCTTGGATGCTCTGTTGAGCCCTGCTTTGTTCACAGTCATGCTGGGCTGTAGCTTGTGCTCCTGTGCCTTTGATGACTGACTCATGTCTCTTGATCACGGTGTTTGAGTATGCCTCTGCTTTGACTTCTCACCTGGCCACCCACCTGCACCTACTCTATGTGAAGGGGCCTCTCTGCTTTGCAGCAACCCGAAGAGGCTTTGTGGCCTGGGCAGAAGTGCAAAAGGAGCCAACCAAGCCACTGCAGAGCAGTGCTGTAGTGCTACCCTTGTTCTCTTCCCTCTTTTGAGAGCCCAGTGCCTGCTATTCAGTTTCCACCAGCAAGTTCTTGCAGAACAGACCCTTTGCATCTGACAGTGGTCTGATATCCTTGATGCTCATGTGGTTGGCTGGTGGGATGCTCAGGGAACAGTGTCTTCCTCCTTGCACTTCTGCAGAAATGTTGCATTTCATTTTGTTTGTGTGTCAAATGGCATGGGGCATTTTCACAGCTCTGCTGGCAGCCACAGGCTTGGCATATTGCAGGCTGAAGAGCTGCCAAGGGCAAGCATTTAGAAAAAAAAAAAAAATCCCTTGCAGGCAACTGCCAGAGTTTGGTGCCAGGTTAATCAGAACTCCCCATTGTCTCTCGGAGACAAATGTTCTGATTAAATCTATTGTTGTTGGGCTTGATGGGACAAAGTGTTACTGAGTTACATCATAGCTATAATGTGGAAACTGGAGCACAGCACAATTTATGGTGGAATGTTCCCTGGTATTGTTCAGAAATATCACCACAGAAGAAGTTTGTGGGAATGATTATTTGAAAGCTGCTGGTCTAACAGTGGCTTGAGCCCAGCTCCAGGGTGTCTAACTAGGCTCTGCTCCATAGCTTAAGTAAACTACTTAACCTCCCTGTTTCTGCTTTGCCCTTTATGAGCAGTGGTGTTAAAGTGTTTGTCTGCCTTCCTGCAAGGATCTGCTTATGTCTCCAGCCGGCTCTGGTTTGTGCACCCACGCTGGTGTTGCAGACTTTTGCCATGTATGTTGGACTGGGGATTTTCTCTTCTTTCTGTCCAGCCTGGTCATCATGTTCTTATCACTGCAGCATCTCAGAGATGCCTTGGAGTGACTCTGGGTCCTGCTTGCTGGGGCTAACATGGCAGAGAGAAGCTGGCACCCACCACTTCCACAGTTTCCTCCTGAAGGTCTGCAGTCCAGCGCCATGGAAAGAGCACTGGGACTCCCTCGTCCTTAAACAGTCCTGGCTTAAGGACTATTTAAGCCCAGTGCTGGCTTAAGGACTGCCTGGTTCTTAAACACGGAAAAGAAGCAAACAAATTGTTGGTTGTGCAAGAGGCAACACTGATTAGACCTCAAAAAGGCTATTGCAGGACATGAAAGAGGTGGGAATCAGACTGCCTTGTCTAGCCACCTTATGTGACTTAATGAAAGACATATATATCCATGAGACATGTACTGCATGAGATTGCATCCAGATTTCATGGCTCCCATCCATCGTCACACAGACTGAGTGCTGCCTGGTTCCTGGTTAGCTAATGGAGCTTACCAAGGTGACAAAGCACACTAGATAACTTGAGCAACGTTAGGGTCATCAATATTGAGCTGAACACCGAAATTTGGAGAGAAGGTCAGCTATCTCTTTCTCACTGACTTTTGTGTAGCAAACAACAAGGTTTGCATGAGCACCTTCTGACATTTGATAATGTCATCTCTGCACAGTTGGAGAACAGGAGGCAGACTGGACTAAAGGCACAGGAGACTTACAAAAGCAATTAACAGAGCATACAGGGGTCTTAAATGAAGTCTGTGTGGTATCTAGCTGGCCAGGTTTACCTGACAGTGGGTCATAATGTCTCATTTCTGTAATTCTTTGAAGATGCTCTAGGCTCCCAAACTCTGAGGAAATTGTTTTCATGATGCCAAAAATTCCCAGCCTTTGATGGCTCTCCATGACCTGGCTGAGTCACCTGCTCAGATGCCTTCCTCCTTGTTTGGGGTGGAGGAGAAACACCACTTCCCTTTCCTTCATCTCATCTTTGCCTTTATCTTTTTTCTCTCTGTTTTATGTTTTACGTGGGTTTGGGGAGAGGGGTGAGTTACAAGCGAAAAAAAATGCAGCCTGTGGCATCAGCAGGCAGATTTCATGTTGTAATCACCTGGGTTGTGTTGTCATTTTGGTATTTTGGCCATAAACACACCACTCTCACTTAAGACACAAAGATCATGCTGTAAGTTAATTTTGCTTGGCAGTATGTGCCTAAAAAATAAAAGGTTTCTTTTTGTCACATGTGTTTAACATAGGAGCTAATTAGAAAGGAATGTTAACATATGGCATTAACCACCAGCTGCAACATAGCAGCAAAGCTAAATTTGGTAATAGTGAAGGGGCATAAGCCAAGTACCCAGACCAGCAGACAATGGTTAGTGTTGCCAAAAAGGGTTTGTCAGTGATATCAAACCAAGTGGGAACAATTCAGTTGGCAGCTTGAAGATTGACATTAGGATCAGAGGTGTAGACAGAAATGAAAAAATAAAGCGATGGAACTGTTTTGAAAAGAGATGACTGCATGGATTAGTTGCCTCATCAATTGATGAAGTTAGTTTGAGTACCAGCTGGTGAAGCTGTACCAATGATTTTTCATGAGCCATGACAACTTATGGCTTATGAGCTACAATGGAGGAAAGTGCTGAAAATGTGTGCAATGCTGAGAGAATGGATCCAAGATGATCTGAAGTAGGAGTATGTGGTGTGTTCTCATCCCTGGAGGGGAAGAATAAAATAATCTAAAACTGTTTTAGGAATAGCATCTCAACATAGTCACAAGGATACCACAAGAAATAACAAAATATTAATTGGAGAGCTTCCAAAGATGGAAGATTATTGACCCAGACATCTGCTTCTTTCAAAGAGCAATGAAATCAGAGAAGTTCATAAAGACACTGGGAATGGCAAAAGGAAATTCTACCAGCAGTGAACCTGATCATGGGATCTAAGCACTGAAACTGAATATTATAGCAATGTATAATGAGAGAAAACAATGATCTGGGTTATTCATGTAAGAGTATAAACACTGAAACTGAATATTATAGCAATGTATAATGAGAGAAAACAATGATCTGGGTTATTCATGTAAGAGTATCTGCTGATGTGATGTTTTTTATCGATGAAAATCAAAGAGAAGAAGTGGCTCAAAATATAGAAGGAGTGAAACCTTCCTGAGGGGAAAATTTTGATGGGTGCAAAGGAAATGAGATGCCTCCTAACATTAAGGAAGACATTAGTGGTTGAAGAGAGGAATGAGGCACTAGACTCAAGCCTTCAGAGAGAAATATATGCCAGTTTTTTGACTTGGGAATGCAGACATTGCTTGTGGTGGATGACAATATCTGCTGGGACGTGGCAGTGTAATGCTGTTACCAAACGTGCTGAATTAACTGGGTATTTTTCTCAAGATCCAGATTTGTTAAATGCCCATGACTACTATATTTTTTATGAGATTTACTATACTCTGCCTTTTCTAGAAGACATTTATTAGAGAGGGACTGTCAGTGCTCAGAACAAACGTTTCCTTGAAGATGAATTTATGATATTTTGGATGTAGTCAGATGATAACTTTAGCTAAGCTGAACAGGACTCAGGAGACACTCCAGGCAGATGTCATTGAAGGAAACCCTCAGTATTCGGCAATGCAGCTCCATGCAGATCTGCCTTCCAGAAAAATGCCATCTCCCTTGCCTGAGAAACTGAAATACTTAAAATAGACAGTGACTCTGGCATGGGGCCGCATGGGACCAAAAGTAGTTTTACTGTGTCTGCCAGACCCAGTGCCTGATCATGCTGTGTCTCAAGACCTGGCAGAGATAAGATCTTGACATGAACAATCTGGTTTTCCATGTCAAGAAAACCTGGATGTATTGGCCTGGAGGAAACTATGATGTTACCCAGTAAAGAAAAATGGTCTCAGTAGATCAGGGAGTGCTCGGTCCTGCGCTGTCTGATGCCAAAACCATTCCAGGTAAAGTGGTAAACTGTGCTTAGGAGTCATCTTTAGCCCTTCAAAAGTCAAGTATCTTATATAAGCTGGAGGTTTCATATCCCACTGTGATCAGCCTGCTTCGGATCTCCACACACATTTGGGGCAAATCCTGTTGATATGCAGAAGGAGCCTATGTGACCAGCATACACCGGTGATTAGCTTTTAAATGCTAGAGATTGAATTAGTTGAGCCCAGTCCTCCTTAAATATATCCCTCTCTTTTCTGGAAAGTGGGGAATTGCCTCCAATCTTCTCTGAGTGTCTCCCTGTGCAAAGCTGCAGTTTTTTATGCTGGGGTGGGGTTAGTATGATGCTGTTGAAGTGGGAGCATTCCTGCAGCCCAGTTTCGGGCAGGCTTCTTGTTAAGCTTGATGTTACCTGTTTCTTAATATGTTTACAAGTCTTGACGTCCTTTGGCCCTGGATTCTGCTATTCCAGGCATTTTTATTTTCAGCTTTCTGTTTCACAAAACATCTGCAGGTTTTAATGGAACTGAAATGTACCTTAGAAGGGCTAAACACGCATCAGTCGAAATCCTTCCGGGAGTGATTTCATTATTTTTAAGATGTTTTAAAGTGGCTTCTTGGATTACTAGCAGTGAGGCCAAGCAGTTATTTGCCTAAACAACACCTTAAGGTCTTTAAAACCCAACAGAGTTGTAAGCTATGTGACTGCCACCCCCATGTTAGATGAACTTTGTCCAGCAAAAAATACACGACACAAAATCATTGCTTGGGCTGTGTTATCTCTATTTCAAGGAAATGAAAATAAAAATGCAGATTAATTTCTTATTCAGTTTGAAGAACTGCACATGCATTGAGCTGGGAAGGGCACCTTTTCTTATTCCATCAGCATGAGGCCTTTGCCTGTGCTGCCAACTTGACCAATGTTGCCCATTGGTCTGAATGGCCCAGTGGGTCCCTAATTTCTAACCTCAGTTAGTGATGTTCTTGCAAACATGCACACAGATAAGATTCTCCCTTGGAAAAAGTCCCCGTAGCAGGACTTCTGACAGGCTTTGGACTAATCTGTGGAGATTTGAGTTTGCTGGAAATGTCTGGCATTTCAGTTGAGTCACCACCCCTGGAGGTATTTAAAAGCCGTGTAGATGTGGTGATTAGGGACATGGTTCAGTGGCGGACTTGGCAGTGCTGGGTTAATGGTTGGACTCAGTGATCTTAGAGGTCTTTTCCAACCTAAATGACAAATTCTGTGATTCAGCTTGTCACTGCAGCCTGCTGTACTCCCTGCCTGCTGTGTGGTGCAGCCATGCCCACTGTGTGGCTACTAGAGGGCCTTCCTGTGACCATCTAAACCAGCATGGTGTCACTCCTTTATCTTCCCCACTGTGTGGAAACTGTCTAGAGTGGCAAGTGACTGAGGATTTTGTGTGCCCAGCTAGAGACAGATCATGGGGCCCCCTCATTTTTATCTTATGGGTATTTTAAAGTAGCAACATATAAATCCATATGTCACCTCTAGAAAAGTCCCTGTGATTTAGCAGTAGAAGAGACCACAGACGTGAGATGATCATGAGGGAAGGCTGCATCACCACAATGCCTGACCCCTTGAGTGGCACCTGCCTCCACCTCCAGCTTTGTGGGAAGTAGTTAATGCTGAGGTGAACTGAGGACACATTTACAACCACTCATACTTTTATATATGGGTTATCTGAGATACAGTTTATATGTGTGAAAGTATAGTAACTCCAGACTGATGGCAATCAGTATTATTGGCAAATAGTATCTACTTTTTGTCACTGTTGGGAGTAGTGTACAATTAGAAGGATTTTCATAGCCACCCAGAGTAGTGTGTCAAGGATCATTTCTCCTTGGCTTTCCTTGCAAGAGACTGATTGCTGATAGAAAGGACATAAATTTCAACCTGTTTGAGCTGGTTGTAGCCAGTTTTCCATAAACACATTACAGTTTAAAACCAAGGAATGCTCTTTAGAACAGATGGTGAGAAGGGAATGGAATCCATTCAAACCAACATGGCTGAAGAAATTTTGGGTATGTTTTTGCATAATGAACATAATGTATGCGTATGTGTGGGTGCTTACATCTAGGTAGTACTTTCATTTACATAATTCTTAATAAATAATCTTGACTAATTTTTCAGCTGTCAAATACCTGTAGAAATATCAATGGTATTCTACTGCTGCGTTGGTCATTTGCTTGGTATTATATAGAGTTTTGTTCTAGTGACAAGATGGAAATTATTCACACAGATACAGTAACTGGAAGTTTATTGCTGTAAATCTTCTGTTTTACTTTTTAGAGATAGGACATACAGAGTGCTGATGCTGACACTGTCTGGAAAAGGTTGCGTTCTTTCCTTTACAATTGTGCTTGTTTTACAATGGGCTGCCAATCAGTTTTGTAAAAGTTCTGAGCATCTATATTTGAAAATCAATATATTCAACAATATATAATCCCTATCAGAGCATTGACTTCCTCTATGAAACACAGACTTCCTCTGTCCTAGTTTTAAATCTTTAAACACCTGTAAATCAGATTTCACATGTGCCATGCTTAAAGAGACTCTAAGTTGTTCTGAGAAAACATGAATAATAATTGACTATAGAGCTGGCCAGCTGTGTTTTCAGATGTGATTTGCACACGTGTGCTCACACTCCTACAGGGCTTCTTACACGGGCTGTACAAGACAACATCAGTTTCCACATCGAAGGTGGTCTGTGGTTCGAGTTCTCAGCTTTGCCCCACCAGTTACGTGTGCTGACAGCAGTTTTCACACTGAGGGGCAATGACAAACCTAGCTGAAGGTCAATGTTTCTACAGAGTGCCTGGAGTAGCAATGAACACCCTTGTTCTTGCAGGAGCTTCCAGAAAAGCCTTCCCTGTAATAAGATCAGATCATCTTGTTTAAATTAGCAAGTTGTCAGTCCGTTTGTTGCTCCTGCTCATCTTTAATTTCTAATCTAGTGACAAGCTGTGAGTTATTTGATTTGATTCTTATGGTGGATCCAGGGAAAAAATGCAATGCCTTTAGGATCACTGTAGCTGAGAGTGAAGAAGTATGTCCAGTTTGGAAGTCTGCTTTTTACAAACTTCTCAGTGATGATGCGAAGCGCAAACTTGAAATCCCTGCCAGGGCAGTCTGAGAAATACAGATTTTATGAGATACTTGAGGAATTTGCAAACATTTTTGAGGGAAGAACCAGCAGTTGTTTCAAATATATTTATGTGTGACCTAGAAAAATTGTTCCTGTGGTTTTGTGATCTAATATGGCTTGTGCTATAGACATCCACAGTGATTTTAATAATTGATTCGTTACCAATAGTCCAAGTGTACTGACCAAAGACATCTTTAGCAGGCATATGAGCTCTGAGTGCACTTCAGTTACAGTACACAAGCAAGCTACTACCATGTGTGAAAGAGCTGTATGACTTGTATTCTTGCTTCAGTTAAAACATAACCAAAGCATGGTCTTTTGTACATGGCCGTATGAAAGACTGAATCACATGCAGCGGCACAGACATAGTGGCACTACCATAAAATTAAGTGGTTGTTAAAGGATTAAAGATATGGTCCTTAAAGATTGAAAAAGGCACTTCTTCCAAATGGGGGGATATTAATCTCCACAGTTCTAGTAATTATATTTTATTATACTGTGTCGTATTTTATTTTACTGTGCTTTTTGTCACGGCCAAAGCAACTGGTGTGTATTTGCAGTGTAGTTTTAAAGTGCCAATTGTGCTTTTGAAAGATGGTTGCATTTCAGTGCTGGTGAAGTGTCAAGTATGTGACTAAAATTTCAGTAGATTTGTAGCTTCTAATTCTATCATTCATTTGCTTGTTCAGCTGGGTTGTGCTGCATTTATCAGGAATAGGTGAGATTGACGTTGGCATAGAGCCTTCACCTCTAGAGCTTTCAAAAGAAATTTTAAAAAAATGCATGGGGCACAGAAAAGTGCCCCAAAAGCGGGCATTGGGAGAAGCCTCTTTTTTACACTAAGAGATGTGAGAAACTCTCTCTGTCTTTAGCTCACGGCAGGGCAGGCTCACTTTATCACCCTGAGTAGCAGCAAGAGCAGCATGCCATTTCTTCTGGAAAGAGCAGCTACATGAACGTTTTGCAGCTGAAGAGTGATGCTGGAACTTAAAAATAAAGCGTAACTTTTAATGGGAGGGTGATTAACCAAACTGCTATGGGATGGCATTGATTATCTGCCTCTTGGTAACCTCAGGCAACCTACTGAATGAGATCCCTGCTGAAAGGCATGCTTTAGTCACACTGAAGTACTATTTTAAGCAGAAGAAGCCATTTCAGTAAATAGAAGGAGAACTGACAAGCAAGATTGTTCCTTCTGGCTTTAACTTCTCTGAATTATCAAGGTATTGCTGGTTTTTGCAGCCATGCCATTTATGAAGTTCAGTCTACCTCCCTCCAGTGTGCAGTCCTGGGAAATGACCCAGTTGTGTCCTAGGCCAGATGCTCAAGGATTGATGTTTGATGTTTATTGCTTTCTGCGACATTCAGCAGGTCTTATGCCATTATATTCTTTGTGATATGGCCCCTTTGATCCTTTCTGGGAAGGTAGGTGCATATGTATGTTTTGCGTTGTTTTCCCCTCTTTTGGAGAGGGATGTGCCTTGCAGTGAGGATGGGGATACAAGACAAAGACCCATGCTGAGATTTCTGAGACATCAGCCCTGTGTAAATATTGGGCTGAATATTTGTCAAAATCCGAGTCTTTGGGTAATAGTGTTACAAATGTACAGTATTTTGTGCTCCACCTCTTGGCAAACACATTGTCCATTTGGTAAAAAATCCTCATATGTTCTTGTAGGAAAAAATTAGACAAGAAAACCTTTTGCTCAATTCTCAGAACATGGGGAAGAAACAAGAACATGTGAAAAGTATTTTGGAAACACTTGGATGAGTAGTCTATGAGTGTACATTAATTAATTATAATGAAAGTTGCATCAGCTTTCTTTCTGGAATTTTGGGGTTTATATATGATGCCCCCTTGGCTACAAGGATCGTGTGTTCTCCTCAGCTGACTGTAGACAAGTTGGTGAGGAGCACTAATGTCAGCAGAATGTAGCAATGCTCCCCAGTGCCTGCTTCCCTTGGCTCGGTGTCTGGCCTCCCATCTTGGTGCTCTGCTCTCTATGCCTGTGTTCTCACGACCGTCTCTGGTTCCTATCATGGGGCGGAAAACCTTCCCTCGGCAAAAAGGTCCTCCCTTGACCATCTTCCTTCATCTCAGTTGTTTGTTCCCAGATGAGTTATTGATCTGGTGCTGGTAGCCTTGAGCCCTGTTTCCAAACAGCTGAGACAGAAGCTGCTTGGAAAAGCAGTGATGAAACCAGAATGATAATTGCTGTTAATTATGAAGCATTTCTGCAGTCTCAACCAGGCAGGAACCAGTGGGTGGCCAAGGCATGGCTGAGGGACAGAACTGGTCTCAAGACTGAGAAATTTGCTCATTTGAAGGTGAAGGTGAGTCAGGCATCTGTGTGGTGCAGATGGATTATTGGTGACAGATGTCCGTCCGTAGACTTGTGTTTTCTTCAGCATGAGAGAAATGGGGTGGTTTCTGAGCTTGCAAGTTGGAGTCTGCCTTCTTGGTCCTTCTTGACCATTGCCAGTGGGACCACCTCCCTCCCTCTGCCTTGGCTCTCTGTGAGCCTGCTTTTCAGCAGCCTCTACAGAAATCCCCCTTCTGAAATTTATTAGAGGAAAAATTGCTAATACTGGAAATGACCTGTTAACCTCCGGATGCCTTCGTGCAGGTTGTGTCAGGGAATTTCATGTATTTTCTTTCAGTAATGAAGTAAGTTGGCAACAGAGAGTTTTCTTTGCAGGACATCATTAAATAGCCCACGTGCTGTGCTGGCCGTTACACGTGTGCCCTTTTGCCCTCTGCTGGAACCAGCAAAAGGTGTGTCATAAGGACATTATTCCATACTCCTATAGATGAATCAATTCACTAACCCATTTTCTAGCAGCAGCATTAGGTTTCTCTGTTCCTTGTCACCCTGAAGCGCTTGGGTGGATGCTGTCTGTGGCTGGGTGATGTCTCTGAAGCTGAAATGACCCAATGACCAGCCAAGCAGACTTTTGTCTCCAACAAATGTGTACTACAAACTGCCTTACCAGCATGCACATGGACTGCTCAGAAGGTGTTGCATTAGAGACTCTTCCTAATGAGCTGTGGGATCTGGGAGTTGTGCATTAGGCTAATCTTTCCAGGAATCTGTCGTGAAAGCTTACCAGATTTCCAAGTACAGGGCATGCCCATGCAAACAAAGAATTGGGTGTCTGAACTCCTGTTTGACTGTTGTACCAGTTTGAAACAAATTCAGAGGAAAATATATCACCCCAAAACAACTGTATTTATTCTAGATATTTATTTGCCTTTGTTCTTGCAGGGCTTTTTCAAGTCCAGCATAATGTCAGATGTACTGAATGCTGTAAAAAAAAAACCCCAGCTCATCAATCTCGATGGATTTTTGTTTGGCACTTATAGGTTAGGCTTGGAGACACAGCCCTTTTGTAAGTGTGCTGTGTGCTTTTAAACTCATATATAAGGACACTAAGGCATGAGGTTTTAATTTGCTTTGCACTGACCCATGCCTGCAAGTGAACCAGCTATATAAAACATACAGCAGTGCTGTATCTTCCTGCTCTCTGTGGTGGTAGGACTCCCACAATCTGCTGAAGCTGCTTACCACCAGCCCTGTGCCCCAAATCCCTGGAGCCTGGGGCTGACATGCTAAGTCTCCTGCTGCACAAGGACAACCCATCCCCTGCCGAGTCTTGCTATGGCAGCTGCATCACCTGGACCCCCATCCCGTCCTTGCTGTCAGACTGCTTTTGCCATTCCAGCCCGTCAGTGTACCGCAGCCATCAACATAGACATTCCAGGGGAAGTTGTGCAACTATCCCTGCTTAATCATTAACTGGGACGTTCTAGCTGTTAAATTTTTTTATTTATGTCTAGATTTTTGCGAGGGGAGACACATGTTGGAAAGGGCAGGCTGAAACACGGAGATCTGGCGCTCAGACGTGCTCTGCCCTGTGTGCATGAAGCTGAGCAGTGCAAGGCTGGCCAGAATTGAAAGCAGGGCTTCCAGTGACAAAGTGAAGCAAAAGCGGCTGTTACTCATAAGGAGCTCTGGCTTTGCTGAAGGTCTTGGCTGGGAGCTGCTCCGTGCTGGATGTTGCAAGTGTCAGCACAAGGAGCCTGCCCTGCAAGGGGCAAAGCCAAGGCACCGGGCCAGGACTTGGGCACCTGCATGTGGGGAGTCGGGTTGTCACAGGAAGAACCAAACCCCGTCACAGTGGGAGGATCCCTGGAGGGTCCCTGGGACTGGGTGGTGTGGGGAGGACTGGAGAGAGGTGCAGATGGGGTTTTCTTTCCCCAGAACATGGGGTTTGTGGCTCTTGCACTGGAGCTCAGAGCTCTCTTTATGCTATTCCAAACCAGTTCCAGTTCACTTCTGGCTAGAGGTGGGTGGTTGGTGGTGGTTCTTCTGCCTTGATTCCCCACCTAATGCTGCATTTTACTATTCAGCTGGGGCGTATCTTGGTTTGAATCTGTGTTTTGGCCACACTGATTGATTTCAGAGATTTGTATATTTGAAGCATTGAAACAGCAGGACTTGATCAGCAGAGAAGCAGTCTGAGTCCCTGCTCCTTTTGCATGGGATCTACTATGTCCACCCTAAGCACCCCTTCCTGATCCACTATCACACTGGCTATTTTGGAGGGTATGAGTGATAGCAGCTACAGTAGGCTGCTCTTCAGACTGTTGTTCCATCTCTAGCTTGCAAGGTCCTGCGAAGCCACAGAGGAGCAGAGGTGAGAGCTGTCCCTGGGGCAGAGCCAGGAGGAGGGAATCTGTGTTCCCATCTCTTCTTCCCTGCACCATTACCCCTGGGACCAGGAGCAGTGCAGCAAGGTGAAAGCAACATATTTTACCCCCAAAATATACTGAGCAAGGAATCAATCTAGCAAACAATCTCACGCTCTGCAGAGAAATACTTGAGCTATGTTTGCTGTTGTCTGCAGCCGTGCTGCACCATGGCTACCCAGTGAAGTCACTGAGCCCAGCTGGGTGTAACTGAGGGTGGTGCTCACATTGTCTGGGCTAAATGTCAGCAAGGAACAGCAACAGTTGAACAAGATGGATTTCCAAGCATTTCCCTTCTTCTGGTCACACACAGCCCTCATTCTTGGATAGCTGAGGCAAAAAGACAAGAACAAAGTTATTTTAGATGGAAAAGTACCTAAATGTTTTATTCTTTGTGCATAGAACTAAGCAGAAATGAGCTCTGAGTCTTGTAAACATCAACACTCAGTTTTGTGTATATAGCCCAGCTGCTAGGAAAGCCTGATGTGTTCTTGCTCCACTTTAAGTTTAGGGGATAAAGAGGAGCCATTGCTCAGCCCACAGGGCTCCTGACCATGCTTCTGAAGATGTCCAGTAAAGAACTGAGTATTACCTGTGCTGATGTGATTCTGTCTTCCTTCACATCAGGCAAAATCAGCTGGGCTGGTGCAGAGCTGCCACTGAAACTGTTTGATCCAGGTGAGTGGTCACAGTGCTCTCTGGCATTTGGACCATAACATGTTCCTGGATGCTTGTGTTGGGTGTCCAAAGTTTCTTGGCTACTACATCCACTAATGTGACTAACACAGGTGATAGGAGAATGTTGAGAAAAGCCCATGGTTCTAAGTCTTCCCAAAGAATGCGACTCTGAATTTGGACCAGATGTGAAATACAAGACCTTCCTTTACTCTGATACAAGTCTGAAAATGTCCCAGATAAGGCACTGACACTCCAGTGATAGTGTAGAGGGACCTGGGCCATGCTCGAATGGGAGCTGCTGTCAGATGAAAGTCTGCTGTAAGAGCAGGTCTCTAAGCAGTTAAAGACTGGCGTATTTACATTGAATGTTTTGCTAATGTTAATCTTCCAAGAAACCAGTTGTAAAACTTGCTGTAGGACTGCTTCTGCAACCGTGTGCCAGACAGCAACTGGAGCCTTGTGTCCAGGACAGGGCCTCATGGACTGCTGTCTAGGAAACCCTTCTGCACAAGGCAAAACCTTGGTTTCCTGTGTTTACTGTTCTGTCTTATTGTGAAACTTGTTCTGAAATATTGTTCCTAACTAGAAATTATTTGAAACTGATTCCTTCTTGCCATCCTTGTTATGGTGCTCAGTGAAGACTTGTTTTTCCAATTCTTGACTGAAATTTTATTACAGGAACCAATACATCCAAGTCAGTAGGGAAGGGGAGATTTGGTCTTAACCTGACTTTCCAATCAGCATAGATACAGTTCCACTTCTGGAAAAGTATGTGAAATTGGACTTGGTTTGTGTTCTTTTTATATATGGTTGAACTCTTCTGGTGTACATGTATTTATAAACTGAAAGTGTATCAGCAGTGGGATAGGAAATGGATAACTTTTACTGTCTTCAGGGGCTGTTGCCGCTGTAGGCATACAACTTGCACATGTAGAGACCTGCAAAGCTACCATTTCCTAGGCTGCGAGGTGATGTTGGTGAGTTTGCTCAATCCTGCATTTGTGGGAGCCTGGCTGCCACACGCTGACAGCAAAGCTGGGCTCTGTGTAGGACACTGTGCCCAGTGTGTGCATTCTGCAGGACGCTTCTGCAGGACTCTTCTGCTCCCTTCTGGCCAAGTCTTGAAATCCAAACCTGAGAAGATTTTCTTCACATTTCAGCTGGGTATCAGGATTGATCTTAGAAGCTCTCTGTGAAGCTCAACACAATCCTTGATGCTGATGGTACAGGAAATGAAGGAAGGGGATGAGTGTGATCCATCGTCAAGTAAGTGGAACCATTCATGGGTTCCATTTCTCTTTCCTTTTCACCCACAAAACTAACCAGTTTCTTCTAGAGAATTTTGAGGTCCTCAGAGGATATGTGCTCAAGAGTCACAGTTAGTGCAGTGCTGCAGCAAGTTAGTGATTTCTTTTCTCCTGCGTGGGGCTTGCTTTTCATGCAGGTACCTTTTACTGGTTGCTGTATTCCTAATGTTTAAACTCAGGGACTTCCTCACCCACCTGCAGACCAGGCCCTGCATTAATGGCACAGAACTGTCCCATTCTTCTTCAAAGTAGGTGATATTGGTGTTGAGACAGGTTCTGTCTCACAAGGGTTGAGAACTTTGGAAGTGGCAAAGTACTGCTCATCACACCTTGGTGCTTGTCTGAAAGTCAGTGTGCTTATTCCGAACCAAAATTAAGTATACTGTTGAATTAAATGAAAGAGAATTGAAATGAAGCATGATTAAATAATAATAAAATAATAAAATGAAGCATGATTAAATAATTAAATGAAGCATGACTGAATTGTGTTTGCAGGTGAAACTCTCACCTCTTCTGCATACTATTCATCTGCTCTGGATAGTTGAGACAAGTGGAGTTCCACATGGGATTATGTCCCTTTTGAGGGACAGGAAACTTAGACACAAAAACACACAAGTAAGTTCATATAAGGTTCTGTAAGGAGCCAAGGCCACACAAGGAGCTCCGTGTCCTCACTAGGGTTGTTGACCCAGGCACAGGAATCCTCCAATTGATTGGGAAAGTGGGCTGTACTACATTCAGACTCAGAGTCACTACCTTGTGTGGCCCATGCCACTGTCCCCACCAGTGGCTGGAGAGGTGGCTGGTTGAGCAGACTGTAGATACTGCCATGGGTTCACACTGCAATGCCGCTCTGCTCTGGGGATACAATGAGCTAATCCTATACACCCAGCTCTGGCTGCAGTTCCCAGGATGAAAAAAATCACCTTTATCTGTAATCAAAGTTCTAACCTGCACAACTGACAACCCTAAACAAAAGGCAGTTAAAAAAAGAAGCCCAATGTTTGTTACCTAACATGTACTGCTCTTAGGGGGTGTGAGTCATGTTTTTAATCACTAAGATTTGACAATAGCCAGTAAATGAGCAAGTTGCAATACAATTTGCAATACAGGAAACCTTTCTTAGAATGTCACATTGCCAATCCTGTTGCAGGGTTGGGACCTCAGGTGTATTTTCCAAGAACCTACCTAGGCTGTGGACCAGCAATAGTTAGGTATGTTCAAATCCAGTGGAGCTGTGCTGGCAAAAGTTCCTGTGTGAGAAGCAAGATGGTAAAAAAAGCCTTTTGTTTGGATGAGTTGTATCACTCAGGCTAACCTGCCCCAGCATGAGGGCTTTAGTAAGATGTCTGCACGTGTGTCTTCATGCTGGTGTAGTTACATTGGAGAAATTTTTAGAATAGACTTGTCTTATCTTCCTACAGACACTCAGGTCTCCAGGTGTCCATGGCATGGAATATAAATGAGTTATTCATCATCATGGACCAGTTACTATTAAACTTTGCTGGGATTTAAAATACCACCCCACTGCTTTTCTACCATCTTCCTGGCTAGTAAATGACTACTTTCACTTATATGACTCTTTTCTGCTACATATAACCTATGTCAACATTCTTGTTACTTTTATTATGTTGAAAGTACTCTCACATCTTTTTCTCATTTTTCTCTTCCTTCTCAGCCTTCTGCTAGCTTTCCTTTTTTAATCTAACTTCCCACAGACTACTGCTGCTAAATGTATGGACGCTGGGTCACCACTAAGAAAATCTGCTGATTTATGATGTTCTTGAATATATGTGAACTTCTTTTTCATTATTATTTTTCTCTGTCTATCTGTACCAAGTGTGAGAGTCTTGCCTTTCAGACTTCATTTGCTATTTTCCCCTTTGTTACCTGCCTGGTGCCCCCAACTCACCTGTGCCCTATCAAATGCTTATGAGCATCTTCAATGTCCTTCAGCTGTTCTCAGACACTTATAAGGAGCCTGTGTCCAGTAGAGCCCAGGGGTAGGCTTTTGAAGAAGACTGTAAGAAACAGAGAACAAAACTATGTATTTTTTTCCTCAAAGGTCTCTGTCTGTAATAAATACTAATGTAAAGAACCAGTAGACTAGCAGCAGCTAAGAGGGCAGCACAGTTGGAGTTTATGCACAGGTACTAGTTAGCATACCTATAGATTTACACACTACAAACTGATGTTCAATTATATATGCTTCTGTTTATACCCTCACCTAGTTCCTCTGGTATTTGCTGCTCATCTTTATCAGTTGTAAACTCTTTAAGGCAGAGGTTTTTGTGTAGCACCTGGCAATCTTGATGAAGTACTGAGGACACAGGTACTTAATAATGTTGTTATTATTAAATAAAAATTAGTGTGCTGCTCATGACACCAGGGTCTCATTTATCCACAGCTTCATCATGATTTCTTGATGAGAATCTCCTTGGAAGCTGAGGAAACTGGAGCGTCTAGGACTTGGCATATGACACCAAGAATCTGCAAATCTTAGAGGCTCTTCTGAGAGTAAGTTAAGAGATGAGCTATGTTTTTGAATTTCTGGGCTTCATGCTGTGCAGCTGGGTTCTTGTGAGAACCTGGCTCTCTTATTAACAGGACATGCCTCAAGCTCTATGAATTCTTCCTAAGGTAGCAGCACAGCATGGGTTATTTTTTTGTCTGGATCCATAGGCTTCCACAGTCAGGACAGGAAGCTTACAGTGTTAAGGTTTGTTTTTCTCTTGTATTGGAACTGCTAAGACTGGGGCAACTCTAATTTTGAGTGCTACTCACCACTGACTTTTAAAATTTTCTTCCTGGGCTTCATATTGCCTCCTTTTAGCCAAAAGGACAGCAGGTGGGATACGGGAGGCTTGGTCCGACCGAGAGGGGCTCAGCAGCTGATCTGCCAAGAGCACAGAGTCATTAGTGAACCCTTGGGGTTCATGAGCCCGGATCCCTGAGGGTCCTGACTCTTGCTGAAGGTCTGGGCAGAGATGTCCTACTGCAGGGACTCATTATGTCCAGGCAAGGCTTGCGGCAGATTGTCTTCTCCATGCATTGGAATACACTGTCTTTTAGTCCTGAGAAACAACAAGGAAGGAGTTTAACATAGGAGGCTTTTGCCATGTTGTTTAGATTCTGATGTATCCTATCCAAGATTTTAATAGAAAGCTTTCTTCTCCATTCCTATGGGCCAGTTCTCAGCTGGTGTAAACGCAAATGCCATTGCTGCTGTGTTCTTTGACGCAAGGTTGGGGCTGAGCTCATGGTGGTGTTGTGTCTGGGAATATTTTTATCCTTTAGAGATATTTGCCCCCTCTCCCTGTCTGTCTCCTCAAGGATTCTTTCTTCTCAGCAAATGTGCTCCTCTGTCTGGAACATATGGGAAAAGTATTTTCTTCCATTCCTTCACCACTCAAAAATGGTCAAATCAATTTGGCTAAAATTAAAACCTTTTGGGTTGAATCTTAGCCTAGAAAACCTCATCTCCCAACGGAATCCTTAAAGAAATTTGTGAGCAATTTCCAAAAAGGATGGAACTGTCTTGTAAAACAAAGCTGAGGCAGAAATCAATTGGAAAAGCCCTTTGGTAGTAGTTACACCCATGTCTTCAAGTGTATACATTTCACTTTGACTGTCACATGAGAAGGAATGGTAGCTGTTGACTTCTGCAGCTCTATACAATCATCAGGGTAATCAATTCTAGTGACCAAGGCATACCCTTCTCCACCTTGTTTTTTATCTGTGTGAGTCTTTACACTTCTGCTTTTGGCTAGAAATGTAAATGACTAAGTATTTGGTACCAGATCTTGCAGACTTCAGAAGGTCAAATAGCTTGGAAAAGCTTTTTAAGTTTTGGATTGTTTAACCCAATCCTTTGAGATTCACTGAAAATTGTATAAAAAGCTGTCGTCTCTGTGGATGAAATAGTGAAGGTCACACTGGTGAAGCAGCAAAAAGACTAGTTTCTTACAGTTGGTTTTGTTGTAAAACTTAGCTGGTTTGGTTCTAATTAAGTGAATATTGTCCTGATAACTGTCTTTCCAACCTGGGGTTTTCTTCTTTGATATTCTTGGATATTGAATTGAATCAGAGTAAGCTCTGTCCTTGACTTGTACCAGTTACAGTAGTGGGTGAATTACTAGCAGTTTGATGAATTTAGTGTGGGAAAGAGCTAGCATGTACTTGTAGCCAGGTGAAGAACAATATCTGATTTTGGGTGAGTGATTAGGACTTCTTGTTCAGAGTGATTCATCCAAAGAGAGAACCTATCCAAGGAATAAAAGGTGTTCACACCAAATGAACTTTCAAGCCCTGTAGCACATCTGACATCAGTGTTATTATAGACACATTTCTAGCATCTTATATTGAGGAAACAGGATCTGCAACTTGTGTGAAATATCTGCTTTGCCAAAGGATTAATTTCTTAGTAGCACTGATGGCCCTTGTTCTGTGCACTAGCACAGGTGGTATGGAAGTCTGGTTAAATCTGACTTTTTATATGCCTTCAAAGTCTGCACAGCAAATCCACAGACTTTATGATTAGAGCAATTCTTTGTAGCATATCCAGCAGACGCTTATCTAAAGAACATTGCTTGAAGCTGAAACAAGTACTCTGACTGTCTCTGTCATGGTAGAATTCTTATCAGCACACCTAAATGATAACTTCTGGTGTTTAAACATCAAACTTTACCTTTTACAGATGTCCTTGCCCTTTTTAGCACTTGGAACGGGTTACACTATGGCCCAGTTTTGTGTCATCATGTACTGTAGCACATGCTGCGGTGTTAGGCATGATATCACTACAAAACAAGGAAAAGAAAAAGCTTTTTGGTAAATTCTAGTTGTTCCTTTAAATCCCATTGTTCCAGAGTAGAACCAGAGAGGGTTGGCTTTACAGAGAACTAGAAGCCCTCTGCAGGTTATCCTTACCCTCTTAGCACCCATGCCCTGCTTCACACTCAGTATGTCACTCAGGGTATTGATGAAAATGTCACCGTCACAGGTGATGGATACTCTGAACCACCTCTTTGCTGCTAAAGAACCATTATCCTCAGATTGGATATCAGTACTTTGAAAAGAAATCTTGTCTAAATTAGCTGGGGGATATTTTAAATGCTTATGGACTGGAAGACTGAATGATATAGACAGAACAGGACCTGGAATCTGAAGTCCCTCTGAGAAGTGGCCTGTGGGATGTCTGAGCTCTCTGCCTGGCAAGGTGTGCCTCGAGGCCATCCTCATTTGCTGTACAAGCAGCCAGTGACCCTGCCTGAGGCATCATCCAGGGCAGGCATGATCTCATCCACCCAGGCACACACAGCAGCTTCTTGTGCCCCCAGGCAAGGCCAACTGGGCTTTCTACAGGAGAGCAGGCAGGAGCCTGTGCTGCTCAAACCTGCTCTTTCAAACCAGGATAGGCATGACCTCTTCTTCTCAGCTTTCCCCATATGTCAACCAGGAACTGTGATACTGACTTCCTTTGTTAGATACTTTGACATACACTGAAGGGCTTTTTTTCCTTCTGTCAGGATTCCTAATCATGTGGTAAGATCTGCTGGCAGGGGAACAAAAGGTTGATCTGTGTCCATCCAAAAGCCTTCAATCTTAGTAGAAAGTAGGCACTACGGATAGATAAATATTTTGGGGCAAACATGGGCTAGCTATTCTAGATTAGGTAATGCTCCTCAGAAGTGTATGGCCAGAGTCTGCCGGCCCTAGTTTCACCCAGAAATGTTGCTGAGTGATGTATATGAAGACTTACCTGTTCATGCAAATTTAAATATTTACACTAAAATTGAAAAAGAGTTTCTTCAGGTCATTGCTTCCTTATAGTAACTTGTAGCCTTCGTGCTTCTTGGGTCATTGTTTTCACTCACGCTTGTTTTCATAATGCCTGTGAATATTGAATTTCTGTTACAAACATTGAAAAAAACCCCAATGTTACAAGAAGATTGTTTAGCACAGCAGACTGATAAAGACAAAAGCTCCTAACTTCAGTTTAAATACACTACAGAGCAACACAAAGATGTCTCTGAGGACACAGACGTGAACAAAAGCTAGAAGTCAAAAGGATTAGTGAAGGTGTGGTGTTTGTTGTAGCTGTCTTATGTCCATGCTGGTGTTAAATAATACTTGGTTGTTCTTGTTTGTATTAAGTTCAGGTAGTATGTCTTGCATTTAGAAAATTCCCAGCAAAATATTGTAGAGGCTTTGGGTGCAATGAACTCGTTCCTGAATTTTGTATTTGCTTCCTTAGTTCAGCTTTTTGTTGACTGACCCTTCTAATTCTGATGATAGAAGAGTAGAACCTAGGTTAGGTTTTTATTTACAACAAAGTCAAGAAAATGTTCTTGGTTCATTGTAATTTAGGAAAAATGCAGGACATTTTCAGAAAGCTGGAGCTAAAGGTGAGAAAACTCAGCATCGCTAAGGAGAGCTGTAGGTGACTCAACATCAACTTGAATTAAACTGCAAGGTGTGGCCATGGTCCAGAATGGAACTGATTCCAGCCACTGTGTGAACTGTTGCTGGGGTATTTAGGAAGAGAGGGAGCAGAATTAGGCTCTCACCTTTCTGGAGTGTGTCAAAGTTTTCTTTTACGTGAAAGTTGAGGGATGGTTCCTGCTCAGAATCATGGAAAGTGAATGTTATCCCAAAATGTCCATTGAGATGAATCTTGGTTGCTTTAAAGTCAAACTCTGCCTGGATTTAGTCCATGGACTTGAGCAAATGGTGCAGAAGGGAGGAGACTGTGTGCTCATGGCATTCATGGAGTTTGTCGTTATGTGTCCAGAGGTGGGGTAAAAGCAGAATTCTGCCACTGTCCTCACCTTTGCTTAATGCAAAATGCCAGGAGCAAGAGATGGACTTGTATGCTTAAACTGGAAGATGGGCATGGGAGGCACAGCAGGCTTGTTCTTCAGCTCACTTTGCATGGCACTTGGATGGAAACATACCTCCAGGAAAAACCAAATTAAGCTTTCTGCAGGTGAGGACTTTTCTTTGCGCAGAAATCCAGATGTGGGAACATGAGATTTCCTGCCTGGATTTTAACTTGCATGACCCGCTGAAGCTAGATGGATCCACCATGATTGAGGGCTGAGCCACTGGCAAGTATGCTCAAAGAGATATTTAGTTCCGTGTTTGACTCAGCAGGTCTGAAAATAAGTAGTCAATTTGGATTAAATTTCACAATGATACTTACATTCCTAAATAGAAATTTGGATGCACTGATAAGAATTAGGGTGTTGAATGCTTTCAAGATCACATTGTGAATCTGTGATGCAACTGTGTCATGAAAATAGGGGGTTTCTTTATGCCATTGAGCAATTTGATAGGATTAATCATGTTAAGAATTTAGATATGTTGAGGGAAGGAGGTAAAAAATGGAAGATTCCTCACGGCTAACCAAAAGCATCCACAGTCTCTCTCTCTCACCCCTCTACTTGATGCACCCAGATGGCCACATAGTAAGTGCACTGTAAAAGGCTGAGCCACAGCCTCCCTTTGCTGATCTTGGCAAGGTCTGGCTTGTTTGCTGTTTGTTCTGGATTTCCTCAGGTACAGCCAGAATGCACAGATCTGCTTTTGACCACTGCTGTGAACTGAAGTCGTGTGGGATGTTTTCGCTTGTTGAGCCACCTCCAAATCCCAAGCTCCTAACAATGCTCTGGATGGAAATCTCCTTCATCCAACACGTGTTGTGCTGGTTGAGAGCACATATAGAACAAGGAGGCTACTGCCAAGCACAGTGCAGTCTCAAGGAATATACTTGGTTAGATAAATGGATGATATTACTGGATCTCACCAGTTAATACCAGTTAGAGACTTGGTCTCTTCAAGAAAAGCTTTTATAGTGCATGTGGCTTCCTGAGTTGAAGGAATGCCTCTCCTCTTTGAAGGTGTCTGGGAATGAGACCAGTCTGTGCCAGGCAGGGGTTTTGGAGGTACTCTCACTAACCTGGAGCAGGTGGGTATATTCATGTCTCTTAGAGCAACACCTTGCAGAGAACTCGCTCAGGTGCCTGGAGTGGCATGAGAAGCACAGTTAATTATATGGGGTTTAATTAAGGATGTCCTGTCTGTGTGACATGCCAATTAGGGATGTATGGTGTTCCTAGACTGGGAAAGACTGACTGCTCTAATGACAACAGTTCTTGCATAAAAATAGGTTTGGCGTATACTGAGAGCTGCATACGTGTGTCTATGACTGCTGAGAGAGATCTCCTGAGGGTTTGGGTTGCAGAGCTGGAATTTGCTCAGGTCTGGAGTTGTTTAGTTTAATCGAAGGACAGTAAAGGAAATTTGCACCTTTTGTCCCTAATTATTGCAATATTTCTTGCAAACTTCATAGTGAATTTCAGTGAAAACTCTCATACTCAGAATGAACAGATCATCCATACTCAGATGACATGCTGCTTCCCTAGGCTTTTGGACCAGGCATTTGAATCAAGGAAGGCTCCTGCTGCCTTTATGGGCTTTGTTTAAATCTCAGATCATCTGAAAGCAGCAAGCTTACATTGAACCTTTGACTGCTGAACATGGTATTTACATCTGCTCACATCTGCAGAAAGCTGCACATGCCTACACTGACTCAGCCAGAGAAAGACCTGAAAATCCCCATTCCATTCAAAGCACAGAGATTTGCCTTCCATTCCTCTGCCAGGAATTCTTACTCAAATCCTATGGAAAATAGTCCTATCTGAGTTGTAAATCTCAGATGCTTTTGCGTGTTTATTCTCTATTTCCATCTCATTGGCCCGAGTTCATTTTTAACCTTTCATTGGGGAAGCTATGTAGTGGAGGCAGGCTGGGTGGGTTTTGGTTTTTTTTCTTCCTAGCTATGTTTTTTTTTTTTTTTTTCAAAAACCAGTCATCTAGCAAAAGAGCAGGGCAGATGGTGATAGAAAGATTGCCTTTGCTTAGCAGTGCAAATAAGTTGTCCCTCCTTCTTCCTCTCCCTGTCATAGGTTAGACTGGAACCAACTGACCTGGTTCTGCCTGAGCCAGCTCCAGAGGGATGATAACAGCCAAGGGTAAAAACAAATGAAATACCTGCATGTTGTTTCAACGTTGCAAACTATAATGTTTGCAACGGAGCTCTACAACAATTTGGATCAAATCAAGACCAGTTGATTGCCTATCCGACCAAAATAATTTATTGTATTTTATGCAGTTCTTGTTCTTTGACATCTTTGGTATATAGGCTGAATTTCTGGTACTCATTTAAATTCAGGTGGGCTCCTGAAATTCAACCTGAATTGAATTCAGTGCAGTAACTAGACATAGGTAACGGCCATGGAGAGACACCTTTAAAATTTCTGCAGTTTTTGGGCTATGTGCTGAGGGCCAAGATCTGCCTTTACAACAGTACCTTGCTTCCTCTGGATATGAAAAATTAAAAATATTCCCTACCTAGAACATAGTGGTTCTTGGCAAAATATGGGATCAGCAGACATACAGATGGCCATTGCCACTTGTCTGCACTGCAGACAGGCAGCCTGTCCAGCTTTTAGGAGCTGATATGGACTCTTTATAAACAATAATAAGCTTTCTGTAAGACCTACGCAAACAAGGTACTTTGCTATTCTGTGACCACAGCTGTATGGAGAAATAACTTTGCACTGTAAATCAATCACTTTAATGTTGTACATTTTCCAAGGAAAGTCTGCACAGGGGATGGCTTCTTCCCCCACTAAATGCTGCTCTGCAGTCTAACTGGAAGACAGCATTTCAGGGGCAGGATCTGGTTCTTAATCCCAAATTTTCATGTCATCACTTGAGCCGAATTTTGTCTCCAGTACCCTAAAAGCTGTTGATAAATAACTTGAACCCCAAAACACTTTTAACCAGAAGACAAATTCCGTAAAATCAGCCTAGTTCTTCACTCTAGTGACTTACGGTGCACAAGTCCCTGGGACCTGATTAGACACATCTGCATATTCTGAGGGAATTGGTGGATGAAGTGGCTAAATCACTGTCCATCTTATTTGAGATGTTGTGGCAGTTTGGTGAAGTTCCCACTGATTGGAAAAGGGGAAATATAACCAGTATTTTTAGAAAAGGAAAAAGGGAACTACAGGCCAGTGAATTTCACCTCTGTTCCTGGCAAGATCATGGAGCAGATCCACCAAGAAACTAGGCTAAGACATATGGAAACCAAAGAGGTGTTTGGTGACAGCCAACATAGCTTGATGAAGGACAAATCAGACCTGACAAATGCAGTAGCCTCCTACAGCAGGGTTACAGTGTTGATGGGTAAGGGAAGAGCAAAAAGATGACCTAAAAGATGTAATATAGATAAAATCAAGTGAGGACTGCAATTCATGCTGGTGCTGTGACGCATTATGATGATGCTCAAGTTGGAGTATCTCACATGGTGTGATGCTGAGCTGGGAAAAGAGGCAGCATGAAAATATGGAAGTTATGCCAGTCAGTAGCCCCTATGGAAGAATTGCCATGTACAAACAGAGCTTTATTTGCAAGGCATGATGCTGTCACCAGTAACTTCAGGACAACCAGGATTACTAGGGTAGTAAAGTCTGCCAACTGAGTGGACCATTCTTTAACTCAATTGCTGAATTAAAAATAAAGCTCAGGAGTTATTACCTCCCTAAATGTTCCTAACAGCATTTCTCTATATCTCCCTTAACCTGCACAGAAATGTACACATTGATCAGTATGAACTTTCCTCTCTCCTTCTCAACACAAATTGAACTCAGGACCTTTGACATGGTGAAGGTGAATGTACCAGCACTACCCTTTTCTTGCACCTGCATTTCCCTGTTGGGCTCCCTTTATCTCCCCTCATGATAATGTGGTGTCTGGGAGAGGGTCTGCCAGACATGTTCATTCTGTCCATAACTTGCTGGTCTCTAGCTCTCACTTGCTTGGATGTGTCACTATGACTTCCAGATGTTGTGACAGACCAAGTAAACTGTGTCTCTTAGCCAGCTCATTCTGTAGGCAGACAAGACAAGATGGAGAAGGGTTTTGCAATAAGATTTTTTGCTGATGCTGACAGAGGAATCCTGTGGGCTTTAAAAATGCGTAGAAATCTCATTCCTAGTATATTTTCTGAAGCAGCTGGAGGTTGGTTGGTAGAGGAAATACGCACAGGTTCTTTTTTAGTTCACTCACTTCTGATGCTGCAGTACAGGTATAGTTTTCCTGGCAGATGATAGAAGCTTTGCATGTGGCACTGCTGAAAAGGAGCCTTTTTTGCTAGCCAGGCATGTACAGGAAATACATAACTTTCTGGGATTTATTAAAAGCACTGTTTTTAATAACTTATCTAGTGTGATGGATGGGAAGGAAAAACTCTATAGTCACACAGAAGAAGATTCCAAACTGTCTGTGTTTGGGGGAAATAGGAGATTTATGTAGTAGTTAACGTGCAGCTGTTTCAGCAACCATTGTGCAAAACAGTGATGAACTGCAGTCAAGATTCAGAAGTCATCAAGCAAGTCTGCCCTAGTATTCAAGGGATGGCCATCAAATAATGTAAAAAGCAGTGAAAGTCAGGAGAAAAGTCTTCTGATTGAGAGGTTTGCAGCTGGGGAAAAGATTTCCCCAGATTCCTGCATGACTACAGGGCAGGGATGCTCCAGAAGACTGTTAGAGCTCAGATTTTATCCCTTGAGCAACTGGGGTATGACAGTGACACAGAGCTTTTAAATTCAATTTCATTCGACCTAAGTCTAATGACAAATCTGTGGGGTAATCTCAGGGAGATTAATACATTTCCATATATAGATAAGTGGCCAGTTCACCCTCTGATGTAAATGAGCATATATATCCCACAGGTTGTGGATATGTTCCAATGCAGTGACCTGGCACATAAGATTTAGAAATGCACAGAATCTGCTTCTCAACTCAAGAATGGCACTCATGTAACTCAGCTGGCCTTATTTGGCTCTGCTGGTATTAACCCCATTAAGTATTTTGAATTTCATCTGTAAACAGCTTTTGGTCTTTCATCAGTTCCTTTCCCATACATGGATTTTTTCATGTACCCTTCACATCATTAAAGCAATGATGCAAACAAGAATCAGAAGAAACAGAGAACCTAGAGACTGAATAAATTGAGTGCTGCAACCATTTTACTTACCCATCTCTTTGGGGGATGCTAGTCTGCACCAAGAAAAGCAAAATTTTTCAAAGAACATCACATAAATATTTGTGCTTACATAAAAAGAGAATGTGTTTTTAATATTGGAAGAACTGTAAGACATGTGCCAGATTCTCAGCTGGAGTAACTGAGCACAGCTACATGGATTTACATCAGCTGAAGATCTGCCCAGATGTTTGGAGATGGGTGGATAGAGAAATCTCCAAGTTAAGTGTTATTTAGATTGACAGCTAATTCCCAAGCTCAATAGTTCTTCAAAGATGCAGAAATGTCTTGTAAACAATTCAGATATAATTGTCAAATCCCCATTTTTTCCGTGGATCCCAGGACATGCAAAGGATTGTAGGCTCTTTCTGCAATCTTGTGGGTGCAGGCCACATGAACATTATAAGACTACTGAAATACCTCCACCCTACTTAGAAGATGGGTTCTGAGAAGGATCCATGGGTAGGTGTGGGTCAGGCTGGGTTTTTCTGGAGAAATGCACTTCTGTTGTGTCGTGAGAAATGCTGGAATATAATGTGCAGGGGGGAAGGGAGGGGGAGCAGGGTCAGACTGGAGACTGACTGACTTGTCTAACTGGGCTGAGGGATGGGATGGGAAGGGCAGAGCAGAACTGTCACCACAGGGAAAGGGAGAGAGAAAAACATGCTGTGCTTGGCAATATCCTCAGGGGAGCCTCCTCAGCTTTGCTGAATGGGAAATTGCCTGCAACCCTGGGAAATACAAAGGGCAAATGGAAAGAGTTAGCACATACCACTGCTGCTCTGTGGAAATGTTTACCAAGAAAAGCTCGAGATTGTGTTAAGATACTGACTGAAGTGACAGAAGTGTGAGATCAGATAAAAGATGAAGCCTTGACTCACAGCTTCAGCATTTTCACCATCCCCTTGTCAGCTACAGCTGAACGAGGACAGCACATGTCCCTTGCTGGATGGATTCCTGTGGAAGTGCCACCACATCTGATTGCTTCACTTGTACCCAGCTCTCTTGCAGTGTAGTGGGTATTGTGCTTTTCTCCACACAGTGCCCTGCTTTAGCAAATGTCACTCATGCTGCTTTTCCCCTTCAACAAGACCAGATTCCTAACAGCAAGTGCTTCTCTGCTTAAGCTGTCTGAGGTCTTCTGTGCTTTTCAGGGTGAATGACATGTTCTGAGACTTGTGAGAAGTAACAGGGCTTTCCCTGCTTGTAGAGAGAGGGATGTCAGAGTCTTTAAAGTGGTATTTTGGATGCCTTAGAATATTTTTAGAGTCCCAAAAGCCCTGGCAGAGTGAAAACAAGTGATGGCTTTGAGTTGAGGGCGTACAGATCCTTGCAAGCTTTGACGTGCCAGTTCAGCTTCTTTTGGGTCAGAATTTGTGCTGCCTGATACCACATCTGGTAGGACAAAGCACCTAATGAATGCGACAAAAGTCATCACATTCTTCCCCAATTTAGCTGGTATTTCCAGGGACAATAGCTGTCTTCAACAGATTGCAGACTTGTGCACGTGATGAATCATAAGGTTGTGCTTAGAGATGGCATAGCTGATTTTATGTGGTTCACCCAATAACTGTGTGCTTGCTGGAGGACTTCTCCTTGGCTTGTAGGCTTCACCTCTTGCCCTCATTTTCAAGCAGAAGTTAAACTATAACTGAATTGCTTTGCAGGTTGGTACAAACGGTGCCTGAGGCACACTCTGCATTTTTCTCAATTAAAACAGAGAGTAGAAGCACTTTGGACAGTGGACCAAACCTCAGAGAGACATGGCGTGGCCAGAAAAGCAACTCTGCTGACTGGACCTATGTGCTCTGCCTATGGATCTCGTGGACTAGAGATAAGGAATACAGGTTATTTCTGACTCTTCTCCATAGGAACTGGAGGGGTCCTACAGAGCTTCTCATGTTGGGTAGCTTTTACCTCTATTGTGGTTAGAAGCTAGTTTGTGCTTCCACATTTCCACAGCACTAATTCCAGTGAGGACTCTGCCTGTGATGGAGGACTCCTAGGTTCTAGCACAATATGTAGAATAAACATTTATATGTTTATTCTACATGAATATTTGTATTAAAATGCTGTGTATAGGGCCTGACAGAGCAGCTGAGGAAGAGGAGGAAAGAAAAGCACAGAAAGAGTGACTTTCAGGTACAGTGTGTAGCTCTGGGCTCCCCTACATTACTCTCTCACAAATCCAGCCAATCTCCTCTTTTTCTCTGTTTGCAAGACAGACTTAATTACAAAAAAACCCCACAAAGCTCAAAAGACTTTCTTCTGCACTGACTTACTATGACTTTTTTTCTTAGATGGAAAGAAGCTATGGTAATGTAACAATACAGGTTTGTATTGCTCCATGTACATTTGTTTTTTTCTATGGGCACAACCTCAGAGCATTTGAAAATACCGTGTTAATGTGTGGTGCTGAGATATAATTTAGCTTTCACTCTTTAATTACACTTCTTCAAGCACAGAGCTAAGCCCATTAGTACGTGCCCCTCCTTCCTCTGCACACCTCTTGAAACAAACTTGTTCAAATGATGTGGCAAAACACTGCACATTCCTCAGAATGCTGAAGACCTGTTTGAGAGGGGTCACTTTGGTCCTCTGATATTGTGTGGCTGGAGGGAAGTTTATTGAGGTCCTGGTTCATTTCAGCAAACACACTGATCTTGGCAAGCCTTTGTCTGTGATGGAGAGGCAGGGTGTGAGAAAATAAGATTAGCATTTGCAGAACGGCTTTGCTGCTGCAAGCACCTGGGACCACAATGCACATACAAAGGGTTCCCCTCCCTGGGCTTCCCAGCTGCATCCTGACTCCAGCACCCCGCTGCTCTGTGTGGCACAGGGCCCACCATGGACTGCGGATCTCCCACCACGTGTGGAGACCAAGTGATGACCTCCAAGAGGCTTGGGTGCAAGAGGCACCTAAGCCTGCCCTACGTTTTTTCTTTTTCTTAAGACAATATTAGTACAGTAGCAAAAATCACATGGACAAATAACTTCATTTATTATGGGAGAGATGGTAGAAGTTTCAAGCTGCATGTAAAGAATTGGTGGGGAAGCATTCTGCTCTGCTCAGAAATAGCATCTGCATTTGTGCTCTTTATTGAAATAACATTTCTTGCTGGCAACTCCGCTCAGGCCCCAGCTTTTTCTTTACTTCTGCATTACTGTCTGCTGTGATGTTACCATGGGAAAGCCTGCCCAGCTGTTGGTAACAGTCAGAATGTCCTGAAGGATTTTGGAAAACATGAACGCTTTTTCTTCACTCAAGCTTCTCAAATGGTTGTGCAGCACTGGCACTGGGTGTCACACAGATGTCTTTCTGCAGCCAGCCTTGAGCAGGAGTTAATGCACAGACAGAGGCTTATGCATTTAATATGCTGTGTGCAGACATTCACCCTGCTGGTGTGTGTGGAGCCACCTCTGGGGATCTGGGATTTCAGCTGTTAAATGCTGCACAGCAGTGTTAGGTAATGTGTAGGAGAGGAGGAGAAGTAAACAGAGCCCCGCTGAAGTTTGTATGAGCCTATAGTAAACAACTGCTGTCAGTCATAGAATATCTGGAGTTGGAAGGGACCCACAAAGATCACTGAGTCCAAGTGACCGAGGCCCTGCTCTGTGATCCTTTCTGAATCTCTTTGAATTTACTGGTGGGTCCATCCTCTTGGAAGCAGTCCCTAATCCCTCTTTCAGCTGGAGTAAGATTGTTTGTCTCTGACTCTTTGTTCTCCTTTAGACTCTGAGGAGAAAAGGCACTCTATTATTTAGCCCTCCCCTGGCCTTCCCTTTTTTTCTTCTGGGTAGTTTCAGTGCTTGAGTTTTCCTGCATTCACAGGTCTGTCCTACATTTCCAATAGGTCAGGTTTGGTCTGTGTGTGCTCCCTCCCTTTCTGACATTTGCATCTACGGAAAGAACCAGTCTGATCCGATGTGCTTGATGCAGCTGATCCCTGCCTGTCCCAGGGAAAGCTGAAACCTCGGCAGGGTGTGTGGGGAGAGAAGGCAGGCTCAGAGCCTTGCTGGCACGTGGATCTGTGTCCTTTTACCTTTGCAGTCACTCCAAGGTACAAGGCGAACATGCATTTGGGAGCAGGGACATATCTGGGCCAAAACTCTCCCAAAGCTTAAAATACCCTGAACCATAGGGTAAAAGAGGTAAAAGAACAATGTTATCAGAAGCTTGGTCTCAGGCAGGAGGCACTGTATGTCTGGTTGTGTTTGTTTGGAAGTGGAAATGATATTCAACTTTGGAAGTGCTCGGAAAAGTTTACAATACTTAATGTGATTTTAGTGAGCTGGACATTTGGTGATTATGCTGATTAATTGGGGGTAGAGGAGTTGATTCAGGAGTTAGAGGCACCGGCTCGTGTGGGCTCCTTCTGTCACTTGATACTAGTTACATACCTCGTTTTTCCTCGCATGGATTTTTCCCAAAGAAACACTTAAATCATGCACAATCCTTACCTGTCTTGCTTTGAAAAGCATATTGAGCCAGAAAGAGCTGTCAACACACCACATGTTGGGCAGGGGCAGGCTGGACATATGGTCCATGGACAAGGCCCTCTATGTCCCCTGGGAAGTGTTTTGCTGTCTTCTTCAGGATAAATTGTCACAGGTACAACATTCCTGAAAGACCTCTCTGTGTTTTGATGAGCTGAGCATGGATGATGGGTTTGGGGGAATATGGGTACTGCTTTCTGTCTGGGAGCACACACTCCAAGTGAGGGTGTTAGAGTGTGGATGGCTTGGGAGAGTGCTGTTCCTGCATTCAGAGGGTGGAGCAGTCATGGCTCGTTGCTGGGCACTCGAGCTCATTTTAATGTTCCTTGAGATGAGTGCTTTACACCTGCATGGTGTATGTGGCTCATCATCTCCAGTCTCGACCTCTTCCTGCAGCTGGGAGTTGAGAGCTGCATTGTGTGCTTGGCCTGCCCCCCTCCAAACTTGAGGCTCCTCAATGACCTGGGAGGTGACAGAGGGAAATTTTTGTCTTTGCTTATAGCAAACTTTCTTATATTTCCTTACAGCTCTCTATACTGGGTTTGCTTTCTTTCTTTATATTCTATTACTCAACCATCCCCATCAGTCCCTGCTTTTGCCTAAAGCCTTCCTGGATGTAAACCAGCACTAGGCTAGCTATTATTTAAGTTATACATTAATTCAAAGCTATAGTAAGACTCCATTACTTGCCTGTAACAGCTTACTTATAAATAGTGAAATATTTAGTGGTTTTGATTTTGTTACTCCAAGAAAGCTGAAGTTACTTAAAGCCAGACTGTTCTAATAATCCATGACTGGAGACAAAAAAGAGTTAAAAAATAGTTACAAGGAACTGATTTCTCCTGATACCTGAAGATGTGGACCCATCTTAGATACTATTTTATCTTCAGCAAAGAGTTTAAGGGACAAATTCTGCTTTCTTTAGAGTTGCTTGTGCTGATTTCAGGTCAACTAAGCAAACACCCAGGACAAATCCAAATAAGAAACCCTGCTGCCTTCTCTGGGATTCAGCCTCATGATTTTGTGAAAAAGAATAAAACTTTTTTTGCAGTTTCTCAAAAAAAAAGAGAAAAGAAAAAGCAAGCAGCATGGTGCCACTACTGGGAGTTTGTCACACCTTGAGCCCCCTTGTGAAACTGCAGTTTACCTTTGCAAGTCACAGCTCCCAAGTAGTAAAGCTGTCATATTGTTCCTGTTTCCCAGTTCCTTATTTGTAATGTAAACATACATCCTTTTGGGAACCTGACCTTTTCCAGGGTTTGTGCTTGGTTATAATTAAACTATTTGCATAGGAGACCAATTTTTATTCTCCGCTCTTGTGGCAGGTACACTGCGTTTTCTATTAAAGGTGTCGGTTTTCTGATTACTAAGGAAACTAAGAAGGTTTATGGACAATAATGTCATAAAACATGCAAAGTTCTTAAAAGTACAACCTATTCTTTCATTTTATGGGCAGACCAGGATGTTAGAGGAGTCTTTCTCCAGTCTCCCAATCCCTGCCTGCTTGTTTACCAAAGTGATCAAAGTTCTCAGGCTCAAAGTTCTGCTTTGCCTCTTGAGGCTGCTGTATGAAGGGTTTTAATGTCTGTTCCCTCAGGCTTCAGCCTTGCAAACTTAACAGGCATTCAGGAGTTAAGCCCTGGATTTTCTGCATCATCTTGGTCAATTGTAGCAAAATGTTTCTGGGACATGTGGGTTTGTTCTGGTTTGGCTCAAATGGAAGAAATACTGGGAAGGCTGGGCTTGAGTCAGCTGTGATGCTTGGGCTCTTCTAGATCCTGTACCAGCTGAGCTGGCAGAAGGGATAAGCTAAATATCAGGAGAAATCTGCCTGCAGAGCCTCTATGTCAAGGTTTGGAGCACCAAGTGGTTTAGCCTTTGCGTCAGTGCATAAAGAGAGGTAGTGGTGGCCTGGAATGACCTCCTGTGGCATCAAAAGTAGCATTGCAGAGTAAATCAGGCTGGAAGGACTTCAGGAGGTCTTTGGTCCAACTCCCTGCTGTAATCAGTGCTGATTTTGGGTCAGGTTGCTTGAGGCCTTGCAGGGAAATGTGCTGGAAGTGCAGGGGCCGGATGCCCACAGCTTGTGGAGATGGACAAGGCACTGTGAGACACCCACTGTGAGAGCCCACAAGTTTCCAGGCTGTTTTTCTGCAGAAAACTTTTTAAAATCTCTCTTTCTTGGTGAGTGGGAGCTGACCTGGGGTGTGAAGGCACTGCCTGTCCCAGGGCAGATGGTACTGGGATAGAGCAGGGTAGAAGTATCAAAGGATGGGCTTTGTAGGACATTGTGCTGCCCTCTCTCAGAACACAGCTGTCCATTCTGCTACACCCCGTGGAGGGCTCAGGTGCCTCTACCCACCTCATCCTGCTGCTCACCCCCATGGTGGGGCAGCCAGCGCTGAGCCACTTGTGTGTCCTGCCTTGTTTTGCAGGATACAATGTCACACGACACCAAGTCATCTGGGGACAGTGTTGCCCGGGCCAGATCTCAGAGGGTGTTGTGCTTTGATCTTCTTTTCCCCCCAAATGCAAGAAACCACAAAGACTTCAACTCCCTCAGAAATTGCCACGAGATGAAAATCCTGTGGAAGAACAATAGCTGCAGCATGGTTAGAACACGCTTTTATTTTTGTTCCTACGTGTTTCGTGCAATGTTGGGCTGTGGTTATGCTCGTGGAGAAAACAGCCAGTTCCCTACTGTTACTGTGTGTCAGAAGCACTCCAGAGATGTGAATGTGAGAAGGAGCCATTGCAGTCATATGTTGGTTCACATGTGCCTTGAGCAAAAACCTTCTCCCATTTCAGCTGCCCTGAGACCAAAAATTAGATGATAATTGGGATGGCCTGGACCTGGCCTGAAGAGGAGCTTGGTCCAAGCTTGCCAGGGTGTGCAGGGCTGCTGTGAGAGTTCAGGGTGGGACCCTTCAATGAGGCTCTTAGGATGGTGTGATAGCTCAGCATAGTGTACATGTAACTGCACTGCAGTTATTGCAGAGGCAGTGAGTTAAATGTAACAGCATGCATACAGCTTACCTTTAAATGGGCTTCTTTTAAAAGTGTTTTACGTATGCCCATGTCAGATGCTGGGGTTTCAGCCAGGCCTGCCTCAGAAACTGAGTTTACCACACCTAAAAAATCCCACAGGAGGACATGGATCTGATCCGCTGAGGATATCAAATCATAGATGTTTTGTTCTGCTGGTTGATTGTCACTACCACAGTTAAAAATTAAGCTAAGGAGGGCTGTGTGTGAGCTTATTACACTTCAGTTATTGCTTTATTCTTCTATAAAATTTCTCACAACCTGGAGCCCTGGTGTGTTGAGCATGTGGTGGGGGGATGAATGAATCTGTTGCAAGGTTAGCCTAGCCTTGCTGGCCCTGGTACACTTGCATGAGTCACTTTTTTCATTCTTTCCTGTGACCCAAAAACCCTGAAAGAGCACTCCACATCTATAAAACCTCAGTTAATTGTAATCACTTACTTTGTAAGGGAGTGTTACACCCTTCCAAAGCCACGTGCCTAAAGAAGCACCTCTGGAGACACTGGAACACCCACTTGGGCCAGCCCCAGAGCTCTTTGTTCAGGGGGCTCAGAGCTGGCAAACTGTAACTATGCCCTGTGGGGCAGCCCCCAGGAATCCCCAAATTCCCTAGGTAAGCTGTGGCTCTACCTTTTGGTTACAAGCAGAAGGACATTTTTAGCTATCCCTGAAAGCTTTTGCAGGAGCTCTTAGGATGGTGGGTATCCTGGGGGGCTGCCGGGGGAAGTGGGGGAGCAGGAGCTGGGATGCTCCAGAGTCCATTTGCTTGGCAATTACCCGAGTTCCCTGGAAGATGGAGCCTTTCTGAGTGATGCAGGCAAGGCTGCAGATGAAGTCTGTGGTGTCAGTGGGGCCGGAAGCTGAACGCCACATCCCAACCTGAGCATCCATCTTTGCCGCAAAAACCAGCGGGTTCCGCTCTCTCCCAACCTCATTTAGAAACAATTGTTTCCCTTTCTTTATTTTTGACAAAGGAAGGAGGGCTTCGAAAGGCCGCATTGAGCAGCCCCAGGTCTCTCCCCGCAGCCGGAGCCGTGCCGGTCCCACTCGCGGTCGCGCAGCTCCACCTGCTGTCGCTGGGCGCATCCCGGAGCGGGGCTGCGGGGCATCTCCTCCCTGCCACAACCATTAGTTCGCTTGCTCGCCACAAGGGGCTCACGGAATTGTGAGTAAAGATTCTTACTTTTGTTCTGCAGCAGGCAAAAAAGTTTTAGGTCTGATTCAGCTGGAAGGAAAAGCCCAAGTCTTGCTCCCGGCCCGCCAAGATCCTTCCCGGACCCACGGCAGCTTTTGGTGTGATCAGTAGTTTGTGGCTCTGAGGAAGGCTGGAGGTAAGGAAGTCCAGGGCATCCTCAGATTCTGCAGACGGCTGGTTACTGCCCTGGGAATTTTCCTGGGACCCAGGGATGCAGCATTTGGTCCATCATGTTTGGGAAGCCCACCCTGACCCTTTTTTTTCATGTATGACCTCAAAAGGGGGGCAACTGTTGGCAGGGACTGGTGTAGAGGCTGGAACCAGGCGTTCTTCTCCCTCTGAAATCTTGTAGTTTTTAGTCAAATAAGCAAATCCTATGATTTTCAGGGTGATAGGAGTGATAATTTGGGAATAATGTGAGATTATTGTTTTCTTCTGAGAAAAGGCCAAAAGTCTTTGTAGCTGTGAAGTGGAAAATATTGCTGGATTTATTTTTTCTTAAATTTCATTTTTTACAAGCCCTTCTCTCACCAGATTTTCAGATCACTTCCCTGTTAGACAGTGGGGAAATGTCAGTAGTCTGTTTAATTCCCAACCTTTATTATTCTTAACTTGAAAAGGTAATGTTGAAAAGATTACAAATATACATTTTAAAATTACCCCTCTCCATACTCTGGTCCAGATTTTGGAGTAATCATAACTTCTTAAAATACAGAGGACTGTCCAGGCACCTTTTCCATTGATGCTGAATAACTTCCTCTATGACAGTGTTAAAAACCCTTCAGACACCTGAACTCTCTCTGTCTCTGTTTCCTATCACTAAAATGGGGCTAATACCCCCTATTGTCAAGAGAGTTTTGTCAGGATGAAAAAACCTTAAAAACTATGTGGAACTGCTGAGTTACCACAGTAAGGACAGTGGCTTACTCCCTTTTGCAAGCAGCTATAACAGTGTGCTGAATAGCTATCACAAATGTCTTTGGACAACTAATGGAAATTATTATGCTTTTTTGTTGAGAGCAACCTGGGCAAAAGATACTCATACCCGTCTGCCACTCCCCTAGCTAGTATTTTCTGGTTTTCCCTGTACTTCAACAGCTTGCCTCCCGCTGTAGCTGTATTTTTATCTCAGTTTCTCCAGATGTTCAGAGTAACATCTGCACACTGCTCCTCTCCTCTCTCTGCAGGCTGCTACTAGAGAGCACCCCCAGCAACTCTCTGGCTGGAAGGTCACCTGAATATAAAGGTTTTTTGGCCTCTTCTGAGAGGCCAAGGACAAAGCCCCAAAATCTTTCCAGCTCCTAAATCCTCTGTCAATTCTGCCAGAGGTTAAGCCAAGCACTAATCCTATAGGAGCTTTGAAGGTTTTAAGAAAACCCCAAACACAAAGCTGCTTGGAAACTTGAGGAACGTGGGAGTTGGGCAATTGGACTTTGAGGAGCAGCACTGCACTGGAGTCTGCCAAGTGTTCATACTTGGCTTTACCTACTCAAATGCTGAACAAATGCCAAAACTGCTTGGCCAGAGAGTCAGGGAGAGGAAAGGCTGTTACAGCTCTCTCCTGCACACAGATTTAATGACCAGGCTTTCTTCTGTCCCACCCTGAGATTCATCTAGGCAATTAGCTAGTTGGTTGCTCATATGGCCAAACAGCAGGTCTTGTCTTCTGAGTAACTCTAGGCTAAGCCTCACCAACCTGGAAGAAATCTAGATTGTCTCTCTATAGCTCTGTCACCTTTTGAGGACCTTGAGACGTGATGCTGCTTTCTTTTTCTTGGTGTAAAGTTAATTGTCTTTTGGATAGTAACACCAGCTGATACTGGAAGAGTTGTTTTTGTTATTGCTCCAAACTTACCTGTTAAATTTTTTAAGTCTGCAAATCAAGCTGAAAGCTTAACAATTTCCTCAAAGCTTTGTGTCTGTGGGAATGCCACTGGGCAGCCCCTCGGAGCTGCTCGGCATGACCCCACTCTCTGGCCTTGCACCCCCAGCAAGTCCTCGGTGCCTTGCGTCAAGAAATGATTTGATTAATGAAGTGAAACCTAGGCAGAAATCTGTTCAAAGGCAGCCTTCCCTCCAGCAAATGTCTCCAAAGGGCATGGAAAGGAGCTGATTTTAGTAGCTGGCAAAACAGGAACATATGCCCTGACATCTGTGGTGGGGATGGTGTTGGCTGAATGGTGCTGTAGCACAAGTCCCCATGGCCTTGCTGGTGGTTTACCTGGTGTGGTGGGACAGGAGGGAACTGAGATCCATGTTTTGTCAAGAAAGGGCAGTTTTTAACATCAGCTGAAGGCTCCAACCCAGTACAACCCACATGGAGGTGATCCTCCTTGTTGTGGATCAGGAGGGGGATCCGGTGCCAGGTGGACATTCTGGGAGATGCCCATGAGATCCACAAGGCTGCTGTGCCCATGAAAGTTTCCACCTCACCCCAACACTGGTGGGCAGGGCATGAAGATCACACACCAGTGAGAAGAGTTAACTTTCTAACGGGACTGCCAGAATGAAGTGACAAACTGTTCACCTCCAATGCTGGAGATTCATCCTGATGGATCAGAGCATCAGGCAGACATGCCTCATGCCATCAGGGATGAAGCAAGCCAAGGACCTCTAGAGCCAAATCTCTACAGTTCCGTGATGCAGATCTAAGGCCGCGTTTTACTTTTTTTTTTTTTGCATCCAGACATCTTGCCCTCTCAGCTCATCAGCTGAAGGATTTTCTGGGTCACCATGGACTCTCCACATGGCCCATGCCACGAGGCCCTGGGTCACAGCAGCGCAGGTGTGCTGGTCCCAGGGACAGGAGGACACGGTGGGGGATGCAGGGTAACACCTCTGGGACCTGCTCCCTGAAACTAGGTCACCTCCTGCGACAGGAGAAGTGACTCTCAGCACAGATGGCCGGTGGGACCTGGGAATGACCTTGCCTTGTGGTCATTTTCTCATGCAGAGACTTGGTTGGTGCACTGCAGGCAGTTGTTGGGTGACATGTGCAGCAGGTGCTGAGGTCGCTGTGGCCAGTCAGTTTCTGCAGCTGTGGGGATATCTGGGAAAGCCACTTTTCCTTGTGTCATAGTGTCTCCCCCTCCAGAGCAAAGAGATGTCCTGCTGCAGCTCATCCCAGAAAAAGACAGTGCCTTTCCCTTCTGCTCTTCTCTCTTTTCCTTTCATGCACCTTGTTCTTGGGAAGGGCATCCCTTAGGAAATTATGGGTAGACACAGTCTGCACCACCTCTGTCATCAAATTCAGATCAGCACTTTGAAGAAAAGAAAAAGCAAACCATCACTTATTGCACAAAAGCAGCTGGAAATGCTGCAAGGGCCTTTTAAAACTCACCAATTTTACTCATGTCTAGTTATTGCGGGGAAAAGCTCAGACAGTACAAATAATGTAGGTGCTTATCTCATCCAGGCTTAGTGGGTCATTTAAAATGCCTTTAACTGAGCTCAAAAGTGGTGCTGTTTTCTCTCCCTTGAAAATGCATTTAATAGACATTACATTAGTTTGAGAACTTTGCTGATTGACTGTAGGTAAAAATAAGCACTGTCTTGTATTACATTGTTATGCCACATAAGCACCTTGCATAATTACCTTAGGCCCAACATAATTTTAATTATGTTAGAATTAGTGCAAAGAATTTTATCTGAGACTTATGTAAATATTTTGTGCTCTCAATACTTTGATGTGCCTAGAAAGAGATTAATGTTTGCTTTGATAATTAGTCTGTTGCATGTGGCCAAAAATTCATTACAAACACAGTTAATTAAGTTGTCAACAAACCTTTGGTCTCTGGCTGGTGAGAATAATTCAATAATTTTGTTCGGCTTGACGGGGGATTTTCTTTTTATTGCTATCAAGCCCAGCTGTCTTTGGGGGCCCATGGCACAGCAGCATTTTTTGGGAGGCCACGCAGAGCTGAGCAAGACACAGTGCACATGGTGCTGCCCCAAGGCTGTAGCACAAGGAAGGGAAATGAAGTTCCACCTGAACATGAGCAAGAACTTCCTTACTGTGCAATGACTGAGTACTGGAACAGGTTGCCTAGGGTGTGGAGTCTCCCTCACTGGAGATATTCCAGAACTGTCTGGACACGATTCTGTGCCCTGCAGCCCCCTGCCCCAGTGCTGTGACCATGCTGCAGTGGGAGCACAGACCTCTCTGGTGCCAAAGGCCTCTTAGCATCATGCCCACACTTTGACCTGGTCTGGCATCCCCCATCCTTTGTGTGTGAGAGCTGCAGCTGCCCCTGGACTTGGACTCAGGTAGGTGATAGAGAGCCCCAGGAGAGGTGTGGGTCTGGGGCATCACTCAAGGACCAAACTTTGAGTACCTCCAAGTGACTCATTTCCATTTCAAAGAGCCCATTTGTTTTATCTGGCAATTAGCTTGCATCCTCTGCAGAAAATGACTCCATAAATACCACTGAGCTCCCAGCCAATCTCCCCTTTTAAATATATTTTAAGTGCATGATTAATACACTTTCCCAGCCCCTGTCTGGGACTGTGCGGAGAGGTCAGGGAGCAGGTAAATGAAAGAAAATGGCTTCACTCGGCATTGACTGGGCTATTAATCACTGCCCATTTTCTATAAATCACAGCAGATGGCAGAAACAGGCAGGTACTCATGGGAAATGGCACACTGTGCATGACGGGAATCACGGATCGCAGCAGACACTGGGAAGAGAAGAGGTTGCTCCTCGCCCTGCTGTCCCCAGCGGAGGGAGGCTGTGGCACTCCACCTGTGACTCACCTCCACCTGACAGCTCTGCCCTCTAGGAACGGATGTCAAAGTTTGCAGGAACCCTGGAAAATTCATGGCATCGCAGCTGGGCTGGATGGGCCTGTCTGGGGATGGCTCTGCTTCTCATCAGGCGCAGGGGCAGCAGAGGGGAAGGTTTGCTGCGTGTGGGTGGTGAGCATTGAGGAGGATGAGCCCAGGGTATCAGCAACTTTTAACTACTGTGGTCGGGGATACTTTTAATCAGAGCAACAATTAAAAATTTTGCTCTTGACACTGAATGCTCATGATTGCTTTGCCTCAGAGCAGATGCTGGCGGGAAACATGCGGGAAGAACTTTGATAAAGTGAGGAGGACAGACACATCCTAAAATGAAGATGCATTTGGCAGCAGCATCCATCTAGGCATTTTCTGTGCTGTAGTCTTGGAGGGATCCTATTTTCATGCCTGGGAAATGCAGGCTGTTCCCTCCTGGAGTGGATGACCTTCTAATACTGCCCTGCAACGCTGTGGGAGTTGTGCTTCCCTGTATCTGTAGTGCATCTGTGGGTGGTGGAAGGCAGCTATGGTTTTTTTTAGGAGGACAGACATGTACAGATGAATGAAAAGAGTATTTTATATGGAAGCTGTATGAAAGATAAGGCAAATACAAGTTATGGGCTCTCTTCTCCTGCACGTTGCCAGTCCCAGTGAAACCAGTTGAAATAATCCCTCGCTGCATTTGGTATTTCTTCCTCAGAGAATGGGATTTTTCCTGTCACCTCTCTTTTCTACCAGAGAGGCAGAGGGATGTCTTTTTCTCTCCTTTGATGCAAGGAGAGCTTATGCTGAGCTAATCAGTTTTGCTTTCCCATAGCCTTGCATTCTGCTGCCTACCCCAGCCAGACCTGCAGCTGGACACCCTTGATGTTGCTTGGCAAGGAGAGTGGCATCGGTGCCCACAGCACCTCTTGCACAGCTCTCACCTCCAGCTCTGGTACGTAACACCAATAGCTCCTGTTTTGCTGGCAAAATAGCTGGAAGAGCAAACTAGGCTGGCTGCCAGGGGCTCCCAGTTAAGCCCCCACCAGCAGGGAGAAAATGGTCTGGAATGGGGAAAACCAGGATCATCTTCTCCAGGTCAGAGTCTGTCCTGTCAGCAGGGAAAAGGATGGACAAAGGTGGAGGGATGGACATGGTAAGTGGATTTAAGGCTTGTGAAGGACAGCTTGTGCCCATCCATATGAAGGTTAATATGGAGAATGGCTCCCTGAGGGATGTGGTGGGTAGTTGAGCATGCTGAGGTGAGTGTGTGCTGCTGGGCGTGGGTGTCGCAGGGACTTGCAGGGTGACAGATGCAGAAAGTGAGCAGCGATGTAATCCTGGAGGCATGTGACCAGCAAAGGAAGAAACAGCCTCAAAGAAGCCAAAAGGACCCATAAAGACAGCGAGTGGGAGATGTGAAGCAGAAGACATGTGAGATCAGGAGAGGAGAGATTAATACGCTACAGCCAAGAAAGCTTCACGTTGTAAAGCGCAGGCGGGGTGATGGAGAGGATGGCATGGGAACTTCAAACAGCAGCTGGGTGGCCTCGGTGCTTGCTGAAGTCATCTTCCCCAGCCCAGGAGCTGCTTGGGGATGTCGCGTGGCTCCCGCTGCTCCCACCAGTACAGCTGAATCAGGCAAGGAGGAGGGCTGGTCGCCTCCACAGGCAGCTGTGTGCAGATGTTTTCCACTAAGGGAAGAGCAGTGAGGGCATAGTTTGAAAGGAAAGGGAAAAAATCATAGCAGGAGCTGGAGAAAACTGTTGCTGAAGGAAACCTTGCTGTTGGGCTGTCTGAAGCATTGCAGGGTGAAACCCCATTTTTTTGGCATTGAGGTTCTTCCTTCCACTCAATGCTATTTAAACTGGATGTTTCTTACCCCAAACAAGCCGTGTTTGGCTGCACTGGACTCCTCAGCCGCTCCACATCCCTACTGCCCTGGCTGTGGCTGGGCTGGAAGATCTGTAAGGAGACTTGGGAGGAGGGCTGGGTCCCCCCACCCCTTCCTGATCCCCTCCCCAGCTCCCCCGCAGGCCTCACGGGAGCCTAATATTTGTGCATGTGTGTTTTAACACGGCATATGGTCTTCATTACACGCAGACTTCTCGCTTCCATAATTATACCATGATGGGAGTTCCTGTCAAAGCCATAAAGCAAATTCTCTTCCCCCCACCGTGTCCCTCCGCCCCCATGAGCCCTCCTCATAAAACTTGAAGGGGTCTCCAGTTTGCAAGGAGAACCCTCCCTCGCTGGTCTCACTGTTAACCCTTTGCCTCCTCCCATTTGGCAGCTGCCGGAGGAAGGCCGAGCTTTCCCCATGCTTACCAAAAAAAGGGGAAGGTGTTGTCCAGATTTTGGCCATGTTAGAAAGAGCAGAGAGAGCCAGCAGTGCCTAAACTGTGCTGGCTAGGTGGGGAGGCAGGCAGCAGCCTAAGCCAGTGCCCTTGTTGCCTGCTTTCTCACCATCCTTGAAGCGTGCCAAACCCGCCCACTGCCGAAATACAAGCCCCTCTGGGTAGCGCGTGGCAGCTGTTTAACAACACGCTGCAACACTGCCCTACAGTTTAGGACAGGAAATGAAGGCGGCTGCATCTGCAGGGGGAATTTAAGTACACAGACTGCAATTACCTGCGCTGGAGTTTGGCCAGAGCCCCGCTCCTCTGAGCATTGCCACAGGGCCGGACGCCGACGGCTGGCACTCAGGTGCTGTGGGGTCAAGCACAGCTCTGGAGGCTGCTCGGGGCCTTGTGGGTCATGCCCAAACCTTGTCTGGGGTGGATGGAGGCAGGAAAATGTGGAGAGTTCATGCACAAGAGGAAAATTCAGCTTTATTTGTATGTGTGTGTGGGTGCTGCATTGAGATGATGCAAATTTAGGTGCCCATTTTCTTGGTGATTGACTGAAAAATAGGCTTGGACAGTCTGTAATTGCACTAGAAATAGTGAATAATGGAGGAGACAACTTCTCCCAACTAGCCTTTCTGGCCCCTAAGCCAAGGTGCTGCTGAGAGTCAGGAAAGAAAGCATTGCTGGGGCTGCTCTGGCCTTTGCTGCCATTGGGATGTCCCCAGTGAGTATGGGCTGCAAAGGGCTGGCTCAGGATCAGGCCAGAGATCCTACTCTGCTCTGTGCTGATCATCACAGGAATAATTCTGTTTCCCACTAGGTGGTAGAGAAGAGCTTGGCTTAAAATCCTCCGGTTTCTCACAGCTGAGCAAGAAGGAAGGGGGGTTGTACAAAACTGAAACAAACTCTGTTTTAGCCATGATTCCAGCAGACCCAAACGTGAGAGGGGTGCCACCGCAGAGGGCTGGGGGAGAGGTGAGGGGTGAACAGGGTGCTGAGCAGGGCAGTGGTGCCACCCAGCAAACACTGGGTGCTGCTCATCACCAGCCACTGCCACTGCTGTGCCAGGCACTGGCACATTTTTTTGACATCTGTGGGTATTTTATGACTGATTGGTCTTGGGGAATATGGTTTGAAATGGACTGTATCTAATGAAAGAAAGAGGGGAGCAGGGGAAGTGTTCATGCTGATTGCATCTACCACATGCCAGCCCAGCATCACCACAGCCCATCACAGAGCTGGTGAGCTCTGCCCGCAAGCCTGCACTGCTTGCATAGCAGTAACAGTACCTTTAGTGTTTTCCACTGATGTTAACTCTCTATTACTCCCTGATTTTTCCCTCCCACAAGTCAAACACATCTTCATTGACTGGCAGTTTTAGCCAGGTGCAGGAGTTATTCCAAGGTAGGATTCATGCCCAGCCTGGACAGAGGGATAAGAATGTTGGCAAGACACCTGCCCTGACACCTCAAAAGGTGTCCCAAAAGGTGGTTTCCTATTGACATCTCCAGTCTTCCCAGTGACTCGCAGTCCAGGGCTGGGATTCACAGCTGCCCCAGGTGACTAGTGTGCCTGAGCTCCTTTCACACACCCTGGAAGATCAGAGGAGCAGCACTGGCTTGAAGTCACACCTGAAGGCAGGATCAAAAACACCTGGCTCTTGCTAGACAGTTTATTCATCTGACCAGTGCTTAAATGGCTCTAATGAGGTAATTCTGCAGCTTCTGCCCAGTCTGCATTACCTTTATCCTTACAGAGATTTTCTTGTTGTCTAACTTGAACCTTTTTTTTGTTGCACTCAATGCTCCTGACTTCTTGTGCAATACCCCCTGGGAAGGAAATGTTTTTCTTTTTGACTATAGTTTATTGCATATCTGAAGCCCACTCCCACACCTCCACTCAGATACCAGTATTTCCTGATTTTACCTCTACTCCTTGTACACATCTGTGTGCTCTTCCCCTTGAGGTTTGGGCTCAGCAGATCCAGGGAAAGTGATGAATCAATCTCAGATCAGCACCCAGGACTCTTGACTCCTGATAGACCAAAGACTGGCTTGCATTTTCAGTACCTGCTGGCTTTAGTTTGTGCTTTTCAGGCTTCTTTGTGGAAGCTGGACCCCCAGTGAGAGGTTGAGGCAGGCAGCCTCAACATTCCGTGCTCTTCCTTGGCTCTGGTGTATCACATTTCACCTTAGGAATTTTTTGCACTATCTAAAATAATAGTTCAAAGGATGAAGGGTGACAGGTGCTGGAGACAGGGGGTGTGTCAGGATCCCATCACTCAAACGTCCTGCCTGGATTTATATTTGCACATCTCTGTAATTCAGAGGAGGGTGGAAGTGCTGGCTGTGTTTCTTTGAATTATCTGAAGTCTAGATGGATGAGCTGCATGTGATGGCATGAAAGCAGGGACTTTCTCTAGCTCTTCTGGGCAGACTGGATGAATGGAATCTGTGCAGCTCAGCAGTCAGGGCTGGTTCATCCTGGAGTGCTTGTGATCCCAGCACTGCACTGGGATGCATGACACTGGCTCACAACATTTTCCTAAGCACAGCAGCCTTGACTGGGAGGGGATATGATAAAAGGTCTGACCCAGCTGAAAGTACCAGTGATGCCTTTCAATCCGAAGCTCCCTGCAATAACTTTGGAAGGTTCCTGCAACTCTGAGGTGGTTGTTTTCACGGCATGAGGATTCAGAGGCAGTGTGTTCTCTGCTGAGTTGTCCAGGATAAGTGCTTAAATAGAAATAGCTCACTTTTCTTCAGATAGGCTCATGATAATGGTAAACATTTCCTAATAGAGCCCGAGAAATTGTGGACCTGAATTTTAGGTGCTTTTTTTTTGTCAGTTGGGCGTCCGAACATAGAGTAGTCACTTCCCTGGAGAGAAAGGTCTCTTTTCAGGAATATGCATTTCATGGATCCAGAAGGGAAATAAACATGCAACATGATGCTGCAGATTGAACTGGAGGACGTTCAGCTCCTAGCTGGCTCCACTTCTAGAACAGTGGCTACCCCATGTGAAAAGGAGAGGTCCTGGAAGCCCCATTGTCCTGTGCTAAAATATGATACCACAGTCGCCACATGATGTGACCCTGGCCAGTGCATACTGTGCCAAAACACACTCCACAATCGAGAATTCCTCCAGGACAGACAGAGACACAAGGCTTCAGGTTTTAAAGATGATCAAGTGGAAGGAAGGAGGGTTGTGTGCTTGAGGAGTGGGATTATAAAAAAAGGAGTGTCTAACCCTAACCCTGCAGGAGGTTTGTGCCAGGAGGTGCCTGCTGGGTTTTAGGGGGCTCAGTGTGAGCTACCCCGAAGCCACAATAGAGCAAGGCAGAGGAGGGACATATCTGACACCTAGAGGCTGAGTCCCTTCAGAATATGTGGCCCCAGTCTTTGCATTTGGGTGAAAGAGCAGAGAAGTCTGCAACCACCAGACTGTCCATGAGGAGAACTCTGAGTTGCTGGCAGTGAAGGCTCCTTGGGGAATTCAGTAGGTTTCACTTCTTCTTGACCACATTTTTCACAATAGTTTCCAAACCTCCTCTTCCTGGGAGCATTCCTAGATACTCACACGCTGAGCAGTCCCCTCTGGAGCACAGAGAGGCATTTATTCTGCTTTAATTTGAACCTTCAAATCTCCCTTGGACAGGAACAATATAGAATAAACAAGCCTTGTGTTGAAGTACACTCCCCTCAGTGCTCCACTGACCTAACTTGCTTTTCCTATGGAGAATCTTGACGCACTTTGTTCTTTAATGCATTAATCTTCACAAGATCCCAAGGAAACCAGGAAATGCTGCTGCTTCTCTCTCCCTCTTGTTTTTAACAGATAGGGAACTGAGATCCTAAGTATCCCACAATCAACTAAATGCTGTCCAAACTGCTTGTTTTGTACCTTTTCAGAAAACCCAGAGACCAACAGAGAGGGGTATGTGTGCAATGGAGGTAGATTAGACCAGAATTGACTAGAGTGAAGAGCTCGTGTTGACCTGAGGGTGTTTTTCCTCCCAAGGAAGGTCTGAGGCTCCCACTGGACTTTGCTCACCTCCCAGCACAGAGCAAAGCTGGTGTCCCCCGGAAATGGAAATCAACAGGTGGGTGATTTGGTGGTGTCCCTCTGCTCTTGGTGTATTACCAGCAGTTTTGGGGTTCCTGCTGCATGGCCTTGAGGCAGCCAGGCAGCCCTCCAAGCCCTGCCTGCTCTCACACAGCAGGACTTCTTGTCTCCCTCGCAATGTTTTGCAGGAGTGACATTTCTAGATAGTTGTAATGTCAAGTGTCCATGCTGGTGGGAAGGGGGTGAGAGGGGACCCTCTATCTCTGTGAGTGCTACCAGACCCCCCAAAAGGCTGAGAGCTTGGAAAGCATCCACACAGTCGATCACTTCCCTGAACTATCTGTGCTTCATGAGCCTCCAGCTCATGAATCTTGGAAGGAAAGACCTTCTCAGGAGATTTGTGGTGCATCCAGTCCCAGCTAGAAATACCACAAGAAAAGCCTCTCTTGGGGAGATCCCAGTTGTAAGCAGGAAATGCAGAGTGATGTGAGAGTGAGAAGAAATCCAGATGTGGCCACTATCTGCTTTATTTTACTCTGGGAAGCCAAGTTCTCTTTTGTGGGATATAGTTTTGTCGAGCATCATTCTCAAGCATATCTAGCCCTCGTGTTTGCCAGCTATAATTGAGTCAGATCCACGTATCAAAGCTCTGTGTGTGTGTGGGTCTGTGTCTGCATGCCTGTGTGTGGAGACAGCTTCCAGCAGATCACTTTCTGTTGTTTTTCTGCTAACAGACAGAACAGAGCTACTCACTCCCACATGCAGGCAGAGCTCTGGCTCACACAGCTGCCTTTTGCACTGGCTTTTCTTCTCTTGGGCCGGTGTTGCATTTTTGGATTACTTTACCAAGGGGTGCTTAAATATTTGAGTTTTTCAAAGTGAAGCAGTTTCTTCACCACCAAGCCTTCGTTTCCTTGCACTGTTCAGGAGTTTTCTTTGCAGTGTTACCTTGTTTGCAGTCCCAGCCCAGCCTGGGAAACAGGCAGCATAGTTCAATGCTGAGGAAAGTAACTTTTTCCTTTTAAAAGGGCCTGCCTGGTGTGAGTGACAGCCACCAGGGGTGGGAGATATTTGCTGGATTTTGGAGGATTTGATAGTTCAGGCTCTGGAGGGGTACTTGCAGGCGAGGAAAAGATCCTGGACTTGCCAGATAAATGCAAGCCTGAAGACAAATTTGGGAAGGGTGTTACGACCTTGTGTGACGTTGGTGCTTGCAGTGCTCTCCTTGGCTCTTGGTCTGTGGGCTCACTGTGACGTCCAGGCTCTTGTGGTGCCAAGGAGCAGGAGGACATTATACACACACCCATGAGCAGCCAAATCTTTATTAAACCTTGAAAAGATCATTAATCTCACCCAAATATTCTCTATTTCTAAAGTTTAGGTAGGGGGTAGATACCCTCAGGTGTTTGGCAGCTCACACTTACAATTAAAACTAATAATAACAACAAAGTGAAACTACTGGTCATAACTCCCCCACCCCTCACACACTTTTTTTGAGTCCATCCAGTTGGCCCCAAACCAGTACTATTCCCCAGCAGTAACTTTCCAGCATTTATTCATCACTCATTGAGTTGACAAGTACCTCCAATTCTCTAGTTACCAATGCACTAACGAACATCTGCTAGTCTTTCTTGTAAGTTCAAGGACTTTGGCAGGGAGCAGACCTAGGGACTGAATTTCTCTGTATGTCTGAATAAGGTAAAAAGTGGATTTTACATGAGGGCAGAGCCTTACTCTGTGGTTCCTCATGCTTCTCAGATAATTGCTTCCAAAGTCCAAACCCTTTGGTTAACAGCTGCTTCTGAGAAGTAGGGCTTTGAGTGAAGGGGTGAATGCGTCTTGAACTATCAGAAAAACAAGAAATAGAGATAATTTTTCATTTGTAAGTAAGTTAAACTATTCCAAGTAGTCTTTGCTGTTGCTAGTCCTGGAGAGCTTGAAACCTTCTGGCAGCCATGCAACTTTGCTACCTCTTGCTAGTGGGATTGTAAAAATTGCCCAGCAATATATGCAGTCAAACCAACCATCAGGTCCCATAATGAGTATCTCTGAGAGACAGCTAATTACTTCTCCAAAACATGGGAATATTTGCTCTGGAGAACCATCAAATAGCAAGATCTGTCCTGTACAATAAAAATTGCTCTAGAGCTTCTGCTCTTGTCACTTTATTCCTGTCACTATTTTATTGCTGGATGTTACATACAGGAAGAAAATTCAGCTTTGATTTAACCCCTTGGATTAACAGTGGATACAAATTGCAGTGGCATTTAACTCAATCTTCTAGAAAGTCATTTATTTGTGTTTAATAATTTCTGTCTTCCTTTACACCAGCCTTTTAACTTTCTCATTCTGTGCCTTGTCACCCATTGCCACCCAGCAAGTTGTTTCCCAGTGTGAAGCTGGGATGCAGAAATGGCTGAAAATGGGGAGTCCAGCTTAAAGGAGTGTATGCTACCTCATGGGTGTTGCTCAGCCACACAAGAAAACCTAAGAGCTCTGAAAAATAAGAAAGGTACATGTGAATGTTGATGGATTTAACCACTGGGGCGTCTCCTTTAGGAGGTCACTGTCAGCACTTTTCTTGGAGGCTGGAGCCGTCTGTAGGTGGCTGGTTACAGGTGCCTGTGCAGGGCAGTGGTGTCAGTATGAACCGCTGTGCAGCACACAAATCATTTCTGATGAAAATTAAATACCCAAAAAAGAAATTCCACTACCCGTGGAGTGAGCAAATCATGCACAAATGACTAATAAATAGCACCGCAATCTCTCCTTAAGCTGTGATTTATCTGTCTGGAGACTTATTAAAGAAATGTTCCTGCTGTTTGCACAGTTTTTATGATGGCGCTGCTTTTTGACCCTCTGGAGTGTCAAAGCCTCTTTCCCTGCTCTGGCAGTCCCAGGAAAAGCCCCCCACACCCCCACCACTATGCAATGCCTGTGAGCAAGTGCACCCACACCCTGACACCCTGGCTCTGCTCTCTCCCAGCCTCACACAGTTGCTCTGTGCTGCAGTGAGGTGCTGTTCTTGTGGTCTGTGCCAGCAAAGGAGCTTTCTGTGTTTTGTCTCCTGATCAAGCACAGGACTCAAGGGAATGGCAGGAAGCTGAGTCAGAGAAGGTTTAAGCTGGACATTAGAAAAAGGTTCTTCACCCAGGAGGTGTTTGAGCAGTGGAACAGGCTCCCCAGGGAANTTTGGGCAGTGGAATGGGCTCCCCAGGGAAGTTGCCACAGCACCAAGGCTGACAGAGTTCAGTGTGTGGACAATGCTCTCAGGCACATGGTGGAATTCTTGGGATGTCCTCCGCAGGGCCAGGACTCAATGATCCTGATGTATCCCTTCTAACTCAGCATATTCTATGATTCCCTTTTCCAGGGTTGTTGCATCCCTGCTGGAGGAGCAGTTTATGCAAGTGCTCTCTCCTTCTCACAGGCAAAACCCACCCAAGTCTGTCTGGACCAGTAACATTTGGAATGTGAGTGGGTCAGGCTCTTTTTGGGCAAAGCTGTGGGAGCAGTAGCCTCGTTCCTCCTGACCCCTTTTCTGTTAAGGGCTTTCTCTGCACTCTGCAATGCACTCAGAAATACTGAGCTAAGGCCAGGCAGAGGAAAATCTCAAACATGTGATTTTAAAAGTAAATAGTTTTTTCTTTCTTTTAGCTGAAATGTGCACTTTGCATAGCTCATGAGTTCCAGCACATTTCGGGGTCAGCAATACTTTGAGGTGCCAGTGTCTTGCTGATATTGTTGGACGATGGGGCAACAAACCCCTACATGTCTTTTTGATGTGTGGGACATGACAGAAACAGCTAAAGCTGTTCTGACTCAACCTTCAAGCATTTCTGACATCAAAGTGTAGACATAGGCTGTTCTGAATGGTCAGAATTTGTGTTGAATCTTTTCTCACTGCTGTCTGGGGAAAAAAAATCTTTAGCTGCCAATGAGGTTGATTTTCACTCTGACAATAGTTCACCTTGTAGAATATATAGTGTTATGTGACATGTAAAATTGAGGTATGATGTAATTTAGAGGTTCCTGCCCTCTTTATGAGATGCACATCCAATGCACATAACCCTCTTTTAATAATTAAAACAGTGAAGTATTTAGAAAATCTCAGTGTTCAGAGTGGGAAATAGGAGGGAGAAAAAGGCACTTGAGTTTTCAGCTTTTGCTGCCCTTTGCAGTGCAGGACAGGGAATGTTTACACTCATGTTTGTGTTGACCCCAATCCATTGGTCAGAATTGTCTCCAACCTCGAGTCCCCTGCACTCGTGGGCAGCTGGTGCTGCATACACAAGTTCAGCTGCCCACCTTCCTCCTCTCTCCCTGTGGCTGAAGGACCATCCCAGAAACCTGCCTGGGATATAAGTTGGCTTCCCAGATCTTCCCAGGACTGCACACAGGAGCCACACTGCGCATTGGACTGTCACATTCTTGACTGCAGGTACGTCCACAGAGCCTGAAACCTCCTGACAGTAATGCTAGGAACAGACAGATCCAGCGAAATTAAGTTTATTTCATGAAAAAATTCGTGCAGGAGATGCTCTTCAATAACATCAGCAAAATCTCTAGATCAGCTCTGTTTACTTTTTTTAAAAATATTGTTTCAAAATCCCAAAGCTCTCTGTTAGGACCTTCAGGAGTATTATCTCCCTCTCAGCATCAGCTGGGCAGGAGCCAGGGCTGGTGGAAAGCATCATCTGGGCTCTGATCCCTGCTCTGGCTGCCCAGCTGTGGTCATCAGCTCCCAGTCCCAGTGGGGTCCTGCCCTGGGGCACAGCACACGAGCTCCTACCCTGACAAATGCATGCAGCTGAGAAAGGTTGGAAGTTTCCTGCTTAGTGTCTGCTGTCAGAAAATGCTGCTCTGCTTAAATTGAACCATCCCCATGGGAGTGTGTCAATTTGGAAAAACTTAAGTTTAGGGGGAAAAAAATCAGAATAACTCATTTCAATAAATTCCTAGCAGTCAGCTGTCAGAATGGCACATTTCAAGTTTTCAGTCTCAAATGCCTTCTCTTTGGCAATACTGTGCATTAATGTATACCAGAGTACAAATTCTTACATGAAATAATGCCAAATGAATTATGAAACAGAATAATGCTATACAAATCTGGACTGGAATAGAAACATGGAATACTCAAAATATGAAATTAAACATAATTGAATGGAAAAGAAAAGAAAAGAAATAATCAACAAATGCAAACAAATGCTTCTGTTGACCTGAAAGGAAGTGTTTCCAGAATATCGTTTTGTATGGAATTGTTAATGAACCCAAATTTCATCTTTCCTATTCAGTTTTTAGTCTTATGTCAGAAATCCTAGTTGAAGGGAAATACAGGGCAATAGATGCATGAATGTTTTTATAAACATACACAGATATAACTATGCTTTTATTCTATTTGTCTCTTTCCGTTTTTTTCCCTACAGCACCTGTCCCATTCTGGAAACTGAAGCTGTTTCTACTTTCTATGACAGTTAATTACAAAGCAGTTAAGTGACCCAGTTATTCATTAGAGGTTTTGGTCATCCCATGGATGATGGAACTTCAAGTTCCTTTTATTTTTCTGTCCTGTGACAGCTAGGGCAATCACAGGAAATCTGGTGGTAGCATCCCTTTGCCCAGGAAGGTGGGGAAGGTTGGCCTCTTTCCATTCTTTGCTTTGAGGGGACTCTGGTGATCCACAGTCACTGTGTTGGTTCCTGAGGGTGTTGGTGAATCTGACCTGCACTGCAGCAGGCCTTAAATTCAATCCTTTCCTCCACATGTGCAGCTGCTGAGGTTTTGAAACTTTTTTGCAAGGCTTAAGAGACACAGGTTGCTGCTTTTGTGGCCTAAGAGGAGGAAACAATCCTTCACTCTAAACAAATGTTAATTAAGTATGGCCAAACCCTGCATCCAGCAGTGACTCTCCTGCATTCCCGCAGGTCAAGGACAGGGTGTCTGTTTGAAGGTGGATGTTTCCTAATGTGCACTCGTTGGTAACCTAAAGCAGGTTTATGACAGAGCCAAGATCAGGCATTAATGCAATAGACTGGTAATTCAATCACTTTATAGAAGTTGATCTGTCCTTTTTATTACAATTATTGTCAGCCCGGGTGTTTCGTTCCATCACTGAAAATAAACATCATTTATCATACTTGTAAAGATTAGCCCCTGACAGCTCCAGCTCTGCTTTGCATAAATGTGTATTAATGTTGGCTCTGTCTGAAGTGCAGAGAGAAGTCTATATTTCACAAGAATGATTAGACAGTGTCACCACTGCTTTAAGTAATGTCTTATCATGACGGATAATCAAACTGTGAAAAAAAACCAACAAAAAAAGGCAATTTATTGCATATGCATTTTTTGCTTTATTGGGCTGAGAAATAGCAATAGTTTTGCTGCTGCATTTTTGAGGTTTGTAATGTCCAGGCTCTGGGCTGGTGATGCTTCTCTGGGTTTCATGGGGCACATGGTGTTTCAGCTTCTCGGCAGAGCTGGGACGTCCACCTCTCTGCAAGGCTGCCTTGAGTCTTCCCATTTGAAGAGCCAGGAGTCAAGAACTTTGCCAGACTTTTAACAGTCTGCGCCTTGGGCTGAGTTAAATTTGGAAAGTTTCAAGCTAAAATGATGATGACATTAGTTAGAGTGAGATTAAGGGAAAATATGATGCTCAGGCTAAAATAGTCTTACAGACATTTTCCAGAGAAGCTCTAGGGCTCCAGGGCCTTGAAGCAAGACCTCAATAGTTGGCATGTGCCCACCCTCAGGTCAGGGCTGCACTTCTGCTGCTCCCATCAAAATGCACCCACATTAACTGCAGGGAACAAAAGATCTGTTTGTCAATGTGTACTTTACAGATGTTAGAGCTCAACAGACAAACTCTGTGTGTTTGAGGTCTCAGCTGACAGGAGGGAAGGCACCCTGTTCCAGTGACTGTGTCTCCTGGAAGTTGCCATGGAGGATGTCTCTCTGGCATCCAGAATGAAGAACAACTAAAGACATGAGCTGAAGTCTCTCTCTGCCAGTTTAGCCAGGGCAATGCCAAGAATGTTCCCTTCTCACCTGAACCATTTGTTCTCTGAGAGAGAAGTGCACGTGGGCACCGATGTCCATCACGCATTGACTCTGTCAGCTCTCTGCTTCGGTACACAAAAACAGCTCTACAACTTTAGTGAAGAACGTCAGAGCTGAATCAAAGTCCTTATCATCAGTATCAGAGCTGGTACTGGGCCTGTATAATCAGTTTTAGAAACTGAAGCAGGGAAACCAGACCCAACCCCATATGTGCTTTCAGGTGCCATTTTTGTTTTGCTGAAGTTTGAGTAGTGCACTGAAAAGCCTGTGATTTCTGGGCATTACATCTGGGTTTTGTGAAAGCCCCAGGCTATGGAGTAAGGGTGCTTTTGTGAGAGTATCTGCTTTCATTCTTGCTGGTTTTAAAAAGTAATTTCCAAAGTTTATGCCTGCATGGGGGAAAAAAAAAAAGGCACACAACAGCTCGGAGGCATGGATCCTCAAAAGAAAATGTCAAATAAAACCTTTTATTTATAATCTTATAATTTCTAAGACAGCCACCTTATTTTGGGAGGTTTGTGTTTGAGATCAGTGTTAATTGAAGATGACACCTTAAAATTAGCCCACTGCAGAAGTATCTCATTGAATTAGATCCTAAAGGAGCAGTAATACATTAAGTACCATATATGAAAATAAATAAACCTCTTCCCTGCATAACTAATAGCTACCTCTGCTATTAAAGCTGAAGCATTTAAAGCACTGGAACCATACTGAGTGCTTATACTGCTATTTTTTCCTTTTTTATTTTCCTTTTAATGACAGCCCAGTTTATTCCCTTTCAGACTACAGTTACCTCCAGTTTTACCTCCTCTGGTCTGATTTGGTGCTGGTGGTGATACAAAAACCACTGTGGCACAGCTTTCTGTTTGCTGAAAAGCTTGAAACTGAAACTCCACTCTGTAATGAAACTGGAAAAAAAAAGAGGCTAAAGTAGTGCAGGTGAGGGAGCCAGTTGGTGGTGGTGGAGGGAAGGAGTGGGTGAGGATGGCACTGGGACCATTAGCGATTGAAGAAATGCTGATTTTAGCCAGTGGTATTAGCAACTGGCACTTTTTAAAGTGCTAAAAGCTTTGGACACAGATTACCATGCGCATATTTCAATTTCCTTTAAATCCAGGGAGATTTCCTGTTAAAGCACACTCTTTCTTTTTTTTTTTTTTATTCAGCTAGATTGTGCTTGATGGGGACTGTTAACTGAATGCAGCATATTATATATTACTTCAATAAATCACCGACAGCCGAAGCATTCAATATCATGCAGAGCAGTAATCAGGGGAAGTCTTAATCACACTTTAAATGGTTTGGATTTATGCTCTGCTTTCCACGGGCTACTGCCACTGCTGGAAAGGCACGGAGGCACGGCTCCGTGGTGGCCTGCCAGGACCTGGTCCAGCCGCTGCCAGGGGCTATGTATTTTAACAAAGAACAAGGTGTCTGCCAGGGGTGCAGTGCCTGGCCAGCAAGGATGAACAGCCTCCAGGGCTCTTCTTGGAGCTGTTTGTACCCATGCAAACGTCTCTTTAGATTGCCTGGGCATTTTGGTGTAAGAAGATGTCACTCTGACAATGTAAACAGCTGCTGTTATTGCATCAGCGTTGTACAGATGTGTGGCAAGTTCCGGCTTTGTTTTGACTGAAAAAAATGTATTTTAACAAAGAATTTATTTTTAAAGAAATCATCAGATAAGAGCAAAACCAGCTGCTATATTCCTTTGCCTTTTGCATTACATCCTTGAAATTAGAAACGCCTCCTGGATTTTTGTCAGGGAGTGGGAGAGGTAAAGAGGAAGGGCTGGCTTAAAAAAACTAAGCAAGCCACAAAGCCCCTTAAATATAATTTTTAATTTATAACTGCTGACCCACCAAGGCTTTCCATGAAAGTAAAACTTTTCCAGCTGGGGGCTGTGGGCGCAAGGTCCGTGCAGGTCTCATGGAAGTGGGTGAGTGCCAAGTGCCAACTGCTGCTGCCGGCAGAGGATGAGAACCTTCCTTCCCAGCACCGTCACACTCCCGACCTTCACCTTCACCCTTGCAACGATACGCAGATGTGCAGTGACGTCATCCGTCTTGGCCACAGGGAGAAATCACAGCAGAAAACAATAGCTCCTTTTGGGGGGAAGTTAATAATTTTGGTTAACCCCGTGGCCTGGAGCACGGCGCAGACGTGGGCGCAGTCACTGGCCATCGGTGCTTGCTGGGGACAGGGACATCGCGCTGCCGGTGGGAGGTTAACAGCCTTGTTAAGCACATCTGGCTGGGAGAGCCCTGGGCACACTGTGAGCTGCTTTCCCTGCTCAGAAATACTTTGCGGGCCCCCTCAGCTGGAGAGAGTGAGTCTCCCTTCCACCCCAGCGTTAAAAGTAGTTGCACTGCCTCCACCATAAATTATTGCTCTAGCAGTGGAAATTTGACCAAGACCCAAGTGGAGCGGAGATGCAGCATCTGAGACAGTTAAACAATAGTCCTGCACACAGGAAACTCGCCCATACTGGTGGATTTAAGTTCCAAGGAGCTTTGGTATCTGACCGTTGGGTTCATCCCCTCCACCCCCCGTTTTGTTTTTCATTCAATTCCATGTTGTTCATGTCTCTTAATAGGGCATCCTTCATTATCATTATCCCTAATAGTGGTTTATTGTATTAGTTACAGTTAATTTAAATGTTACCGAAGCATTGAAAACAGATTGCAGATGTTTTGAAACAGATGTTATTTTAATGTTAAAACAAAATCATGAATATTTATGGGTCATTATTGCCTGGGTTGAATTAAGCTCTTTAAATAGTAATGTATGGGTTTAATGTCTTTTGAAGGAAATGCTCCAAAAAAGGTGAATGGAAAAACACTGTCATATAAAGATGTATAAATCATTTCTTCTGACAACACTGAATTTTTCCTCTATGAAGTCAGAATTAATTACTGTTATATTACTAAACCAGGTACTGTTCTTGTTCTCTAGCTGAAGTTAACCTAAGACAATTTTTTGAGGTCAGAAACACCTATTGAGCTCTGTTTCATAGTGAAGGGGCCCACCTGCTCCCTGCAAGCAGACCTTAAGTTGCAGGAGTATTTTGAAATGGAGTCATCAGCTTTAGAGGAAAATAAGGTGAAGATGACGCAAGCACACAACTCACTTGGTGTCAGTCTTTCCTACCGAAACACAAAGAGGGTTTGTTAATGCCACATGCAGGCTGTCTGTGCTTGAGTCATATTTCTTTCTTTATGGAGATGGAGTTAGTCTTTAAGGCAGCAGCTCAAAATGGCCTTTCATTCATTACAAAGTTATTTAGTTACGGGTAGGTAACTCTGAATGACATTTCTGCATCTTGCACTTTATTGGTTGATCCTAGCTGCTAAATGACATGGAGAGATCAGCATATTATGACAGGGGAGTTCAGTTGTTTCGGCCAGTTTTAGATGGGGTCCAACCTGCTAGAGTTGAAAATTAGCCTTTGAGATGATGAACTCAAGTGGCGTTGATGATGATTAACTCAAGAGGAAGGGAGGTGAGATAATACAGTGGAAATTTAAAAATAATAAGTATCTAAACACAGGGATGATTTCCTCCTCCACAGACAAGCAACACTTCCACTGCCTTAGGATGAGTCATGTCCTATTTAGAAGAGGAACAGACCAAGCATTAGTTTGTCAGCACTGACTCTGGATGATGCTGGGATAGAAATGGTGTAGGCAAGGGGCCATGCACACAACCCATCTTACTGTACTTTGCTTCTGTCCACTGGGACTGTGTGCTCCAACCTGCAGCATTGAGTCTTTGTCCTTTGTTTTTTTTCCTTTTCCCTCTCCAAATTTATACTTTGGAGGAAAGCCCGAGTTCTCCTGAAGCTGGCAGAACTCCTTGTCTCCAGTCACAAAACCCCTGAGCAGATGGGCACAGGTTCTGGCTAACCACACTGGCAGTTGTTGAGCATTAAGGTCTGTAATCTCATCCAGGAACATCTGAGCATTCCCCTTCTCCCTCGGCCGAGGGGAGCGAGCATCTCCCGCGCTGCTCAGGCGGATGTCCAGCACAAACATCTCACTGCTGCCACAGTGCAGGGTTTGCCCCAGGGCCATGGGACCTGCATGGTCGGGAAAGGGAGCAGGAATGTGCCAGCCTTTCAGCTTCCAGTGTGATGTGGGTATAGGGGTCACAGGAGAAGTGCTGAAGAGCTGCACATTGCATTTTACTACTGCTCCAAGCGGAGGCAAAGAACAGATGTGACTGGAAACATCAGACTTTGTTTTGCTTTCCAGAAGTTGGTCAGGCAAGTTTTCTATTGCAGTCTTATCTTTTGATTTAAAAGCTGTACTGAGAAATCACATAATTCCAACTGAAGAGGTGTTCCTTCAACAGCTTGGACTTGCAGTTTCACTGCTTTCGTGTCCTGAGGATCACGGAAAATCTGGTACAGTACATTATATTCAGTAGACTGCCAGAAAGGGAGTTCATTTAGTTTGATGACAGATTAATACTGATTCACAAATTAATTTTGTCTCTTTGTATATCAAGGGTGTCCGCAACTTATTTAATTTGTAATAAATATAATTATAGAAATGAATGAGCTATCAAGATTTTTAAAGTATGATCCATCAATGTTGGCATGACTTGTAATCCTGGTCATTATAAATAAAATGGGTCTTTTGCAATATGGAATGCAATTTTCCCTGTAGTTCGTCTCATTATTTTCTGACATGTGGGTTAATATTAAATTACAATGCCTTAATTTTCAAATCAGGGCTCAATTTGTAAATAAGAGGTTAATAAATAACCTTTCCAGCTGGAGGCCTTATTGTGACTTCATTAAAATAAACTTTTAAATGAGATGAAGCTTTGATGATACCCACATTGTCTCATCCAGTACATTGTAAAACAAAAAAATAATCTCCTATGGCTGCCAAAAAAACCTACCCAAAGTCATTGTGCCTCCAATACATTCCAATGGTCTTTTAAATGTCCCACATAACTGGGCTATACCCTGACTTGCTCCATCTCCTGCTTCCTGACACACGGAGCACATACCTGGCTGTCCTTCTTTGGCTGTGACCTGGAGCACACTCTGGAGGCTCCAGGAGGTTGGTGTCACACGTTGTGCTGTACATCTCAGTGGTCCATCAGCAGATGCAGCTTGTCATTTCTGTCACTAAGCTCAGACCTACTGCTGCTTCTTTGTCTGCTTTCTGCTGCATTTCGTGTGAGGTTTAGATAGGTTATTAGGAAAAATTTCTTCACTGAAAGGGTTAAGCACTGGAATAGGCTTCCTAGGGAAGTGGTGGAATCACCATCCCTGGAAGTGTTCAAAAAATGCATAGATGTGGTGCTTTGGGACATGGTTTAGTGGTGGATTTGGCCTTGTTAGTTTTATGGTTGGACTTATATTATCTTTGAGGTCTTTTCCAACATAAATGATTCTGTGATTCTCTATTGCTCATGGTTGTGTCTCTCATTACAACTTCCAGTGAAAAAGAAAACACTTTTCTCAACAGATGCCACATTCTTCACAGGAATTTCATGTTTGGAGCGGATTTCTGCAGTTGCAGAGGTGGAAGGAAAGCTCTGACTTCTCCATTGAAGGCACACACCTGTGACTGGCACTGTTTGGGCCCTAAACCTAAAGTAAGCTGGTTTGTTCTTTTCCCATTGCTGAGTGCCAGCTTGGACAAAGACCATTTTCCTTGTAAAGGGGGCGTTTCCCCTGAGGGAAAAGTAACATATGAAAGTTTATGAATACAAAACCCCAAACACCCAACCCCAAAATCAAGAACTCCAAGATATGCTAGGAAAGCTCAGAAAACCCTGGCCCACTCTTAAAGGAAGCAGCAGGTTGCTCTCTAAGACAGAGGCTGAACAGGTTATGCCTATGAGTGCTGTTGCTCTGTGCTTTAACTGTGAGAAATGGTAGGCTCAAAATTTTTTATCTTAAGAAAAAACAAATGACCAAAAACCCCAGGTAATTTGAGGAACTTTTTCCTCCTAATTTAAGTAGTTTTCATTTACTCTAATAGAGAACACTGATGCATGTACACAAGACCTAGTTTACAGTTGCAATCCCCTGATGGTTCTCCTGCTATTTTTATTTTTAAAAATGTAATTTTTTTTTTCAGTAGTACTAAAGGTGTTTAAAATAACATAATAAACCTCTTCCTCTCTGTCATTGGGATTTATTCTGAGGGGAGAAAATACCCTTTTTGTTTACCAGCTGTGCTCACAAAAAGCCATTTCTAAGCCCTGCTGAATCTGTTGGAACATCTGTGGGCCAGTGCTTTGCCTGAAGGACTTTGTCAGCACTTAAATAAGGGCTGGGAAAGAGGTTTTACCTCAGCTAATCTAATTGCAACACAGTACAGTATTTTGTGTGTTACCTGGAATAATTTTAAACACCACTAAAAATGTGGTTTTTCCTGTTAAAAAGGAGGATGATGCTAATCTAAAAGGTCCTCAGCCCCTTAATTTATTTTACACATTTTTCTTTTGTGAGATCTGCTCCATCCCAACTTCCTGCAAGTGGAACAACTCTGTAGAAAGAGCAGGAGTGGAAAACAACTCCATGTGAGCTCCTTAGAGACTTAACTTTTTCTGGTACTGATTCACCTGTGATGAAACCAGCCCAGCTCTTTGCATAATAAATCTTTTTTTTTAAATGTAAATGACAGTTAAAATATTATTGAAGAAATGTGCAGATAATAGTTTAGTTGATGTCACTTTTTTACAGGACTACTTGAGAAGTCATGTCTCAGCCCCATGCTCTTGTAAATTCAAGGCTTAGATTTGGAGGGTTTTTAGGATAAAGTTGTTGATGTATTATTAGTGTGTGTTAAATTTTGGGAAAGCTTTTGAATGGGTTCAGATTTTAAATCTCCCTTATAATTTGGGCAAATACAGACCAGTTTTTGGAAGTGTGCAATGACCACAAAGCTGGCTCTCGTCTCTAAGAAAAGCTTCTCATACACATTGGTGTCATTGGTGCTTTCAACATATAGACCACTACTGATTTGTTAAAAATGCTCCCACTTATTTCCAGTTAATGATGGAAATGCTGGGATCTATTTTTTTTTTCCAATTAAGTAGAAACCTTCACCTGGCTCAGCCCCAGCTTCTGTTCCCTGAAAACATTTTTCACATTCTCTGACAAATCTCCTGACATTGCTAAGACAAGCGATCATTTCCTGAGAGCTCCTCAAGCAAGGCGAGACCTGTTTGGTTCTTGGATGGCTGCTAACAAGGGAGATTCACTGGCCTGCAGGATGTGATTAGGATCACCACGAGGAGCACCCTCCTCAGCCAGTGCTGGTGCTACAGGGTGTTCAGCCCTTTGGACTGCAGAGCAAAACCTATTTTCTCACCCCTCCTTAAGATCCCCCAGATACAGTTACACCGCCCTCTTTCAGTGTGCCTGGGGTGATGTTTAATCCTCTGTGCATTTCATCGAATTTCACTTATCGTCATTATTGATGAGTGACACAGAGGTTAAACGATTCGCATCAAGACATTTTGCTCAAAAAAAAAAAAAAAAAAAAAAAAAAACATCAGTTTTGACTCAGTGGAGACACTTTGCTCAGATGCCAATCAGATGGGTAAGTGCAGCAGGCAGGTACCTTCTCAGAGGGCTGCTTTGCCAGCTGGGAAAGGGGCCCAGGGAAGCCACCTGGAGATTACCAAGTTCTTGCTGTACAGTACCAGTGGCAGAAAGGGAGAAGCACGTTTGTTTCTTGCAGCTTGGCTGAGCTGCAGAGCCTGGGAGTGCCTTTGCTCTGAGCTCTACAGCCAAGGGCAGGATGCAGGTGCTGCCAAAGGGTGGGGCAGCCCACCTACAGACTCCAGGCCTGGGGCTGCAGCGCCTTTCCAAGCTTGCTGCGAGTTTGTCCCAGCTGTGCTCCTGGGCTGCTGTCACTGCCATGGTCGTTCCCCTCGGAGCAGGTGGCTCCGAGCGCCGTTCGAGTGCGGTGCCACCGTCATACACTTTGTCAGGGCACGGCTGCTCGCACGACTGCTCAACTGAGCAGGGGGCAAAAGAGGTAACAGAGCTAAAAATGGTGCTCTTCTGTTCCAGAAGTCCTTTGTGTGAAGCTCTACAGATCTAAATTCTTAAAAAATAGATCTCTCTTACACCCTCATAAGCATCACTTCTTTGTTTTGTTTTTGTCATGGCCAGATATACCTCATGGCCCATGGAATTTTCCAAGTGGAAGACACAAAGCCGTGAAGAAAATTAGCCCTGCTTTGTCCAGAGTTTTGCTTCCTTCCCTCCTGCTCTCCTCATTTCATTTGATCTATTTTAACCACTGTAGCACAAACCTTGCTGCTTTGGCCAACATCCAGCTGTGAAATGTGTGCTCTTCTGCTGCATGATTCACTCTGCAGGTGTTAGGAAAGCTGTTCCTCGTGCTCCTCAGACAAAAAATGCGACTTTCTGTCTGTCAAAGCCTGGCAGAGAAGATGTTTGTATGGGCAGAGCACTCTGGGGTCCTTCCCAAAGAGGAGCAGAAAAAGCATAGTGGCAGGGGAGAGAGGGGACATTTGTGAAGGTTGTTTTCATCTGTACTCTTTCTGTACAGTGAATGGAGAAAGGGAGAGGGAAAGAGAGAGTCCTTTAGAAGACATTCAGAGCATCAGACCAAGCTGTTCCTTCAAAGTCCTTCCTTAAACATCCTTTTTCTATGAAGACTGTCCTGGGCTGTACTTAGTAAGAGTTAAGGCTAGACAGAGGAATATAGATCATAGATTTAGGATATATATTTTTTTTTTCCTGGTGCAGGAGCTACCTTTTGTGGTGTGTTGCTATGCCTTCTGCTACCTGCTGATACCACCCTACACATGATGGGAAAGGTGGGATGGTAAAACAGCCTCGGACAGACAAAGGTATCAGCCAGAGTTTGCTTTTTGGTAAGCCATCGACACTTGGAGAGATGTTTCCCGCAAGTGCACTGTAGTTGTGTGCAGAAGCTCTTCTAGAGGTGACAGCAGACTTGCCACTATGCCCCCCACATATCTACCTGACAGGTCAGTGTGGGGAAAATGGAAATAGGGAGGCAAAGGGACCCATGTAATGAATCAGAATGCTGGTGCAATTGGAGGAACCTACAGTAGTCACAAACCCTCAGCATATGTGAAAACATTGCTTTGATCTTTTTTTTTTCTTACACCAAACATATTTAATATGACCATTTCAAGTTTTACATTAATCATAAATCAAAGAGAAATAAATGTATTGGCCACAACACGGGTTGTTTTGTAGCTTCTAAATTTCTTAAGTGTTAGGTCATTTTACTTACAAGTTAAATGGCTGTCTGCAAGAGGCCTTGGTTGGTCATAAATTGTCCTTCCAATAATATAAAACACACCATTTGTTTACAACACGTATGCACTTCCAAGTAGATCCAACAGCTCGTAAAGAACAAGAGCCCCTATGTCATCCCTACAGAGACCATTGCAATAAAGAGCTGTTGGAATGACTCCGTACTCAGTAAGTGCAATCAGATCCAGCAACAGTAGCTTTTATGGGCTTTTTTTCTCCCCTCCAGGAAAACCTGAGATATTAGTGCAATATTAAAGAGCTGTGATGGTTTTACCCAGAGTGGGATCTTACTCTTCCTGTGCTCCCACTAGTTTTGGGAGTGGAGTGAGGTTAACACTCACCAAAGAAGGTCAGAATCAGACCTGTTAGGATGGTTTGTTTTCATAAGGGATATGATTGATTAAAAAGAAGGTTAATTGAATATTATGCAGCTGCCACAGTAGTATAAACTCCAAGCCCTGGCTTATAAACAACATTTGTTGCAGAAGGGTTATTACCTGCTTACAATTGGAGCAATGAGCCTTTCATTCCTTGTTTATTCCAGGATGGTGAAGCAGTAAAAATGCACATGCTGGTACATGACCTCAGGTGGGCTCCTAGGAAATCTTAGCCCAGTTTAAGTAATAAATATGTTCTCACACAGGCAGAGGTGTGCCCTGATTGAACTTTGAAGTGAAACACCAGCATTTGATCTAGATTAGAAACCTACTTTAAGTGTTTGAAGTAGGAAAGCAGTGGGAGCTGATCTGAGTCTCCAAAGCCTTTTGTCAATAGAAAATATCTGAACAATTTCCTTTTAATAATATTACTGCATTTTTATTGTGATTTCTGAAGTTCTTGGACAGTACAGAGGGGTGTGATACTTATCCAATGGATTTACAGACTAACAGGATCATTAACACATTCACTGACTCAACCTCAGATCATGCTGAGGGTGATCAGATCAGTGTAAGAGATCCACAGGAGCATAGGATTCACCTTGCCCCACTGGAGAAGGCATCTAAGCTGGCTCCTTGGGGTCTCTCCAAAATCAATGAGGAGAGTGACACAGCTTTCAGAGGAAAGTCCACCCCACTTTAGATGTCTAAAACAGGAAAGTATAGTTTCCCAAGAGGGATGTGCCAATGTCTTGCCATGGACTTGGAGGGAACCCGGAGGAATCCTGAAGATAGGGCGAGGGTTTGTCCCATATGTACCTGTTTCTACATACCTGATTCTGCCAATCAGATCAGGAGGGATCCTGCAGAGAAAAAGGAATGCATCCACCTCCATTGCCTCTGCATGAAACTGCTGGTTCATTGCCCCAAGAGAAATTCACTGATTCACTGGCCAACTGCTTTTCTCAACAGCTTTCATTCCAAACTCATTGCTGTGCCCATGAGGATCACCTGTGAACAGCCTCCTCACCCCTCCCTCAAGGCTCCTGCCCACACCAACCCACCTCTATAAAAACAAGCTGAAAATCAGTCTCTTGAGTAGCTGAGCTAACTCTTGCTGCAGCCAAATTAAATCTTTCTCATCCACAGGCTGGACAAGACTCTAACGAGATCACAACTGATGTATCTATCAGCTGCTCACCCAATAATTGCTTCCCATCACATACATAATGCACAGATTAATTTCTCCTTTCTCCAAACTCAATATTCAATTTGCCACTGTCATGGCCCATCACAGCTCTGCTAATCTGTCCTATTTCTGTCTCTTTTTGGACAACGACCAGATCAGTCAACAAGCCATTTTTATCATAAATATTCTGGTTGACAAATTTGTCCGGGCCTTGCTCTGTGCCCCTCTCCTGTGCTGTCCCTGCTGCTGTTCCTAAGCACCACCAGAGTCCAACTGGCAGTTGGTGTGGTAAGGACAGAGCAAGATCAACCACCATTTGCCAATAAAAAGATCAACCACCATTTGCCAATAAAAAGAAATAACAACGGACACAATGAATTATGAAAAAAAATTACTTTTTAATGTACAAAAGGTTTATATACAGGTTCAGCATGTTACCTCCATTCTTATGATGTAGAAAACAGCTAAAAATGTTCTTAAGATATAAATTTGACAGAACAATTCACCTACAGTACTTTTAGTAATGATGTCTTCTATACATAATATATACAGTGCTGGAAAGATTATTATAATACTTTTCAGTAAATGAAGGAAGACCACCACTGGAAAGTCCAAAAAAATCTCAAGTCATTGGAGATTTGGTTTTGCTTTTGTATTTGAACTTTTGCTAACGAGATATCTGTGAGGAGGGACTCAGTAGCCATCGTTGCCCTTTGCAGCTGTTAAAAAAATTAGCAACTGAAGGACACACGAAAGCCTGATCCATCTCAGCACAAGGGATGCCCAGTTGTACTCCAAGCATCCAGGACAACATACAATGTCCTAAAACATTTACTGCCCTCTTTTCATAAATGCAAAGGCAAGGGCAAGGTCAGTAACTGCAGGAGAATATATACAGCAGACTATAAAACAATCCCTTTAAACACAACTTTGACAGGAGACACAAATAAACAACCAGGCACCTTCCTTTGCTTCCCTGTCCTCATGCACCCTGGACATCATCATGGAGGCGTGAAGGACAGGGCTGAGAGCACCCTGTGTGCACCCTCTGCATTTGGGATGAGGATGGATGAGCCTGCAGATGCTGAGCAGCACCCCCCTGCACCAGCCATTCCCAGGGCTACCCAGCAGCAAAGCTGTCCCAGTCCACCACTGCCAAGCACAGCTCCTGCCTATCTGATGTCACAGAGTTTGCCTGGAGGTAACACATGGCATTTTCATGTCAGCCCCTGGTCATGTTGGGAAGAGTGATCCTGACATCAGTTTGTGCAAAAGGAAAGCAAAGACAGCAGAAAGCACCATTATAAAGCTGTCCTGGTCCTGTGCAGGGGACAGAGTCAGGTGCAAATGAGAACATCACACTGATATGACAGGAAGATGGGAAGGAAAGAGTGAAGCTCTACAGATGCTTACTCAGTCCAGCTGTAAGAACCTGGAGGGGATGTCACACTTGTTCCCTGACCTTCAACATTTGGGGTACAAAGTATTCGAGGCTATGAGAGCAGGATGAGAAGAGTTGTCCTTGTCCAATGCAGTCTGACGTTAAGCAAGGCCTCCTCCCAAGTACATGCACCCTGCTGCTTCTACCCTTTTGTCTAACGACAGCAAAAATAAATAATGCAACAAAGATTAATTTCAGTGCCAGGTGGGACTGTCCTGGAAACAGCTGATCACTATTATGAGCAGTTATATTTTGGTGGAGAATTTGGCTTTGGGACGCCCTGCTCCTCCTATCTCTTCCCCAATGATACTTTCACAAGATTCTCACTGACCAAGCTGCTATTCTGACTCAAATACTTGTTTTGAGACTATCCACATGTTTGGTGCTGCCGGTGCAGTCTGCTAGTGCAGGTGCTGCAGGCTGCAGGTGCAGTCTGCTAGTCAAATGAACAACTTGGGTTGACCATGGTATATTTTTTGGATACAGCAGTTTTTTTTCATGCTGTGGGACATGTTAAGGTAGCACTGGGTGCACGCCAACAAGCCTGCTTGTGGGGCAGGGTGTTTTGGCCCCACATCAGTGCAGCCAGGCTCCTGTTGTGCCCATGGAGCCCAGGCAGAACCCTGCATTGAGCACATCACACAGACGAACCCTGGCAGATTAACCTGCTCCCCCAATGCTGCCACAGTGCACATTCAGCTGGAAGGATCATAGAACTCTCCATCACCATCACTTGTTTATGTGAGCACCTCAGCATGGAAAATTCACCAGAGAGCGAAGCTACTGCAAAGCTCCACAGGGATACGTAATGTGTGTTGCAGCACTCTGACATTAAAGATGCATGTGGGGCACTCGCAGAAAGTCACTGTGTTCAGAAGGTGCAAAGTTATGCGTGTGTGTCAGTCTGCATGCCAGAGCCTTCCTGCCACGGGGGATTATTTCCCAGTGATTGCTGTTCCCAGGCCTCTGCTCCACTCTGCACATGATATAAACCACGTTGTAAACACATCTGATCAAAGTGTGCATTCACCTTTTATGTGTCTCATCAATGTGTCTTTCCAATGTTTTCTCAGAAACACCACTATGTTTTTATAAATGTACATTTTATATACGCTTCTGACAATACACTATATTTGATTTTTAAAGGAAGAGAGGCCTTGGCTACTTAACAAGAAAGCATGGTAAGGCACTTTGCTGAGAAGCCGTTTGGAATCATTGCTCTTTGCAAGGTACAAAGGTATTTACGGTATAAAACAATACTGCTGGCAGAGGGCTTGTTTGGAGACGTAACTAAACCCTACTCTCATAAGAGCAGAATACATAGTATGGCTTTTATTCTAACCAAAACCGCATCCTCCCATTTCTTTCTGGGGCGGGTTGAAAACGGAATTTTTTTGCAAATATAACTAACAGAAAATGATGAGGAGTGCTATTTACAGGGCTTCCTGGAAGGAGGGTTTCATCTCTAACCACCCTCATGCTGTCTCCTAGCTTGGTGGCGATACCGTTCAGTGCTCTGGGAAACCAAGCCAAAAAAATAATACTAGAGGTGCACCCTCGTGGTACTGAACTGCCTGCATATAGTTTACATAATTCTGTACACAGACTTTTTAAAATTTTCATTTTGAAATCTTTTAATGTATTTAACACTCATAAAAAACCCTACTCTATTGAAACAGATTATTTTTGAAAAGCACATTCATACAACTGCTTCACGCAGAGCCCCTTGGATAGCACCAAGGCCTTGTGCTTTACTGTTACGACATCATGTTTAGAAATTTACTCTCTTCCGCCAGCGTGGTTAGCATGGAGCTCATATCACCTATTGCCATATTGCTTATCCCCGCAGGTATGGTGGGCAGTGTCAGAGAGTTTCGTGGAGTCGTCAGGCGAGAGGAGTTCTGGGAGAGATTCTGCAGGATGCTGGGGCTCAGGGTTCCCGACATCAGGCTCGAATGGTCCCCATCGTCCATGATGGCATCAAAATCTATCTGGGGTGGCTCAAGGCCTTGAGAGTCCACTGTGCTGGACACCTGGTTTGTTCCTGGGGAAGGCAGAGTGGCTGGCTTGCTGTTTTGTGTGCACTGCTGCTGCCTGACCCGACAGTCCGCGTGGTTATCGAAGCCGTTGTTCTGTTCATACATGTGGATTTGGCCGTAGTAGTACATCAAGTTGTTGTCCCTCGTGCCGTCTGCGCACTGCTGGGCTGGTGCCAGCAACATGTCGCTGGTTCTTTTATGCATGGCCTCCGTCGTCTCCTGGGCCGGGCTGATGGTGTTGGTAGGATGGGGAGTTCTCATGTAGCCCAGCTGCTGGGCGGTGCGGACCCCTCGGGGTCTGCTGCCCGGGCTTGGCTCTGGCGGAGGACGAGGCTGGATCATGCCGGGTGGATACACCTGCGCAGCTGAACCCATCACGCTCTGCTGAGGCTCAAAACTGGGCTGATTGGAGGCCATGATGGGCTGAGGAAAGGTCTCCTGTGCCACAGGGAAGTTCAGGTGACTTGGCTGAGATGAGTAGTTCTGCTGATTTGGTTCATGCATGACCTGTCCCAGCACTGTGCGCTCACTGTTGCTCCTGACCATCAAAGAAGGGTCGGTCGCCATGTCCATTTGCTGAGGGTGAAGGTGGGGTCCAGACTTAGCTGCCATGTTGCTACAGTTAGGAGAGATCTGATTTGGGTTGCCACTGATTGCACTGGGGCTCAGCATCTGATGAGGTTGGTTATACCCCGTGTGCAAGCCCATATCGGGGTTCATGCTGGGACCTAGGCTCATGGGCTGCTGCCGCAGCTGCATGCAGTTTAGCCTCTGCCCATCCATGCCCATGTTTCTCTGCATAAAGCTCTGCTGTGCTACATTCATACTGTTGTCTGGCAGCTGCATCTGCTGCTGGTTGTAGTTCTGGTACTGACCAAAGTTCTGCTTCTGCTGGACCACTGCCAAGTTCCCTTGTGAAAACTGCTGCTTCGACTGATTGGACATGATATCAACTGTGCCCGAGCTGACTTCATTCCACTGGACAGGCATGTTATTTTTATTCATGTCTGAAGAAGTATCAAAACTCATTGAACACTCTGCCATCATGGGTCCCAGGTGGCTCATGCTTGCCTCAGCCACCGCCATCCTGCGCTGGCTGGGCAAGGCTGGAGGCTGCATCTTCCCACTTCCTTGGAAGTTCTGCATGTCATTGCTGTACCCCATGGAAGTGCTCTCGGCCACTGTCCCATTGCTCTGGGATTTGATGTACTGTACCACATCATCTGGCAGCATAATGTCATCGTCGCCAATGGGCGCATCTGTCTCCCCAGACATGGCTTCCATGGTGATGTTTTCACTGATGCTCAGTGGTCGGGGTGAGTAGGTGTGCCGGGGCAGGCTCCCGTCTGAGCGCCCATAGCTCTGGAGACCAAAATTCCTCCTGTCTGTGGGGTGTGGAGGATGGAAGGGGTTCACGCTGTTGGTGCTGTTGAAGCGGTGAACTCGGGGGAGAGCCTGGGGGTCTCCGGGAGGTCTCCTCACTGGGTCGCTTGCCCGTCTGGTGCAGTTGCCCTGCACCTCATGGGGAAATGCTGGAGCTGATGGGTAACCATAAGTGTTACCATCGCTGCAACGCCTGGGGCCTGGTGGGAGGCGGATGGAGGGCAAGGTGGGGTCTGGTCCATCCATAAGTGAGATCCTGTTCTTCAGGGTCATCCTCTCCATGTTTGGCAGGGGGGTCGGAGGAGGGCCCCCTGTGGCAGCAGCGTACTTGGCTTTCAGCCTGTAGTGCTGAGCTGGTGTGAGGTTCAGCAGCCCTGGCATCCCGCTGCACTGGCTCGCCTCGCTCGACCGGCGGGAGGCATCCGTGGAAATCGGGTCGTAGGAGTCAGCAGAGCTTGTGTTATTGGGGCGGTGCCCAAGGTGCGAGGCCTCACTGGAACGGCGGCTGGAGAAGTACGGGGAGATCCCTGAGGATCTGCGGCTGACGGTGTAGGCAGAGCTAACAGTGCTTGTTGTACTATCGCGGCGCTCGTTGAGTTGGTTCAGCATCGTAACCTCATTGACAGACAGCTCCGTTATTCTGGGGTTAGGCAGCATAGCAGAAGAACCACCACTATTTTCTAGAACAGAGCCTGAGAGAAAGGTTGCAGGGAAGGAAAAGGTTTAGTTACCTGGGAAATTTCACTTGGTAGTGTTCTAGGTGCCAGAATACAGACCCACAAAGCCACCCCCAAATATTTCATGGGAGTGATGGTGAGTTTCATGTGCTGCTAGTGAATTCAAAGCTTCATTTCTAGCTTCATGTTCATGCAAAAGGAGCAAGAAGTCTGGGGAGAGAAGTTAAGAAGTCCCTGCTGCAGAGACTTGGTAACATGTACACCCCTTGAACTCAGCTTCTGAGGAAATGTCTCCACACAGGCTTCCCTCAGTAGGACAAAGGTTGGACTGGTGTGAACAGAGCCACAGGGACAGCACATAGCTGCAACCACAGCTGCTCTCTGCACAGCAGTCAGGGATAGCAGGCCAAGAGCCCAAAGGCTGACATTCAAAGGCTCTTCCAAGAGCAACCCAAGAAGCTCTGAGATCTAGTATAACCCAGGCACTATGCCTTGGGACTTCTTGGCAAAGTTAGAGGATCTCTGGAGGGTTCATAAAGATGCTTTTATCAGGAACCACCAGCAGTGGGAAACTAGCATATGAAGCTGGAGGCAATAGCCAGGAGCTTCTGAAGTGACAAAAGGCCTGTCAGAGCAAGATTATGGAGGGAGGTCTTGTCTGGATTGCTGCTGTGCTCCAGTGGTCTCCCAGGAAGCACATTAGCCCTTGGGGAACTGTAACTGCTGGAAAATATGCAAGCAGTCTTGTGGCTGTAACAGGGACAATGAGGACAGCTGTGTCTGGGTTCTGGGCAAGCTCAGAAACAAGGACACCAACACCTCTGTCTCCCCTCATAGGTCTGTAGAACTGAGCACCTGGGCTTCTGTTGCACATCACCAGATGGCTGTGTTTACACCCAAGCTGTACATTCTACCTGACATCTTTATCTAGCAAAGCATGACTCAGAGGCAATAAGAAATGATCCTCATTCCTCCAGGGCAGACTCTTGGTTATGAAACCAGAGTCAAACTCTGGAAGGTTCCTACAGGACATTGTCCAGGCCAAGGGCTTACCATTTCCTGAGATGGGAGGCAGCTTGGTGTTTCTGGCTTGTGGAGCTGGGCTCACCCATGAGCAGGAATCCTTAACTGTCTTGAGTTTCTCTTTCTTGAGCTGTTCAAGTCGCTGCATTGTCGTCATGTGTTTCCTTAGCTGCAGGCTGACTGCCGAGTTACCAGATGAGACCGTTGAGTCCACGACAGGAGCGTTGTCATCCAACGCCGTCAGATCTCCCAGACTTCCCCCGCTGTGCATGTTCATTTCTACTCCACTGTCATTGTTGTTGGTGCTGCCAAGGGGTGATGGCTCACTGCTGCATGACGACTGGCCACCAGGACTGGACTGACACATCTTGGGGAGGGAAAAGAGGAAAAAGAGTTGGGCAAGGTGAAAACATTGATAGAAAGAAATCAGGAGTCAAAACATCCCCAGTGTTAGTCCTGGAGGTTAGGAGAGCTCCTGTTCTAGGCTCTCCCCTTTCTTGTTACCCCTCCCTACTGCAGGATCTCAGCTCTTCCAAAAGGCAGGAGCACCTTCCCTGTGAGAGGAGGATGGGACAGCACTCCACAGCTGGAAAAACTACAGTGATTTAACTGCAAGATGGAGAGAAACAAAATGCTCTTCCTCCAAAAGAAGGACAGATGTTTCTCGAAGAAAAGCAGCACGTCACCTGGTTGTGCAAGGTATATTGCAGCAAACACTGGCTTATCTAACATGGGATCATGGCCTAAGTACTTCAGACACAACGTATTTTTGTCTTTAAAATACCCTAACATATAATTAGGTTAGCTGACAAACTTCCCCACCAGATAAAAACCTGCTTCACTGTTTGCAAACTCCCACTTGCAGATAAGGCAGATAAGCACCATAAATATTTATTTTATTTACATTAGGAATGTAAACTACTCACATTGGGTAGTTTATTTGCAGCAGACACTATATGGTTTGAACTTGCTCTGCTGCTGCTACCGAACAGGATGCCTGGGTTTCTGGCAGGCCCGTGCTCCAACAAAAAATGGAAGTGCTGAAAAGGCAGCATACTCTGCCCTGGGCCAAGGTGGGAATGCAGAGTGCTGCAGAGTTTTTACTTTACTCCATAGCAGCCCCCCATGGGCAGGACTGACTGGCTCTGATTGCCCTTTAGTCTAGATGATAGAGATTGCAATCCCAAGATTTAATGGCAAGTTGTGATGCTGGGAGAAATGTGACAAAGGGAATCCTCGAGCACTGCATCCTCCCCTTTTCTGCACTCAGGCAAATCTCCCCTACCCCTCCCCACTGCCGCACACACTTCCATCCTATGAGGGTTAAATGGAGACAGAGATCGGCAGGAGATCATGCTTTATACAACTATTTTAATACAAAGGATTTCTTTGCTCACCTTAGTACCGACTGTCCTTAGGAAGGTAGAGTAAGGAAGGGTAAGTGGGAATAAAGAACAGGTTGTTAGGACAAAGACAGCATTAACAAAAAGGACCAGGTTAGTAAAAGGAGGAAGAGGGAAATGCAGAATACAGCACAAATTACCAACATATCCCCCACTCCCATTCCCCATCTTCCCTGTCTTCCTTCTTCAGGGGTACAAATAAAAGCTCCTAGGAGAGACTTTCTACCTGTTTCCATGGGTTTGGGGTGACAAACAAAGACAGGTCAAAACAAGGAGCCTGGGAATGATGGGACTAGTGATGGGAACCTCCTACCATCCCGACCTTAATGAGGAAACAGGAGTTGGATGTGGACCCACCAGATGAGATGCTACCTGTTAGATGTGCACAAGTGAAGTATGCAGTGCTAGAGAGGGACAGTGAAGACAAACACATGACCCAGAGCCCTGCTGCCAGTGAGATGGCTTGGCTGGAACCCTGCGAGCACAGAGTGCTAGGAAAACAACCCCATACCTTCAGGAGAAACAGGGTGAGGAGCTGCAATTGTGTCAATGTTTACATAGGAAAAAACCAATAAAACACGTGGAGGAAGAGTATTGGAGAAAAGTCATTCTGTCCAGTGGTTCTCACACTCAGCTTCTGTAGCACAGTACAGAGCCTCATCACAGTAAACTGCTTCTTTAGCCAATTACAGATATTCTGGATGTGTAAATACTCAATTTTTCCCTAACTGAAACATGCTGCTCATTAGTAATTTGTCCAACAACACATCCCCTAACCCTTCTGAGAAAATCTTTGTAGCTCCAGGGCATGTTTTTCACAGAAATAACAATCCTTTAGCCTGGATTCAAATCAAGAAAATATGTATTTTGGAGCTCAAAGTCCTTTCAGCTCCAGTGGGATGTGTGGGTGATATGTGAACACTCTTTTGCAGGTGAAAGTCTTTTCCTCTGTATTCAGGCCATATCCTGTCCTATACTGAGCTGATGCAGAAAACCAGAACTTTGGGTAAGAAAGTGAAAAGAAACATCAAAAAGCAAAAGTGATCCGTGTGTTGCAATGCTCCATCTCCTCCTCCACCCTGGATGGGGTGGAAGAGGCTTGATGTGTTTGAACCCATCACTATAAAACACAGCTCCGTTGTACCACTGAGCACATACTGCCGACTGTGGAGCTGCTGTAATGGCCAGAATGCTGATAAATGGTGTTTGCTTCAGCTGGTGGAGCTGTAGAGCTTGATCATGGCTGAGTGACAGTCTGTACTCTGTGGGCCACAGCATTGCTCCCATGTTCATTCCTAGTTTCCTTCCCCTGCCCCATGATCCCACCACAATTTTCTATGGCAGCTGGGAGTCGTATTGAATTCATGTACTCCTGAGTAATCTGCTCTAGCCGACATGGACTGATCAGGGAGGTAGGACTAGATGATCTCAAGAGGTCTCTGACAACCCCAGTGATTTTGTGTTTCTGTGTATGGTGGACAGGACCAAGGAGTTGATCTTGCTTTAAGATACTCAACAAAAATAGTTAGTTTTATCCCTACTGGCTTCATCAAACAGCAGCAGCCTAGAAAGAAAAGGAGTGAAGGGTGCAGGGAGGAGGAAAAAACGGACTGCATAAGCCAGGACCTTTGCTTCAAGAAGTGTTCATCAGTCTGTGCCCTGTGGTCATTGCTCAATTTAAACTGGTGAGGTAGGTAAAGCTCATTTGACCACAACGCTCTTGGGTTTTGCCCACTTTCACAGCACGGGAATGCCAAGCTCAGCACGGAGCATCACATGGCCCCCATGACTACAAGGGCAGGAATTTATGACGCTGGGTAGGAAAGTGCAAAATGTACTGGATTTTGCCCTGACCTGCAGTTTCATTTCTGGACTTGAACTCTAGGGTTGAAGGGCACCTGCCCAGAGAGGTAAATGGGATACAAATGCGTCATGCCCCAACTGCATTAGAGAGATCAGGAACCACGTCATTTCTTCCAAAAGCAACTGCTCTTACCACAGAATTCTCCGTTTTTATCGTTTTGACTTGTAAGCAATCCTCCATGCCCCTCGTGGTGCTGTTGGCCTCGGGGCTCTCCTCTGACACCTTGCTGCTCTGCTTGGCGCTCGCCTCATTGTCCCCATTTTCCTTGAGTGGAGGTGGCCTCGGGTGAACGTCATTGCGCTGCTTCTTCGTGACGTGAGCGTCAGGCCCGTGCACCGTCTTGACGTGTTTCCTGAGGGAACTGGGGTCCGTGTACCGCTTCGTGCAGCCAGGGATTTTACAGACGTAGGGTTTCTGTCAGTGCAAGCAAATCTTGGGTTATATTTAGAATAAGCCCAAATATTCCATTGTATGTGTATGGGCCAAGAAAACACAATGAGCACAGCAGCAGGCAGCAGCAAAATGTGGAGCATCTGCTCCCCGGGACTCTGTAAGACTGAGATATGGAAGATGTGATATATGGGCTGCTGCTGATCCACACAGACTTGGCCGGTCATTCCATATTGGCTAAACTTCTTGTTTTCAGTTTCTGGATCAAAAGACAGCTAAGAATTCATTAAATACTTTCCTAGTATTACTTTCCCATGTATGTATTTGCTCGGGTGGCCACAGGAATGTTTCCAGATTAAGGATGGGAGGGAGGTGATGTAGCGGACTGGGCATAACACATTTGCTCTGCTAAGGTGGGGTCTACACCAAGAAAATGTCTGAAACCTTTTGGCTGATGGAAATCCAGTGAATTCAAGCCAGACTGGATTCATCCTTCTCAATCTATCATACCACTCCAGCACCTGTCACCTTGAAATCTGTTATTGTGCAAAACAAACCACAGGCATGCAGAGTTTTTTTTCAGACGACAACACTCTATCCTGAATTCATGAATCATTGATTGCCATAGGAAAACAAGGCTGAAGCCGTGCTTCTGAAAACAGAAGTCAGCAAACAGATACTTTTATTCTTTTAACTTTTTTTATTTTACCGAGTCTCCAATTCCAAACTGTGTTAGCACTGCAGTTGTTTGAGCTGGTGCTGCAGCACTGGAAGCTCTGAGTTCATCACAAGTTCCGCTTTTGGCCTCACAACTACTCTATGTATTTTTCTGCCAATGCACTAGGATAGATCCATGAGAAAAAACAGACAAATGTTATTTGAAGGGTACCCAAAATGACAATTCCTACTCTTTTTTTTTAAAATCTGTTTTGTAATTTTGTCCAGAAACTGAAGTAAAAAAGTACAAAGGAGTATATATTCTTTGCCAGCGTAATCACGTGAAAAACACTGAAAGTCTGTTTTTTATTCAAAAGCATGCTTCCTGACTGATCTTGGCACATCCACGTAGCTAAATCCACGTAACACCCCACTAAGGTAAATATTGAATATATTTTAAAGCTGGGTAAACCAAAGCACAAAAATTAAAATAGTTTGTTTAAAAATATCATGCAACCTTTTGGACAAGCATTATAGAAATATTATTGCTGCTATTAAATCTTATTACAAAGAACAGAAACCCCACCACATGTGCTGAAAAAAACCCTGTATATGAACAGCTCAAAGATTTTTTTATAAATATCCTTTAGGCGCAACAGTTCTGATTTTTCAGACCCCAGCAATTAGGGTAACATCTTCACCCTAGTGAAGTCATGAGTTTAGATATCTCAGATGCCTCCCTCCAACTCTCATGCACACACAGGGTAATACTCATCAGGGTGGGAGAACTGGAAAACTCCCCATGCACTGAGCAGAACTGGATTTATGCGTCTTAGCCTTGTTCAGCTTGAGTTGCTGAAAATGTCACTCTGAGACTTTGGCTGGCCATGAACTCATGTCACTCCTCTGTGTATGAACTGGAGAGTGATCACGGGATGAAAGCCCTTTTTCCAGGTGTAACTTTGAAGGTATCCCCTGAAGGGATTCAAATAGTCACTGAAAGTTTAAAATGAAATAGTGTGTATGACATTTCAACAATCAAACAAAAGCCACTGTGGTAATATATCCCCAGCCTTGAACTTCAGCATGTTTGGACCATACACCTACGTCCTGTCACACAATGATAGTGACAAATACAAGGAACCTGGAACTTCCCCCTTAGAGGAGACTCGAATGACTAACTCTGAAACTGGTGTATTCCAAGTAAACACTGCAAGCAGAGGAAAATATTTATAAGGTAGCTAGGAACCACAATAGAGTTACCAGTGGGTAATGGGAAATATTCACAGCCACAAACTTCTGCTTTGCGTTTGTGTGGTTTTGTGAGCCAAGGTCTCAGTACAGTTTGCTCAGCCAGTGGTCATGGCCGCAGCTGGACGCCGGACCCTCGCCTGGGCCTGCTGCCCAGTGTGATGAGCCTTGCTGTGAGGGATGCCATCTGGTGTAAAGGATCATGTTATATGTTCCTCAAAATGAGGGTGTCAAAAATATGGCCCAGACAGACACTGTATGCAGCCATGGATCTCCCATAAGTCTTGGGGTGTGTTTGTATGGCATCAAGGAGGGTTGAACAGCAGTTCAGGAGTGAGCATGGCTGCAAAATGTAAGGTCATTTGGATAGTGGCAGTGCTTTGTAGTTCCCACAGCAAGGCCAACTGGTCTGGTACAAATCCTCTACTGGTGGCTGTGCTGTTCCTACACCTGAGAAGGCCTTGGTGTCTTTCAGGGGAAGCAATGGCAGAGGCTAAAAATCCCTATTTTTTATCTGAGTCTTTAATCTGTCTTGTTTGAAAGCAGCTTGTGCCAAGTATCAGCGTATTTAGATCAGGGTCCACCAGAGACATGGAGTTGGATGCTCCTGGCCTACAGCCTCACCTTCTCACGCAAGGGGAACCCAAATGATCAGACTTTCAAGTGTGTTCAATCTCTGCTCAGATGAAGTGAGCAGTTATCCCAGATCCAGTACAGCTCCTGATCTGGATCACTTGGGAATCTGAACTCATTGGAGAAATTACATTTACTAACACATTCAAAATGAAAATTTCACATGTAGGGACAAGGGACATTAGCTGGCTGAGATGGGAAACTGCTCTGCCTAGCAAAGTCCCTGGTAAAGCTCCAGGGATCTGAGTTCAAGTGATCTACAGGCAAAAAAGTCGCTCACATACTGTCAGTGTGCACAGACCGGGGTGAGTCAGTCTGTATCCAGCACTGAAAGCTGTACTGGCAGTCTTGATCCATTCACATGAGAATCCTTAGGAATTTACGAGAGATGCAAATTTCCTTTAAGACAGGAAAAAAATGTTGCAAAAATGTAAATATTCAGTGGCTTGATTGATTTATTCAGTTTATGGGCAAGAATATGGAGAGTGGTTTAACACTGCAAAATTAAGAGGTGGAAATATCAACAATGAAAGGGACCCTAGATCCAGCATTGGAGGAAGGCAGATAAAGCATGCAGGGCTGCAGAACGAGCAATTTCCAATACCTAAAATGTGAGATTAAACCACAAGTGCCTACCTTTCAGGGTAAGAAGCGTTAACATAGAAAAACGATGTAGTCAAACTCCAAAAACTGGGAATGCAGGATGCTGAGCAGATGAGCAGTTGCAACCCATCTTTTTGGTCCCTCCTGGCCTCAAGGTTGGCATAGCCTTGAAACAACCCCAAACTATCCAGTTTAAGTGTGGATATGGGTTAATTTTAACCTGTGTCTTGCTGGTGGAGAACAATCCTGACATTTGGGTTCATACCCAAACCAATTCAGAAAACACTGGGATCCTAGTCATTCATTGGGTCCATCTCAGCATCATGGAAGAGAATTCTAGACTTTGAGGCCTTATTCTAAATCAAACAGAACCTCTGAAACCTACAGAGCTTTGGTTATCACTGACTGATACTATGCCAGAGATAAAAATACTCCCAACAAGCCCTTTGTAGACACAGCATCACTTCAAAAGGCTGTCAACCGTGGCAACTGCGTTCCATTCTCCAATAGTCTATATTTAACTGTTGCAAATTAGGCTACAGACTGAATTCTTCATGGCTGAAAACACTATTAGAACTTTAGAGTGTTGTTTTTTCTTCTCCTGTCAGCTAATTAGTGGTAATATAAATTTCAGTCGTCGGCCGTGGTTGATTGCAACAGACCATCACATGCGTTACAATAAAGGCAATTTCCTCTGCTCCCCAACTACTAATAGTGGGTCTTAATTATCCAAGGTTAACAAAGCATTGCATTGTGCTCTATCATTGTACATCAAACGATGGAGGGAGTATTATTTCCAGAGCATCAGGATCCAGGGTAGCTGTTATATTACTGAAAGTCTGCTCCACAGTAATATTAAACACCACTTGCACAACTGTACAATACTATCTGTGCTATTAAAATTATAAATTTGGAAAATGCTTGTTTTAATTTCCAAAGTCGATTAAAAAGTTTGCATACTTTAACATCTGTTTATGATTTCAAACACAGCTTTCATAAATATAAAGCTAATGTGGTCTGGCTCCCCAGCAAAATAAATCCCATTAAAAAATAAGATAAACCTCTCATTACAGTAAGTTTCTTTTTACATGAGTCCAGTGTGTAAAGTGTATGTTTATTGTCAGCAAAATTTAAAAAAAAGCCCTCCGTTGAGCTGTGGTGAGCCCAGGCTTACCTCATTGGAATGTGTCCTGTTCTGGTGCTTGGCTCTGTCCGAGGCATTGGAAAAGGCTTTATTGCAGCCCTCATGTTCACAGACATAAGGTTTTTCTCCAGTGTGGGACCTCAGGTGTGTCTTTAAGTTCTCCAGGCGGGAATAGGCTTTGGAGCAGCCCTCAAACTAAAATAAAAAAAACACGTGAGGAGTGATTAATTAACCAGAAAAATTTGATTTTCCCCCTGCCTAAACCCTTCTCATCTGTTTCTCATTCTTTCTTTTCTTCCTTTTAAAGGGCTTGTGTTTAAGGGAACAACATCCACTTTGTTGGGAGAATTTGCTTCCCTAGGCAGGCCGAGAGTTTCAGCAGTGAGTCATATTTGAGGTGCTACTCCTTGTTGGGTACCCACCTGACATTTCAACAAGTGACTCTTTTTTTCCAGCAGGGCCAAACACCCCTCCACTCCTCCCAGAGCTCTCTTAGCCCCTCCTGCCAAGTCTCTGCATCTAAAACACTCATAAGCAGGGGCCCCCTCCTTCCCACCTACGGAACTGACAGCTTCTCCACAGTCTGACCAGCCTTGCAACTTCACTAGCACCAGCACTGGAAAGGGCAGACCATTCCCTAACACACAAACAGAAATCTAGCAAGCTTTAGAGTTTCCCAAATTACAGCTTGGGTCTACTCTTGGAGGATGCTGTGGCCAGGCTGTCTGACATTACCAGTTTAAAAAACAAGACTCTCAATCTTGAAGACAGATGGATTTTTGGATGACAAAACAGGCCAGAAACCTTCCTCCTGGAAGGAAACCAGCTGCCCACACAACGAGAAGGAGTAGCTTGGGAGATGTGGTGAGGCTTCGGGTGATGTAAGTCCTGCCACCCTCCACTCTGGCTGGGCTGGAGGCTTCTCCCTGCACCTGCCCTGTCTCAGCATGGGAGGATTTCACCTCAAACTGAGGAGGCTCTTAAGTGCTCTTTGACAAAGCAAGTGGGAGGTTTTAAGAAATGGAAGGCTCCCTTTACAAATTCTAGCTAAATGCTGCACTGCCTGATCAGCTGGGAACATTGAGAAGCCCGGGCTGTATTTCCTATACAAAAAACTCCCCTTACATTTCAACACGCAGCCCCTCCTGCTGTAATGTATGTGTTGTATTTTAGTCACAGCACTTAAATGCGTCTGCAAGTTCAGTCCAGTTGTGACAAGACTTCACACTGCCCTATTTGAGTCTTGGCCAGTGAAGGAACTGAAGCCACAGCAGGACAGGTCATGCTCAGTGTCTGATTTTCCCGTGGGCAGCTGAGTGGCTCTACACATCCAAAGGTCTGGTCAAAGGCACCTGCACACAATAGCAACAGCACCAGTCTCCTTGTGCTCTACATGCACAGGACCTGCCTGACTGCTAGGGAGGGAGGCAAGCACGCAGCCCGTGAAACCCATGAAGTACCTAGGCACAGGCTGATCCCATGTAACTTTGTGTTGGCAAAGAAGTAGGATTACTTAAGATTCCCTTTAAGGTCTCGTGCAGGGATGGTGGACATAAGGCAGACTTGCTCTGCTCATGCTGATTCCTTCCACAGCTTTGTCAGAGAGGGATGGATCCCATTCCTCTTCCTCAGACAACTTCCATTAGCTTTTTTGTCCCACAGAACATGCCACAACTCTGAAGTATCACAGTATATGTCTTTCTTCTCTTACCCTGTACAAACAATCCTTTACAACTCAAGTTGCTTACAGTTATTGAAATACATCATTCCTCTTGCTGGAAAACAAAGGGAACTCAGCATGAGACCACTCACGTGTCCATTCTAGTTTTGCTGGAAACTGACACAAAAATGCAGTTACTGAGAGCAAAAGTTCTAAGGCCACATTTTCAAATAGGAGCTTCTCAGCAAGGCAGCCTGTGCATGTTCAAAGCAGTTGTACCCACTCGTACGTGTGGATTTGATTATGTCAGTGGGAGTTCTGGCTGTCATCTGTTGAAATAATCCTTGACCAAATCCCAGGCTGCAATTGGGCTCATCTGTAGCTTTATGTACACCACAAACTTCTTGTCTGAAACAAATGTTGCTTTGAAAATCACTGCCAGACTTGGACAAGGAATGCTCTGCCACAGAAGGGCACCGTCTGCAGAGCTGCCACTATCCCAGACAATTGGAAACTGGTGGATCTCCAGTTCGGGGACAGTTGCTGCAACGTATTGCACACGGAGGGCCTGCAGTTCTCCAGGAGGCAGAGGATGACTTGAGACTCACATACAGCCTTGCCATTGCTCCAGTGTGACACAAGTGAGGTTTGAAAGAGGTAGGTTTTTGCAGCAGAGTTTTTTCCTGCTCCACCACAGCACTGAAGAGCATGCAGCCACTGCTGGTTTTGTCTCCTGAGTCCCTCTACCTGCAAGGGCAGGCTAGACTTGCCCTCAGTGCTCACTTTGTATGCACCAGCAATCAATATTTCTTGATACTTTTAAGGAAGATTGGTAAAGCACTAGGCTGGGCAAAGTGCTTTAGAAGATTAAAACAAAGGACATGGCCCTGTGCCCCAGGGGAGCTTATGCTCTAAATTAAATGAACACAGGTCTGGAAGATTGATAAAGGAGTCATGCAGCAAGCAAATCATACATATCCTAATATTTGTAAGCACGAGCTGGGGCAGAGCCAGGGAGGGAGCAGCACTGGAAGTGGCTAATGGAGCAGAAGAGGAGGAGGATATGGGAGGAGGGCTCAGACATTTACTGAGCAGGAAGAGACTCACCCCCGAGACTCTGGGGAGAGGAACAGTGTAATGCTGACAGCAGAGGAGGTATGAAATGCCATCAAGAGAAGAATGAAGACAGCAGGGGATATCAAAAGATAGGGATGAACCTTTGAGAGGAATAAGGGCTGAAACATATGAGGAGGGAGATTGTGAACACTTCTCCCATCAGCTGATCACAGTTCCTGAACTCCATACCTTGCTTCCCTCTTGTGCCCCCCATCAGGCATCCATGGCTGCCCCACATCAGCCAGCAGTGCAGTGGGAGGTTCCAAGTGGGAAAGCACATATGAGATTTAATATCTTGAGGCAAAGAAGAAGAGCCCAGCTCTCCCATGTGGTCAGTGAGCCTGCATTCACAGGGCTGAGATACAAAATACTACCCCATACTCTTCCTCAGGCAGTGTTTAACCCTAGACACAGTGCTGCTGGTATGCAGAAGGTCTGGGGACTGAGCTCTTCTTGGGGTTTAAGCACCTATGGTTTAGTCTCTCCTCTGGATTAAGAGAGCAGAGGTGAGAGGTGTTGGCCTAGACTCCCATGCTGGAAAGAGGATTGTGTGCATGCTTGGGTCCGTGGGTGAGGGAATCTTACAGTACCAGTAGCTGTAGTGGGTAATGCCAAGTTAGACATGACCAGGGTTAGGCAGTGTGGCATTACTGGATTTCTTTCTTGGATGCAGGCAACTAAATTGGCTGGATTTCCACCTTAAGTGACGTGTCCTGAGTTGCTTTGGATCTCTGTGGTAGATCTGAAATAATTTTTCCCAAGAAGTGCAGTTTTGCCCACTAACACCTTACTCAACCACATCTCTTGTCCTATCCCCAGGGTCTAAACTGCAAGTAGCTGTGACCCAGACACACAGGGCTGGACTGGCTCTGAGCTGGTATGAGTGGCTGCCCTGATAGAGCCCTACTTGAAGCCATGCCCCTGTCTGCAAACACATTTTTGTGACCACCCCAGCCCAGTGTCCCACTTGCCAAGTGAGATGCACCATATGTCCCTGCCAGCTCACCGTGCACTTGTGTGGCTTCTCTCCCGTGTGCCTTCGCATGTGCACCACCAACATATACTGAGCCTTGAAGGGCTTCTGCTCCCGAGTGCAGTCCTGCCAGCGGCACACAAACTCCTTCTTCTCCCCATGGATGTGATCGTTGTTGATGTGCTGGTAGGAGAGAAAGGAAAAGCAGGTCACTCCCGGAAGAGCTGATGCCAGTGAATCTCGCATGGTGCTCTGAAAGCCAGATGTTCACTCCCCAATGCTTGCCAGGCACTGCAGCACCTGGGTGCCAGGTGCACATGTAACACCAGGGACACAGGACCCAGCACTATGGTCTGGTGTGTCCTGCAGAGAAAGGCATGCAGCACCCAGCACACTTTGTCCAAAGCAGCTAAAAATGGGAGGTTTGCAAAAGCAATGAGGACCCATGGTGCCAGGGAGAAGGGAGCCCTTTTAGTGTGTCCTCAGCTGCTTGATACCACTCTTGAGGGGGATGACAGAGTAATTTTTGTCTCTGCTGAACCCTCCTGTGCTTCATTTATGCACCTGAGACCCTTTCCTGGGGTGCTGCTGGAGGATGGTGGGCAGGAGGAGACAAGCCTTGGTTGGATTCAATAATCTTAAAGGTCTTTTCCAACCTAAACGATCCTATGTTTCTAAGCCCTATTTCTAGGCCCCATGACATCCACCTGCTGTCCAGCGCCGGTGGCTGGCAGGAAATGACAGCATCTGAGAGCTATGCACCAGGGAGAGCTCAATTACTGCTAATTACTCTGGCCCACGAAATTCTGTGCTGGAGTGTTGAAAAGCCAGACCCAGAATGGTGCCTTCATCCACCCTGGTAGGAAGAAGTGGGTCGTTTTCTCCCAGCACAGGGCAGATGAAGCCCTGCCGAAAATAAACAGAGCCAGAGGCCAGCCGGTCAGCAGTGCCGTTCCCGCGGCGGCCTTGTCTCTCTGAATGGGGTCTCATTGCCAAAAATAATGCCTGTCCTCGCTCCTGTGTTTTCAGAAGACATTCACTGACAGGAAATCCTAAAATAAACCACTTTGGTTTTGGGTTTTGGCTTTTTTTGTGCTGAGATTTTTTCCAGCCCCCGCCTTCGTCCCCCTGGCCAAGGCCAGGCACACATGTTGTAGCTAGGGATGAGACTCTCTTGGGGCAATGAGGCAGCATGAGGACACAAAAGTACATTAAAACAGATTCATCAGCCTTCACAGTCCCAGCTGAATCCAGTCTCAGCATTCTGTGTGCTGCAGTCCAATCCTGGGGTCCCACTTGTTCAGGTTCTGGGGTCCTCCTGTTCAGGGACAAGAGGAGGTGTGTGGGCTTCAGCTTCAGCTGGTCCCTCGGGCACCACACATAAACACTGAGAGCCCAAGTTGTGTGCTGGGAGAGTCAGGAGAGGCTGGGTTTAGGAGAGGTTTTGTACAGGTTTAGAGTTCTGCTGCCAGCAGTTCTGGTTTTACAACATGGCATTGGTGTGAGATTTTAGCCTCAGATGGTGGAAATCTGATGAAGCTCCCCAGAGACCCACGGGCATGCTAAACCATGTCCAGACCAGACTGGGGAGATATGTCTCCAGGCTCTTGTTTGTGTGGGAGTCTAACTTGCAACCAAGACTACACACAGCAGTGCTGGAGTGTGGGAGAGCATAGGCTTGTCCATTTGGTCTTGTTTGAGCCAGAGGGAGAACATTTATGGAAGGGGAACTCTAGCCCCCATTCAGGACTATTCAATCCTTGTCTGGGCAACATTTCCTTCCCATCACGTGGTGTAGGAGGAGTTGCACAGCTCACTCCGCTACAGCTACAGCTCCTTAGCCTCTACCTGGCTGAAGGCTTTGCTTGGGCTTCTCTCAAACTGAGTGTGACCTTTGAGGCTGGGAGCAGCAGCAGTGCTTGCAAAAATACCTCATCACTCCTGCTGCTCCCTGTTGATGTGCATTTCTCCCACAAGCACACTGCGTGTGGGGAACAGACCCTGCTCGCCCAGGTACTTTGCTCTGCACACAAACTAGAGTTCTTCCACACATGGTGAGATGGCACCTTCTCAGAAGCTGGCCCATGACATCTGTATTTCATTTGCATTTTGGGCATCTCAAACCCACAACTCCACGTTGCCAGTAATCACAGTACAGAAGACTCAATTTTTGTAACCTTCCAAATTTAGGAAAATCTTGGGATATTTCATCAAATGTTTTTCTTTGTTTTTTTTTTTTGTNGGTGCTCTGCACTCTGCTCTGGGCAGAGTTAGTTTTTCTTACGTCTGAGAGGGAAACTCACAAAAACTACTGGACAAATGTGAACACAGCCCATCTGACAGGCATGCTGTGGTTTAACCTCAGAAAAGCAACACCCCATGGCATTACAATGTGCAACCCATTAAGCACCTTATCACTCAATTGGCCTTGAAAACCGTTTTCAAATCTGTCTGTACTCAAGGACTTGATGCACTGAACCAGTGGCTTCTGGCAGAGGCAGGCAGGCACTAGCTTTAGATGGAAGAAGAGCATGTGTCCAGAACTATAATTTAAAGTGTGGTCCCTCTGGACAATGTTTGTGTGCAGAACTTGGGCAAATGGCAACTGATGCCTATTTGGGGGCATCTAAACATATCTAAGATGAAGATATATAAAACATGGTGAGAGCAGACACAAGCTCTTGGGAAGAGGGCTACTACATGTCAGTTGCACATGGGTGGCCCCTGGCAAGCTGGAAGTCCAGTTGAGAAAAGCAGCAAAAGCCTGAAGGAAAAGGAGAAGGTAGCAGCTCCTGTTGCAAAATTTGTTTAATCCAAAACTCTGCTGCGAGCACCAGGGTTGCTGGTCTGGTGAATTCCCAGCAGATATGGGCTGGTTTCAAAGAAATGGGGCTCACACCATAGACCAAAAATAAGGACAGGGAGGGCATTGGGCTGGAAGCAGGATGGGACTTAGACACAGATCATGTCTGATTTCACTTCTCAGAGTATGAGGGATTTGTTGATCCCAGAAGCCGAAGGAAACCAAGCGATGGATACCCAGATGAAGCAAAGCATACAAAAGGTTCTTGGAATTAATTAGAACTGAAAATCTGATTAATGACTTGGTTTGGGGATCCTTCAGAGAGCAGTTTTGACACTGGTTGGGGAATATCACTGTGATTATGGAAGCCCTGTTTCCCAAGTTTTAGAAAATCAACCCACTTTCTGTATTTCAGACACTGAAGCATGTCTCCAAACTCTGAAAGTGCTCCATTTCTGTGGGAGGGATGAGCTGAGCAGGTCAACGGCCTCTAAGTGATATGGCTCCACAGCTCATTAGCAGCAGCATAAAAGGCTTTCCCAGCCTGGATGAGGACAGCATGGACGATCCCTGAGCCACAGCTGGTGTAGCTCTGTGGGAAGGCTCAGTGCATATGGCCAGTGAAGAGGGAAGGGCTCAGCCCCCTTCCCCATTTTGTGATCAGGTCCTCTGCACTGAGCCTTCTGTCACTGGGCCATGCACAAGGGAGACTGAAAGTGCAGCCTCAGCAGCTGAGAAGGGAGCAATATCACATAATCTATGAGAGGCTTCTTTCAGCTGAACTCCTCGGGGAGCAGCGACCTGCTTTGGCAGTGTTTACACACCGTATCTCTGATTTGCACCTTTAGTAGCTCCCAGGGTGAGCTCTGGCTGTACAGCAGCTAGTGATAAAAAATGAGGACAAGTGCACAGAAACCCAAATTTATCGCTGGGGTTTCCTCCCAACCATTACTCACATGGACGAGCTGCTCCTGAGTGTCATATTCCTTTGTGCACCCTTCCCAGTGACAGTTAGTCTCATAAATAACCTCAGGCTCCTGTTTACATTCATCCTTATCAAGATCTTCTTTCAGGTCTGTCAGATGCTCCTGCAACACATAACGGTGCATATATAAAGTGAACTTTCATCTGAATTCCTCCACCACTCACGGATTACAGGGCAAGTATTAACTGATCACAAAACCATGCTCGTTGTGGCTACATAACATCCATGATTACTGTGAAATAAAGAGCTACAGAATTTTGGCAGAAGTGGATCAGAGTTGATGACAAGACACAAAACACCCCAAAGCCACTGTTGCAGCAGTGCCTGGATTCAGTCAGGTTGTGGGCAGTCCCAGAAAAGGCTGGAGAAAGGAAAAAGCTGGCTTCTGACCTTTGGTTTTGTTCTTTGCTGGAGCAAAACAACTGATCTGGGCAGAGTGGGGAGACATGAGCATGAAGAAACCACAGAGCAGTCAGAGGCCAGAGCCCAGACTCACCTGACATGGGCTGGGCAGGGGGTTTCTTTTTCTGCATCTCTCAGTAGATGAGAAAATGATATCTAACCCTTACCCAAAGATTCATGCCTGCAGGATACTCCACAGGGACAAAGTGATGAGCTCTCAAAGCACTTCTCTGAGAGGGGAATTTGGAAAGCTTAAGCAAGACCCAGTGAAGAGTAGGTTGCAGAACAAAGCTCCTGGGACTCTGGACTCATAAATGAGTTACTTTAATGCTGGGTACACTGCGAGCTCTCTCCTTAACTTCTCTGTCTAGCCAGCTCCTCAGTGCTAAATGAAGCACAGAAAATTTTTGTTATGGCTGCTATGAGGACTAAAGCATGGGCAACTACACAATAGTGTAACATCTGACATAATTATTACAACTCCAAGTAAGGGCAACCGTCAGCTCTGCGTGCATCAGACACCTGCACTACAGACAAGGCCATCAGCAGCCAGTATTGGCTTGGGGATTTAGCAAGACAAAACCCTGCAGGTTTTTACCCCCTTCATTCCCTTTCCTCCCAGTTACTACTGCTGCCTAGCACAGAGCATTCCGCCTCCAGGACACCTTCAGACAGAAAAAGATATTGTGACTGACCACAGCAGACACTGTTCCTCACGATCTGATGCTCCAGTTGGACCCATATGTGTGTAGACACAAACTCAAACTCTCCCTGCCCAAACAGACCTATCTGGCTGCCATCTCCTTCCCCACCAACACCTTCCCAATGCCTACTGGGGAGCTGCAGTGATTAACGACTTAACACCATTATATGGCTTGGAAAGAGAGACATGCTGTACCAAAGTTCAACAATTTTCATTAACTAGCTCATGACATACATGCCAGCAGTGACTTTTCAATTCAAAAGTTTAGACATGGACAGAAAGAGATTTGTTTTAATTAGCTCCTAGTTAAAAAAAAAAAAAAAAAGATATTGCAAGGTGGCTCTTGGGACAGGAAACTGCAGTAATTTACAGAAAGACTTCTAGAGCTTCAAACTATAACTGAGCCCAGGGCAATAGTCTGAGAAAGTTCAAACAGCAACTTCTTTTTCCTGCAATTCCTATTTGACTGAGCCATAAACATTTTTTTAAAATGTTTGTTTCTCTTCGAAGTGCAGTTCCCAGAGAACTGTAATTTTCTACTAAAAATCTTATTTTAACAAAATTTTTATACTTTCTGTGGGAAAAATGGAATTGTAACAATTTAGTTTGTTGAAAATTAAAAAAAATTTAACTTGTTTTATTTCTAGCTAGTACAATGCTAGTCTGAATCTGTACTGGAGCTCTTGTGGCACTGTAGAAGTTCAGTAATGCAGGTCCCTCATGCCTGGTACTTCACTGCGTCCCACAAATCTTGTCTGATTGCACTTTTTACAGCACAAACCATCATGGGAGATACTGTCTGGCCAAGGATTGTGAACACCCAAACCACAACTCACATGAGGTGTTAAAAATGCAGCATTTCCAAAACAAAACATACACATTTTTGGGGATGGATGAACTTCATAGTCAGCAAAAAATGGATCAGTCAATTACTAACTGTAACACAACTTTTCAGCACAGTCTCCTGCAGAAAAAGCATTTCTAAATTTAATGAATTCCTCTTGCTTAGACCAAAGGAGACACCCACTACATTCAGTTTTTTAACCTGTTCTCCTTGCCAAGAATGGGCTGTCTCTTACATGGTACCTTCTAGTAATTTCCCAGTCAATACTGAAATGCTGCAAGATGTGGAACCTACACTTCCCTTGGGGAATTACTTCACATACTGCCTCATTAGGAACTATTAGATGATCAGCGTGCATTTTCCTACTCCTAATTTCACCTTGCTGTTCTAATCAAACCTCATTGCACCGCTTTAGACTGCTCCCCCGCTCCATTCAGTGCTAATTTAAGTGTTTTTAAGACCCAGTGGATGAAACCCTGGAGCAGGGCTGCAGGGGTGAGCCAGGCTGGTGCTGTCCAAGCGCTCCCAAGCTGGGCGCACACGGCTCCGCATGGAGCAGCGCACGGAGGATGACAGCCACTGAGCAAGCAGCTGTCTGTCCCACAGCTCCTCTGCTACACATGCTTTGAGAAAGCAATTGATGGCTTTCAAATATTTTTTCATTTTCTGCAAGAAATAAACGCACTGCCCTATTAGCCCTGGCGGTGGCCAGATTGGTTTCTCGGGGCATGTGATTTTGCAGCAATGTGTAGATGCACTCCTAAACTCAAAGCTCCAGAGAGGTGCCTCTTTGCCCTAATCGTGCTGACTACAGCATGTTTATCTTTCCCTGATATGCTATCTTCATCAATTTTACCAGCCCCCTGATGACTGCACACATTGCTGTCCCCATGCATCATGCTGAGACCTGCTCCTGAACCAGGGCAGAAGGAGAAATTTGTCATCAACTCTTCCATTCGCTTGACAATAACACGGCCTAATATTTCATGAAAATGAAGTGCCCAGAGCACTCCTGATAGTTTACAGTTGTGATAAAGGACGGTCAGATGGATACTGTCAGCCATTAAACAGTTTGCAATCACAGAGCTCCAGAAAGAAAGCAAAGGCCTCTGGGCCCTTCTTGGTGTCAAATGTTGTGTCACCAGTGTAAAGGATGTTTCTAGGAGCAATTCCTTGTTGAATCAAGAAGTTGTCCTTTTTTTGTAATTCTACCTACATGCAAGCTTCCCTCATAATCTATGTTTGCTCTGAGATGCTAATGCTGCTTGCTTTGCAGCATAGAAAACTCAGACATCATTTTTACGTTATTATATTTGATATATTTGCTCTCTCCTTTTTTTTTCCCTATCCAAGCACATCAAAAGCAAGCAGAGTCCCAACTACCCATGGAATGCTTCATTTAGTCACTGCAGCTCTGCCCTGAACCTTCCTGAAGTTTGTGCTCCAGGAGACACCCACCTGCCTGGCAGATTTTGCTGCCTTGCTCCCACCTGCAGCAAAAGATGCCAAGAGGATCATTCCCAAAGATGAGACCCAGCAGCTTGTTGCCTCAACCCCACAACATGGCTTGCAGCAGGGAGATTACCTGTGTGTTTGGGGACACTGGGGGCAAGCCCTCAACTTCAGTCTTGACTTTGCTGCGTTTGTTAATTACTGGATTGACGGTGCTGCTCACGGCCGACTCGCTGCTCTGCTTGCTCTAGGAAAGAAAACCAGGCAAGAAATGGCACTGGGGTTTGGGGAAGACAGACAGACAGCAGCCCACTTCCTCATTGAAAATTAACTTAGAAATCAGTCAAGGTTGCGCTTCAGGAGCGGCAAGGGACAGCAGGGTTGGCCTGGGGTTCATATGAAAACTAGCCCATGTGGGTTTGTGCAAGGCAGAGGGATGGGAGAGAGGGAGAAGAATCAAGGGCAGCCCCAGCTTCTGCAGGCTCACCAGCGAGCTTGGCCTTGCCACTGCTGCTCTGTTTCAGAGCAATCCAGTCCATGGCATAGCCAGCAAAGCCTTACACAACCCCCCCCCCCCCCCCCCCCCCCCAAGCCACAGTTTTATTTCTCAATGTGACGAAATAATTTGTTGAGAAAATGATTTCCTGGGGGGAGCAGGGGGCTCTGGTTATATGTGAGGGCTCTAGCATGCTGTGTTCATGAAAGACTATGTGTGTAATTTGCTAAACTCTTAAAAAATAAGAACTTCAGGAGAAAAAACATCCCATTGTATGTGCATAAAATTGGAACATTAAAATTTTAAATACTCTTGCTAATTGCTCAAGATTGGTCCTGCAAATTATTAAACAGAGGTAGAACTCCTGCCAGCCATATTATTTTGGTAGCCTGTTTGTAAGGAGAAAACAAAACCAATCAATCAAATGACCTGCAATAACAAACAGAGTTTGCAGTGCAGCAGCCATTAGAAACCCTAAAACAATAAACCAGTCTTAAAAGTTCAGTATGATACAACTAAAACAACAATTTGAAATGGGTATGACATACGGTGAAACAAGTCTTTGGGGAGAAAAGCAACTGCAATTTAGACTTCGAAGGAATGTAAGTGGAAAAGAAAAATGATTAAGAATGTGCTAGGCATATGCACTAATCCAGTGCACATGGAGGGCTAGTGCACAAATACATGTGCTTGTGTGCTCACAGGTATTTGTAAGGATATATTTAAGGTGTGGGATCTCATTTCTAGTTTTCAAAATCTGGCTGTCAGTTTTGCAAAATTTAGCAGTAAAAATCAACAGCAGGGACACACTGAGAGAAAACCTACTGGAAAACAAGGAACAGTAAGTAAAATGTGAAGAGGTCCTACATAGGATGCACTTACATGTAAAGATTAAGACCATTGTCATGGTTCATGTGAGTACAAAAAACGTAAGGAGGGATTGGTGAAGGTACTGAAGAAGCTTGGTTCACAGGTGCTTATTTTGCAAAACACTACAGCAACTGATTTCCCTCAACTTCAAGAGGGCATAACATATTCGAGAGATTTCCTGCCTGGGATGACCTTGCAAATCATGTTCAATACTTTGATGGACCAAGGCCTTTGGTGTCTGCATGGTAGGGGCAAGGAAGGGAGATGGGTGCAAAATTTGTTTGTGACTAATTCAGAAACACTTGCCAGGAAAAAGAAAAAGCAACGCAAAGGGATAGCATGAGTGAAAAGAGAGTTGTTAAAACTCCCACAGCCACCACGAAGGGAAGCCCACATCCCACAGAGGATGTGCCTTCATTTCAACATGTGCCACGCAGGATGGCTGTCCCTACCTGGTTGGAGTCGGAGATGCAGTTGCTGTTGCTGCTGCTCTGTGCTGGTGATGGGTTCATGGAGATGACTGCCATGTGCTGCCGTGGGGGGAAGGTTGGGGATGGCTGGATCAGAGGAGGAGTGTGTCCAAAGGCTGAGCTCAGGCCTCTTTGCTGGGTCAGGATCTGCTGGTATGTCACGGGGTTAAGCGGGTGGGGGAAGCTGAATGCAGGACTGCAGCAACAGGAGAAAGAGGAATGATGAGGAGTTATTTTAAGCAGTATTTATCACATTAGCTAGTGACTGATTCAAGTTTGGCTTCTTGGGAGACTCCAGGAGCCAGGCTGCAATGTCCAGCTCGATGCTTTCAATGCCAGGATAAGCCTGACCGCCTGCTTTACTGCAAAGTCACGGTTTGTCCCGCACACGCTTCTGCAAACTTGTGAATCATTTTGACCCAAGCATTAGACTATGATTTCTTTGCTTCCTATGTAAAAAATCCAACAAAAGCCCTTGGCAGGGAATGCAGAAGAGGATGGGACTTGGGCACATCTGGCTTTGCAGCCCCTAAGGCTCCTGGGTTTTCCCAGGCAGACCTCTTTTGCAGACTTGCAGCTTTGGGGTTATGCTACCCTGGATATGAAAAACAAGCATCACCTGGCTCACCTGGCACAGATTACAGCAGGAATGAATAAGTATCCTTTTAACACAGTCCAAAACCATGCAATTTACTCTGCATTCAGGTGAGGGGAGTGCTGGCTCAGGGGACTGCTGAAGCATGTCACCCTTCCTATGTAGGTCACTGGTTCATCTCCAATCTAGGTCAGCAGTGACCAGGAACACCACTTGCCCCTGGCTGCTTGGGCGATAACTGGGGCAACAGGTCTGAGACAAGACGCAGCAGTGGAGAGCAGTAAAAACACAGCTCTGCTTTTGGAAAAAAGAGATTCACTCCCAGGGGCAAGTCCACTGGGCAGAGATAGAGAAGCACAGGAGATGCTCTGTGGTAACTCTAGATGTGTGATGCACGAACCACAGACACTCAGCCCAAAAACTGATTATTTGTCACCTTCAAGAAGCGGCTGCCCTGAACCTTTACTGTCATGGTATTTTCTCTCACACCACTAAAACTGCCCAAGGTGTGAGTTCTTAGAGAATGGGGCCATAATTAGAAACATGCTTAATTACCAATTTTGCTTTTGGAGAGAGTATTTCATTCCTGCCCCTAAGAAGCCATTAAAATAATAACACATAAGCCTTTTCACACCAAATTTCTGGCAGTTATGATGTTATATATGTAACCCATTTTACAAATCCTGACATTTAGGATATATTTTTAGAACACCAAGAAGGGTTTCAAGTTCTTTATTATTAGTTGATTATTTCCTTGGAGGCTGAAAGTTGACCATTAGGTCAGTCCCCAGACTCTGCTGATTTGATAAAAATACCAGACATTACTCTTAATAGCTGAGTATAAGTTAAGATGCCACAGGTATGTGTAGCTAATGACAACAGGTAAAAATACTAGAAAAATATATGATTACCAGACAAGAAGTTGCAATATGTTTAAGTGAGCCTTATGTTTGATTTTACAGTTAATTTCTAAATTATGCTGCTGGATAAAGTAACTTACATAATTAATGTTACATTTATTAATAACATCTCTGTTTTCCCCAACAAGTTTTAAGCATGCATAATCTTTATAACCCTTTGCTTTGCAACATCAGTGTTAATTAGATCTAACATTTTTAACGGTTAAGTAATAAAAAGAATAATAACATTGTGAAACTTGGGTGAAGCAATCACAGTAGGAATTGACAACAGTCAGCTGCCTAATGTAAGTGCTTTTTAATTAAGATTTGAACAAAACTTGACTCAAGGGTTTAGATTTGGTTTAAATATGCTTTTACAATTAGGCTCTTCTATCCACCCAGGCAACATTTTTTCTAAGAATGTGGGCCAATAATTTTGAGAATACTTTGGGGCAATCTCTTAAATCAGAGTGTTTCTTAACTAGTCCAACTGCTCACAATGAACATTTTTTTAGATAAATTTATTATCTGTTTCTGCTTGCAGGGAGGCATGATCATACTGTAATTACTGGAAACATGGTAGCCAATAACCCCAATTCAGCCAAAAAAACCCCACCCTGTATGCCACAAAATACCCTTCCACATGCAAAATCAGATGGGGGCTTTGATTTACTGCACTACACAGCCCTGATGCATAAAAACAGAGGTTGTGAGGAAGGGAAGGTCTCTGTTGCTGGAGGATCATCCCTTCTTTTCATGGGGATGGTTCCTCAGCTGAATGGAGCTGATCCCAGAGCTTTACCTGATTGTCCCGGCAGATAAATGGCCGTAGGAACCACTTGCTGCTGAACTGCTTCTGGAGTTGTTGATATACGCCACAAGAGAGTTTGGGGAGGTCCTGATCATTGTCTGGAGATCAATGCTGGCATCAGAGAGCGGGGAGATAGACAGGGCTCGTTTCCGGCTTAATCTTGGAGTCACCCGAGGGCTCGAAAACCGGGACACTGCAGGGAAGAGACACTTTGTCAGACAGGACCAGTGGGCTGCTCCCTTCCTGCAGGAGGGCTGGAAGTCCTGAGAACTGCTGCACTCATGACTGCTTCGGGATGTTCAGGACCCAGGAGCAGCACAGGGATCAACTGCCCTTTGATGGGAGGTTTCCTCTCTTCTGGTGCTGAATGACAGGGGTCAGGCAGCACCATGAGCGCCTGCTTGTCCTCAGGGGTTACAGAATCCTGTCCATCACCCCCTTTCATAGGCACTAAATTAACTTAAAATTAAAAGGGAGAAGGCCCTGCAAGGTTTCCCTGAGCGCAGCCGTGGCTGTTGACTCGGTGTCAGGAGCAGCAGGCCATGGGAGCTGCACATCCAACCGGGGCGACCATTGCAAATGGTGAGTGTGTGCCTGCGTGCAGGGGGAACGGAAACCAAACGAGCATGAGCACAATGCTGACCATCCAATTAATGGAGGAGGCGAGGCTCCAGAAACCCTGAAAGTAAATTAAGAGTTTTAAGAAAACCAATTTGGCAGCTCAGGCACAAAGTTCAAGCTCTCCCCCCACCCCGAGGGGACCTGCCAGTGCCTGGACCCTATTAGCAATTGTCAATCATTCAGGCATGAAGTAATTTCCAACCCTGCCAGGCCCATTTATGGATCTGCAATACATGACGGGTTACTACTGTACAAGTTTGGCATCCCTCAGTGTTTCGGCACTGCTAACTGGAACGACTGACTTCACCCAAAGGAAACCCTGCCCAGGCCTGACCCACCTGCAGATCTCTGGGGTGGCATGGACAGGAGTTCCAGATGGGCCATATCACAGCTTTCCCCAGTACCATGGTACCAAACCCTGCCTGGAATGACTCATCCCTCCAAAGCAAGCAGTTGTTTGGATTGTGTATTTAACAAAAAAAATAAAAATCTAAGGGTAAAATATAGCACTTGGCAATAGGTCATGGCTGGTAATCCCTGTCATCCACCCAGAGGTGCAGGANCTCCAGATGGGTCATATCACAACTTTGCCCAGTACCATGGTACCAGATCCAAACCCTGCCTGGAATGACTCATCCCTCCAAAGCAAGCAGTTGTTTGGATTGTGTATTTAACAAAAAAAAAAAAAATCATCCCTCCAAAGCAAGCAGTTGTTTGGATTGTGTATTTAACAAAAAAAATAAAAATCTAAGGGTAAAATATAGCACTTGGCAATAGGTCATGGCTGGTAATCCCTGTCATCCACCCAGAGGTGCAGGAGGGCTCAGCTGCTCCTGCTCCTTCCTGGCACTTTGTAAGAGCATGAGCTTTCCATCCTGATGACAATGCTGNCTTGATGAGCACAGCAATGTATCACCACCTGACTTTTCCAGTGGTGGTCCCTCCAGAAAGCGTACTATGGGTATATCCTATTAAACATCGTGAATAAAACACTAGACTGCCTGGACAGGCAATATGAGCTATTTTCCTCTAGCTGGTTTGAAGGCACTGATTTTGGTTGCATATCACCAGATACAAGCCTGGCACTTTGTAAGAGCATGAACTTTCCATCCTGATGACAATGCTGGTATGTGAGAGGGTGAATGGGATGGAGAAGGAGGTAAAATATATCCTGCCAGTGTGATCAAACAATTCCTTGATTTGTGTTGGCTCACAGAAGTCTGTGTCAACATTTCCCTGAGACCAATGGCTGAGTTGCAGTGTCCCAGTCTCCACATGTCTTGCCCATGCACCAAAGTGGCTCTGTCATTACCATGCCTGGGTGCTGTGCAATCAGTGGGGTTTAGTATCACCATGCTCTTAGTCCCCATAATGACCCCCACTGCATAAGATAAATGACTTGCCCAACATCCCACTGGAAAACCAAGGCTGAGTTGGTGCTTGAACCAAACACTCTTGTGACTTTTGTCCTACACCTAAGAAGCTTCAAGAGTTGCAAGATGCAATGCCTTTTTTGCAATACTGACAATATTGGGAATAACTCCTAAAAATCAGATTGTTGCATATATGTTGAACACATTCTTTTATTTTGTATAACTACATTGTGCAGCCTCATGGGGCAGGGAGACACTAGAAAACAGGACTCAAAGATTAGGCAGCAAACAGAGAGGGCAGCAGTCTACAAAAATCACCTTGTGAGTGTTAAAGCTGTCCCATGATTTGGAGGGACCAGGCTCAAGCTTCCCTAATGCTTGCAGCTGGAAGACGCTAGCCCTGAGTGGCACTTCCCTGGAAGCTAGAAAAGATGCAGCCACTTTGTAGAGGCACTGTGAACAAAACCAAACTGAGCACATGAACTTCCCTCAGCAAAGGCTGGCCCGAAAGGCTGAAATGGAGAATTGCCAAACTTCACATCTGGTTCCTGAATACTGAGCCCTAACAGAGCCCTGGACCAAACAACACGAAGGTTGCTTGGGTCTAGATCATAATGGTCCTCTGGCCATAAGGAACCTCGATTCAATACATGCACCATAACCTGGGAAGGCCTGGGTGCTGGTCCCAGTCCCCCCCAGCCACACCTCCTTGAGCAAGCTGCTGCTTCTTTCTGTGTCCCCATTTCCCAGTGCCATCTATTTAGATGAGCTCCTTTAGACAGGGCTTGTATTTTATTCTGTACGTACTGCACCAAGTGTGATGGGGCCCATCTCAGATGAGTTGTCAGTGTTTCTGTCCTACGAATAATATGTGTCTTTCCAGATATAGATATTGTTCCCTGCATTTGCATTCCCACAGTCTCCTCCTTCTCTAACAGAAGGAAGCAGGCCAGATTTGACAGTCATATTTATCTCTGTTACTCCCACATCTCAAGGGAGATCTGTTTATTAATGTGCCACTTCCCTTGATAAATTACTAAATAGAAAGAAAAGCCTTGTACTCATTTCTCGCTGTTCCTTCACATGATTTATGCCCACAATGCTGGATCAGCCATTGGTTCCCATTAATTTGCAGTGGGAAGAAGACCTGATGTCCAACAGAAACCTGGGTTTTGGCAGTGCAGACGACATGGGCACCCCTCCCTGCTGCACACAGGTATGTCATTTTTTCCCCATGTAAAACTCTGCGGGAAGCTGTCAGATTTTCAAGCTCGCCTGGGAATTCTCCAGCCCAAAACCAGTAATATGCATTGCGTTAGTGTCCACTCTAATTTAGATCCTGCAGGTACTGTGGGCTATCTGAAATGTCTGATAGCAGATCCAATAGGTTGGGCTCATGCTTTACATAAAAGCCTCTTAGGTCTTGCAGGCTTCCAGAGAACGCCGTGACCTAAAATCGTGCTATGGCTGAACAACTCCTCTCTTCTTAATGACAGCCTGCCCAAGGTGCCTGGGAAGAGACTCGTCTGGGAAACGGAAAAGGAGTTTAAGCACATGAAGAAATGCTCACTAGTGCATTTAGGAAGCGAGAACTTTTTCAAATGATTAAAAATAAAATAAAATTTTAAATAATAACATTATATTAGTAATAAATATAATAATATAGAAACATTTTAAAATAATAAATTTTAAAATTTATTATCATAAATAATAATATTATATTAAAAAATTATTATTCAGAATCAGATTAACAACACTGGGATCATTCCAAATAATAAAGTTTGCCTGACCTGAATCTCCTGATCTGAGGACACGGAGCACGAATGTTAAATGGTACCAGGCAGTAGCACTGGTCAACATTTGTGTAGCTGTACATAACAAGGTGTTCAACACAGGCTGACTGACAGCCACTGGGACACAGAAGCAAAGTCTTCTGCTGCCTGAGGTCCAGTGTTGTCCCAAAAGAGAAACCACACACAACTGCCTCAGCAAGGCCTGCGCCCAGAGAAGTAACTAAAGGCAGGATCCATTTTTCAGATACACAGATGGAAAGCTTTGGGAACATTTATCACTAACAGTCCTCTCTCCTCTCACCTTTCAAAACTACTCACTTCTCAAAATGAACAGGGTTAGTTAAAAGAATTTTTTCATGTTTGGAAAATATGTTGGGGGAAGTTCCCAAACTTCCAGATTACCCCCTTCAACACTCTTATAAAGAAAAATAAAATTGTTTTTTTTCTGTTGTTCTGAAAGTTGTTGTGTTCAGAAACCAAAAGTCATCATAGGTTAACATGAATTTGAAACAGTCACACATTGAAATAAATGTAGGAAATTATTTCAAAATTCATTCCACTCCTCTATCAGTACCTCAGTTTTTAAAATTAATTTCTCTGCGCCTCTGTTCCTCAGATGGAAATCTTTCTTACTTTCAGTTTTTTCCCACTGAAATATGGGAAAACCTCTTTTTTGTCACCCAAGCCCACAAAGAAGTGACGGGCGAAAGCCCATGCAGCAAATATAGAAAAAAGACAACTTCATGAGACCTTTGTATTGCTGCCTCCTCTAGTGTTGGACAGTATTTCTAGCCAAGTATGGTTTACAGCACCCCCAGGGTGGGTGGCAGCTGTTCTGAATCGGCTACTTCTACGTCTCATCTTAAAAGATCACCTATTACACCTATTAAACCTACCTATTACACCTATTAAAGCCAGCAGATGCTTTCTGTGGACTTGAGAACATGAAATAACGATGAGTTTAAAAGCTGACCTAGAGCCATGCTTATTTGAGGTATCTCATCTTTACTTTCAAACTAATTCTTTTGCACTTTGGAAACACAGAATGTTGATGCACCCATTTTTATGGACATACTAACATCTTGGATTTTATTTCTTAGGTGTATATTGAAAAACTTAGCTCTGAATGTAAAGATCTGACTTCCTTTTTATATTTTTCAAAAGCTAAAGATAACTTCTTAGACATAAAACTGTTTCAGATTTCAAGCAAAAAAATATACTTTGGCCTGGAGTAAGACACAGGAACTTTTAAGCCAAAAGACTGTCCCCTTCTCTCTCCAAGCCAGGAGGAAAAGTGAACTGGTGAATGGAAGGGTACAGCACAGGCTGAGACCAAAGCTTTGGGCATTGGTGGCAGTATTGTGGATGGCAGCTCATGAAAGACAATAAAAAATTTACCACAGGCCTTTGACCCTGGTGGCTCTCCTTCCAAAAAAAAAAGTCAATTCCAGATACATTTTAGGGTGTTTTAACTGTTGTGCACTGGCTTTCCCTTACCATTTCACACACAGACCCAGACACAGTGACTGTCACAGGCTCTGGTCTACAGGCTAGAGAATAAATACAACTCACATGTCTTAGGAAGTCTTTCAAAACTGCCTGGAGTAACTTTTCAGTAGAAAAGTTCCCGACTTTACAGCAGCACTATCTTTTCAGGGTAAATGTAAATGCCACAGTTCACAACCAAAAGCCATTTCTCACCTGGGGTGTGTGTTTAAACATCTAATTGCTAAACTAGCAAGAATTCAAGGCCGAATTTTTGTGTGATATTGGCAGTGTCTGCCAAACGTCCCAGCCCAGTCCCCCAGACAGCCTAGAGCTGGGAGGAAAGTCCAAATTTCCTTGCTAGAAGGCAAAAGTATCCTCGGCACTTTCCCATGGTGCCTGTGAATTATCACATCCACAAGTTGCTCAGAAACTGGGATACTCCTCCCAAATTGAGATTAATGCACAACAGGCCAGTGATGACCAAATGGTCAGCTCTTACACACAGCAGCTTGTGGACTGACTCCTGTGCTTGATCCCAGTGCTCAAGGGCAGGATTGGACCCCGACTCATCTGGGAGGTGGGAGCAGAGGTTCCTGCTCTGACCACTTTTGTGGCCTTGGGCCATCAGAGGGATTTTACAAGATATGTTTTTCTCTGGAGGGAGAATTCAGACATCATGTCACACTAGAAACAGTGGCAGCAAAGCCTCCTGAAAGGAAATGCCAGGCACTCAGTGGGAGCTCCTTTGAGGCTCCTTCAGGGTAAGGAAATCTCAGGCAACTCTTTACAGACAAGCATGTTGCTGTGATCTCGACTGCACAGGGTCATCAGGGGAATCTGCTCCCCAGCAGACGAGCCTGTAAGGCACATGGGCTACAGATGGCTCACACCCTGTCTGCCCCCCTCCCACCTCACTGAAACCTGGCCAGAGCCACTGCTTCCCCTGCATCCCCTGGCCAAGCCCCAGGATAAATACAGTGTTGTCAAAATGGTCCCTCTTCCTCACCATTCACCAAGAAAACTCCATCCAAAGTGTACAGAAATATTTCCCCCACTCCCATCATCAAATTAAATCCAAAGGCCCCATAAAAACACAGGACGGCCCCTTAATCAATAAGCGTCAATAAACTACAAACATTCCTTTTGTAACCAGTTCCTTATTCCCCCTCTCTCCTTCTGCAGAGGCAACACACCTCTTTTTCAGACTGCAGCAGATGCTGGACATTTGTTCTGGCACCAGACACTGTCCTGGGACCCTTCTTTCTTCCCTCCCCAGGCCAATCAACTTTGCAGTTCAAGGAATACTAATGCTTCCCTCAAATCCTCGCTGAAAGACAAGGCTGCATTCTTCTACTCCCAATCCACAAGGTAACTGTTTAGTCGACCCAACTTGCATATGTAAATTGAATTCTTTAGAAACCAGAGTGCAGCAGGATTCCAGACACAGCACTTACGGGGTGCTCTGGGACTTTTTCTCTCTTCTGCACATATTTTTCTGGGGAGGAAAACAGCACTGCTGGCTAGAAATGGGTGGGAAATTGTTTCCCATTCTCTGAACCTTTTCTGAGATTTCAGCAAGTTTCCATTCTATGCTGGGACAAAGAAAACAACAAAAAAATAGGTCTTTGAGAGTTTTTAAGGAAGCAACCACAGGGCACGCCGTCTGCCCAGAGTAGCCAACAGCTGGCTTGTTTGGGAAGTCATCTGTGATCCAGCACATCCAGCCTGCAAACCCAGGGCTGCTGGTCCCTCCAGCCCCCAGGAAAGCACTTCCTTCCTAGGTCACCATAAGGCTCAGCTCTCTGCTTTTGTCCTGATGGAGCAGTTGCTCCACATGAACCTGCTGGAGAGAGTCCTGAGCTCACCTCTCCCAGCCACATGCCTGCCGACTGCAGTCACCACCAGGCTGCACTGCCTTACCCTGCTGGCTATTAAATCATTTCCTTCAAGCAGAAAGGCTCCAACAACACTGACTGAAAGAGGCTGGTGAAGCTGAATCACTGTTTGATTTGGGGAAATAAAGTCCTGCTTAATGATTTGCCCACATCCCAGGCAACTGTGCCAGCTGTTGGCCTGCTGGCTATGCTGGGCTGAACAAAGCCTCTTCCCAGTTAAACTGCTAATTGTGAATCAAGACATTTGTGACTACCTGGCATCAGGCAGCAAAACCCAGGGCAGGGATCTCCCCCCTCTAGCTCCAGAACCAAACAAAATGCAATGACAGCACTGCAGGGTCATCCCTGCTATTGGTAAGTGTTGCACAAACATGTCTAAATAGCCTTCCTGACATGAGGGACTAGCTTGGACCTAACTTGCACTCAAGATGCTTTTTCCCCATTTCCAGACTCAGCATGGACAACCCAATCACACTCTCAGTGCTGCGCAAAGTAATGGATTTAAAGATGATCTTTAATTTCTACCCTGGCCATAAGAATCTTATTCCAAAGATCTGGATCATGTTCCTAAAGCTGCCACTATTCCACTCACTGATCTCTTTTTGTGATGAAATGGCTTTGCTATGTACAGCACTTTGAGATCTGCTGATGTACAGGGCTGTAACAGCAGCAGCACTGAGTCAGTCTGGATATACTCCTCTTGAGAGAAAATGGCTCCTCCTGAAGGGCTGAGAGTAACCAAAGGAACCTCTCTGCCTAGGGGGAAAAAACCAGCTGGAGGCACTAAACAAGCTTAGAGAGTTGTAGCCATCTCCAGGGTCATTGTGTTCTCCACCAGTCTTTCCTGCCCCAGGGATGCTCCTGCACAACCACTCCATCACCTGGAATAATCCATCATGTAGCACTACTTCTAAAACAGAAATGCAAAAAAATTGTTTTGATCTGGTGAACAGAACCTGTAAATGCTATCAAACATACCCCATCACCAATGCTGTGACATTGGAAAGTGATCAACTTTTGATTTGAAGGTTTTCCAGAAAATGGGATTAAGCCTGGATTCAAACTCCACTTTTGGATTTCAAGTCCCTGTTTGGATGAGGAAATGGAACAGGAGACCTAACTGAAGGGTTGTTTAGTCTCCACTAGAACTGGCCTGAACACCCCAGCAGTCTGGTACGTAGAACTTAAATCTGGTCTACTTTAGTGATTTAACTACTTCTAGCTGCACGCTGAAAACCCAGTAGAGATGCAGCGCTGGGAAGCCCACCTCAGTCACCATGTGAACACTCAGCAGACCCTGCTCATGGCTGGCACCAACAAGCTCCAGCTGACACTTATATCCCATTACTTTTCCTAACCTTAGACACGTGATAAAGTGAAAAACACTGACAAAAACCATGAAGGCACTAAGAAATTCTCCAAAAAATGCAATTATAGGAATGAGAAAGGCTCAGGTATGTGTCTGTGGAAGAACTACCATACCCAGTGTCCACGGCTCCCATGGACCAACCTGCAGATGTTTGGACACGATGTGACAGTGAATAGGCCAGATTTAATACATGCTTATCTCCTGCTTTTCTTTTGCAGGGGCCAGCGTTATCACAGATGAATGACGGTGCTGCATGTGGTTTAACAAGAGCTACCTGCATTTTCAGCAAACTAATTCTTGTAAAGTTTCTATGTTCCTGGGCTCCCTGGGAAGAAAAGGGCTCTCTGAATGACAGATGCAGTGAGGTGGTGACTCACTGGGGGTTTATGCATGCTACTGATATTCTTGTCTCAGAAAAACACCATAAGAGGATGCTTTATTAAATTATCTGTTCAACTATTTACTTAGGCCCTGCTGATTTAAATTTTTGAAATAGCTTTCTAAAAAGAGAAGGAGACACTGGCTCCTCATCCAGCATTTCAGAGCCATCCATTTTACTCTCTGCCTTAATAATGTACAATTCTCTCTTTTCTCAGAGTGATAGATAAATGCAGGCACGTGAACCAGAGACTGGTACTGTACTGGTGCTCCTTTACAGCCCTTTAAAAAGTAGTGTCTCGTGTCACATTCTCGTAATGTTTGAAAGTTTCCATCTCATGCAGAACATGTGAAGGCCCAGAAAAGGCTTTCCAGTTAATCACCAGAAAAGCTTTTCCAAAAGATCATAATAAATGCTTGGTCAGCCCTGGCTCTGCAGTGAATCATGGTTATGAGCCTGGCTGCATGAAACCGAGACCTTTGATACGATTCACTGTAGAGTTGTTTTCAGGAGAAGGCAAACAGCATGAGAGTCTTCTGCCAAGGGGAGTATCTCAGTACCTCAGATAAACACTGATCTTCAGCAAACCAGAGGATGAGCATCTTTGTGTGCTGGGAGCCAGCCTGTACCACCATGAAAACAGCTGTGTTTGCTTCCCTCACTGGTTGTTTATTTGGCACTTCAGCGAGGCACTGCTGGTCAGAGATGGACTAATAAGGAGGCAAGGAGGAAGGAGTCTTGTTCATGAGCCTGAGGAGAACTTGGCAGGGCTCGTTTGCACCCATCTGCTATAACCACAGGCATTAACCCTTGGGAGGGAAGACAGAGCAGTTTTACTGACCAGCTGCTTTGTAACAGAGAAGCCTGGGATATATTTTGAGTCTCGGAGGGCAGGATGGTACCAAGGAGCATGTGCTCTCTCTTTCAAACTGGGATCCACGTTCCAAATTAATCTAGGAATTCGCAGCACAAATTGACTGTTCAGGTAGAACTTCTACAGCAGATGAGAAACTGTTTTTCCATTAGAAATATCTGTAAACTCCCATCACTGAACAGCCAGAACAGCCCTTATCATTCTAAACCAGTCACTTCATGAAGCAGCAAGACCACAAAGTCTTTCATCTAAAGCTCAACAACAGAAACTTTGAAGCGGTAACGAAATGATGCAGATCTCCACTCCAAAAATTATAATGGTCCACAGGCAAATCCAAAGACATCCCAGGAAACAGACATCGAATCTGAAAGTTGAGCTGAGACTTCTTCTTTCAGCAGAAATAATCCTCGAACTGCCCTCTGTAATATCTGACAACCCTAGTTCTTGCAAGACGTAGCATGACGTGAAAGGAAAGACATTTCTAACAGCTCTAAAAATCATTCGGACCTCATATATGCTTCCAGATAGACTCTTCCCAGGGCAGCAGTCAGGCTGCAGGGGTGACTCAGCAATGCAGTGCCTAACATGATTCTATTTCTTCTTCATTTAGCCAGGAGCAAGAGCTTTCTGGGTTTATAACACCCAATGCTAGCACAAATATCACATTCCTGCTTTTTTTTATTCTTTCCAGTGTGCCTCTCCATTTGGATATTTTCTCTCCTTGTGGACCTCTCCAAGATGAGAAGTCTACTGTGCCTAGCTATGCATGGCAGGCTATGCAGGGACATGGCCTGCCTTCGCCCCAGACACCAAGCAGTCAAAACACAGAGTGGGATGGGGAGCTGGAGATGAAGTTTGTCCCCAGGCATGCTCTGGTCCCCCATGGTAAATGCAGCAGGACAGCAGCAATGCCCAGCTTGCTGGACCAGCCCATCTCCCACCCATGCTGCAGCCATGCCATCCTCCCTAAGACACCGGGATGTACATGTTTTAAATTATGTATATTTGATATAGATCTATGGAAGAAGGTGACTTTTTAAGCCAAAAATTATAGTGCAGCACCCAAAGGTTCCAGCGGGGCAGGGTGACCACATACAGCAACCTCCACCTGGAGGGCAGTCCTATTCATCTATCCCAAAATTTCAGCCATGCCAGGAAGAACCCAAACTGTTACTCACCATCAACGGGGCTGAGGTAATCGTGGAGGTGGGCTGTGCTGGCTGCTCCCCCGCCCTGCATGAGGAGGTCCCCATAGGGATTTGGGTGGCCGGCCATCAGCGTCATTTGGTGGTAGTAGTCAGCAGGGTTGGCTCCTGGTGGTGGCGGGGGCAGCCCGAAGAGGCCTCGTTCCTTCAGATGCTCATGAGCCACTGTTGGAGCCGCGGGCAAGGAGAGAAACATGGGGAAAGGTTCCCAGGGCAGTGTTAGACCTCGGAGCTGACGTTGGTGGCCCCGTCTCCCCCCGCGCCCCCCGCCAGCCCCGGGCGCACGGCTCCGCGTAGGGCGCGCATGACGTGCGCTTGGGCGTGCTTCTGCGGACAAAGGAGACCAGGCTGGGGCCTCTGCATTCCTCCATTTCCGCAAATTTATAAACAATCTCTCGTTCCCCCTTCTAATAATCCTCCCGTTTGGACGCAGCCAGCACCCCTGGGAGGGGGGAGAAGGCCCAGGCTGCCGACAGCAGTAACCCTGTCAGCATTAACATCCCTGCCTATTAGGAAGGAAAGACAAATGCAGCCCAGTTCCCGATAGCAGCGTGAGGAAATTAAAGCCAAGGTCTAATGCATAGAGCTAGGTTTAGTGTCTGGCAGCATAAAACCATTTTGGCTGCCAAAGCCAATTACACTCACTTTCTCCCAGCTGTAATTTTTCAAACCTGCCTCCCCACCCGCTTGCCCCATTAACTTATTTACCACCACCTTAAACAAGGAAAGAAAAAAAAAATAAAATAGGAAAAGAAAAGCAACCCAAAACACAATGTCTTTCTTCCACAGCAAACAACGAAACTGGTTTTGGAAGGAGAGGATAGGGCAGAACACACACACAGAGCAGCCATCAGACCTCTCTGTGGCGGGTGCCTGAGAATTCAGATGACCTTTTAGGGGAGGGAGGAAGACATATGCATGTCCCCATCACTATAGTGATGTTGTTCTAGTCATACGAGACAGTTTTATGCTGCCAGACACTAATCCAGGGGCCTCATTGCTCTCTGGTGCACTTTGCTTTGCAGCGTTGAAGGGCCGCTAACCCCTGCAGCAGCTTGGGAGCCAAGGGATGTTGGGGTTTGCAGGACACAAAGAGACCAGGTCCCCAAAACCTGGTTGCCACCTGCAACTGTGTAATGAAGCTCTCCTGATGAAGTAAGGCATGACTTACACCTTGCCAAGGGAAAGCAGTGTTGTGCATTTTCCTTTCCCTATTGGACGTCTCTGTCTCCAGCTCCCCAACATGGGGTCTGATAGGGCTCAGAGAGCACAATCACCTCTGCCTGCACCCAGAGCCAGCTTCCCACACATCCTCACCTTCCCTGAAGGCTGCTGCGGGGCAGCTCAGGAGTAACGGGGAAGAAAGTATGGCCCCTTGCCTTCCCTCAGGAGCCACCCTGACCCCAGACACAAAGCCAACAGGGGATAACCCAGCTGGCGTTGTCATCTCTGCAACATCAGTCTCAGCCAGGCCAGGCAGCCAGAACAACTGTGACCCCCTCTGGGGAAAGCTGGGCTCCCAGCTGAGACATAAGAACAGGGAAGCTCCTAAGAGAGAAAGAGAGCGCTGCAGAAAGGAACATACTTTAAGCAAAATATTTATAATATGATCCAGCAGTAATAGCTATTCTCACGCTCTGCTTTCTCAGTGCGATGATGCAAAACAAATGTGTAGTTAAAGGGGCAAAAAAAAAACCAAAAATAAAGAGAGACAGCTCTCCCACTTCAGAGAGCAGCTGTGGAGCCTTTGCAGCTGTAAATCCCCGTGTTTTAGGGAATTTCAGTCCTGGTGAGCTACAAAATCGCTGCAGTACCAGTAGCACAGTGTCTTACCGTCGGCAGGACTGAGGCCCCTGGCAGCAGAGATGACGGAGAGCGTGGGGCTGCTGTGCACAGAGCGGAGGTAATGCTCCATGTGGGGTGCCACGTAGGGGTGGGGTGGGCTGAAGGGCGACTCGCCAGGCCCGGCAGGGTGCGGAGACAGGCGGATGAGGGAGATGTCGGAGATGACGGGGCTGCCGCTCAGAGGAGGAGGCCTGGGAAGGAAACAGAGACACTGTCACTCACAGCCACCCCGAGCAGGCACAACTGCTTGCCACCCTTCTCTGACCTGCCCCACTGCCTTTGCTCACAACAGAGGAGTTCAAGCACACAGTGGAAAAACCCTCCCTTCCTGGCATATGCAGAGTCTGAAGTTCCCAAGCTTCATGTGGACACGAACTAATATTGCACTAAATATGTATTTGTGCAAGGTGGCTCACCCCAACTGGGCTGTTGTGGAAAGGAGCACGAGCTGCTTTAGGCAGTGCCTGCATATAGATCAGGCAGGGAACACACCCTGTGCTAGAGATCCCACCCCATCTCCTTGCACAGGGAGGCTGGCCACACAAAGATATTTGAGGCAAACCTGGGGTTTGCAAGCTCCTCACTGTCCCTGGATATCCAGATGTTTAGTGCTGCCACGTGCAGAAAGCCCTGGACAGGGCAGTCTGTGCAAGGATGGAAATGCTGCAAGGAGAACTTTTGTGATCTTGAGCTGCGCTTTGCTCAGCCCAGCACGCGTGGCTTGGCCCGTGCCGGCGCAGCAGCCCCACCTCCTGCGTCCATCATGGCTAGCACAAACCTCCTTGACAGGTCGGTGGTACGGTTCAGAGGGCAAAAGTTCATGAGAGGTTTTACTGCATGCTTTCTGGGGGCCGCCTCTCTTTAATCCCTCAGATCTTCCTCAGGCCAAGTGCTACCTGAGAATAAAGTCAGTAAATCCTGAGGGATTCAGCAGGTAACAAAAAAAAGTCACATGCGTGTTTCAGTGTATAAGCAGTTTTTTGAAGGGTGAACAAGGATGGAGGAGAAAGTCTGCAGGCTTCTCCTGGACACGTGCCCTACTGTACCCTCCAGCCTCTTAGACAAACCACAGAGGGTGCAAAGGAGAAAAAGTTACTCACCCCGACCTGAGAAGCAGAAAATCTGAGCTAGACACAAAACGAGGCAGAGCTGTCAATAGGCAAAACAAAAGAGCAAAATCTGCTTTGTATTAGCTCTCTCTGTACTTACAGACTGCTGGAAGCAGAGCTGGTGTTGACACACAGGTCACAGCAGGGACAGCATTTGTCCCTGGCTGGGAGCTCTGGCAAAGCTGAGGGAGATGGATGTGCACCCCGTGGGGCTGCACCCTGGGCACGGAAGACAACAGGGAGCTGGAGGTCAGGGATCTGGGATGTGGGCTGATCTAAGGGAGGGTATTACAAAGGGCCTTCACTAAGACTATCCAAATATGCCATTAGTGAGTGCATGTAAGATCTGTCTCTCCATGCACAGACAACCACAAACACGATGGTCTGAGTAGTTTCGACATGCCACCAGTACCTCAGGATCTCAGTCCCACCCTGCCTTATCAACAGTTCAGGTGCATTTTAATTTATTTGTAATACTTGCATATCAACAAAACCACACAGAAATGTAATATAAGCTTTGCAGACTTATTCAGCGGTTTAACGAGCATGTTTGTCTTTGTTTGATCTTTTGTGTGTTTCTCTGTCTTTCCAATAAATTAGTAAACCTTGTGGCTTTTTGAACACTTTCTGCTGATGGGTAGTAAATTAAATGCTTTCTGAAATATTTATAGTTCAAAGTACTCTCCTGTAGCAATAGACTCTGTGGCTCGGTGGTGTGAAATACCAGGCAGTGAAAACCCATCACACATAAAGGCTTTGTGGAGATGCACAGCCACCAAAACAGGTGGCTCATCAGACCCAGACCGGGGTTTTGCCAGAGGAACACCCACCAGCATCGACCCTGTTTTCTTTCATGACACTGAAAGAAAAACTGATGATGGCATGGCTATTTTAGACCTCGTAACCTCCCCACCTGTGTTGCCATGGCCTTCCATTACCAAAATTATGGGGTGAACAAAGTCACTCTTCGGTGCCTCTCGCCATGACGTCAGCCACGGCGGCGGCAAGCTCAGGAAGCTGCAGCCGAGGCCACTGGGGCTGGTTTCTGTCGAGGCTGCTAATAAAGGCGTCCGAGCACGGAGCCGACCAATTTATTTCTACCGGGGAGGAGGGAGAAGTGAATCAAAGTCTCTGTTCCAGATTTAGTTTCAATTCATTTCTAATAATCTCCACCGCCTCATCTGGAAAAAATGAAACAGGATTAAAAAAAATGATGTCATTAAGAAAACATCTGACTAATTTTTCTTCTGACGAAGACTTAATATAAGTGAGGGGCGATGTAAATTAAAAGCAGCCCCAATCTTCCCTGGGCCACAGAGCCTGCCTTAATACATAAGCCATGAAAGAAGTTTTCTTACATATACAATAAGTTCTCTCTTTCATCAGTACTCACAGCTTCTCCCAAAAGGGTTGTGAACTTCTTTGATGCAGTCCTGGAACTATGTATTATCAGGTTTACGAGCCTTCGGAGCCTCTGCTGATCAAACTGTGAGGCCGACATCTAAAATGCGTATAACAATACCAAGGGTTTGCTGTTCATTTTCTCTGTGCTAAATTAGGCAGAAATGCTGGAGTCCCTCAGAATAGGAAAACTCCACCCTGTACAAAGAGGTAACACTGGGAAAAAGATCAAGAATTTCCCCAAAATGCATGCAGCTGGAAACCCAGCTGGTGTTTGAACATGAGTTTGGCCCTGTGCACAAAGACTGGGCTAGAGAGCAGGCAGCTCCTTATGGCTCTGCTTGAAGCCTGTCCTTGCTCATTGTTTCATCTGTGGACTGGGACAGCCATACTCTCACCAAGGTCTGGCTCCTGTGAGCCCTCCCAGGCAGGGATCACCTCTCACTGTTGAACACCTACAATTCTAGCAAAAAAACATCGCAAACAACGTGGCTTCCAGGAGCTGCCTACCAGGAACAACTCACTCAGCCAGGGGCTAACATCCCAAAGGTTTGAATTATCTCCCACATTTTTCCAAGTTGCATTATTTCTTCTCTCATTCCTCCATCCCACATTGAGCTGGTGCACTGGTATTGCAACTACAGCTGAGAGGCAGCTGTATCTTCACAGGTCTGCTCCTTGCAGAGGAGAACCATCACATCCTGCTCTTTAGAGGGAGTGGGTGAGAGATGAAGCAGTGCTGGGGGAAGGCAGCTCTGTCCCCACACCCAGCTCACACCCAGGGCATGCAGGGCTCTCCATGCCCATGCCCCACACCCCACAGTGGGACAACCTTCAACTTGGTGTGGTGAACCAGCCCATGCAATGAAACCATGCTGCCAGAGCTGTGCTCTTCAGCCTGTCCATAGAGCTCCCTGCCCAGACCTCTGCTATCTGTGATTTTTTTTGGGAACCCACAGACAGCACGAGGAAAACACCCCACCACCTGAGGGAGAGCTCCTGGCTTTGCTGAACACAATGCTGTAAAAATGTTGCCATCTGCAGTGGGATGAGGGATTCCACCTGACCATATATACATCTGGAGAAAGTGGGATTCTGGTTTTCAAATAGGCTAAGGGAATTGGGTGTCCAAACGCCATTAAATTTAATGTGAGCCAGGGGCCTGTTTTCCCCGCGGCTCCAGTGAGAAGCCCAGGCTCTATAATTAATGCTCAGGACTCGGAGAGCAATTTGCATCTCTGACGAAGCACGTGAGCTTGGATTCATTTCCTCCCCCACCCGGGAGAGGCTTTTCCTTTGCTGCTCTGTAACAGAGGGAGACACTGAGGTGTGGAAGACATTTCCTGATGCCACCTAAGGGCTGCTGGGCCTCCTGGTGATGGTGGGGGCATAGAAGCTGCTAAAGGCTTTACAGAGTAGGTCTTTACCAGAGCAGTGGATGACCCCTCTGGGAGAGTAGAAATCCTGGCAGAATTTGCCTGGCTTCAGCCACCTGCAGAGCAGAACCGTGGGGCAGCAGTAACATGTGACAGTCGAGGAGCACAATTAGCAAAAGGAGAAATACCAGCATCTGAGATGTGACACACACTGCCTGTGGGACACTGGGAGACTTCTGGTGGTTTCCCAGGAGCTGGTCACTCCTTAACAGTCTTTCACTGGGGAAAAGAGATCTGCTTAATTTTCTTGTCTCTTGGATTTTGCTGAAAGGAGTGACAGCTTGTCTGAAGCTTTGCAGTCTCATCCCAAAGTGTGGGGGAAGGAGCTGGTGGTTTCCTTTGAAAACCAAGGCAAAGAAACCTCAGCCTCTGGTTTTCAGTGACGCAGAGTACCATGTTCCTGTGTGTGCCTCGGAGCCTGGCAGGTGCTTGTCTTTGATGCCACTGCTGGATGCAGTGCCAAGAAAGAATCCTCATGATCCCATGGCAGAGGAGCAGCATCCTTTCTGAGGAATTGGGCTGAGCTCCTGGGTAGGGAAAACCACAGGGACTGGCAAAATCAGTGCTGGCTGCTTTGAACAGGGACTTGGGGTGACTTTTTCCTGCTCTCCCTCTGTGGACACGCATCAGCAATCCCAAAATCTTCCGTGGCGGAGATGCAGCCACATCTCGATGCTGCTGTGAGTCTGCAGCCTCTGCAAAGGGCACTCAGCAATGAACGTAACAGTTAAAGAAGCTGCACATTTCTGAAATAATCTCCAGCAGTTAAATAAACCCCAGAAAAATGCAGACAATTATCGAGCACTAATGTTCCATGACTAGTCTAAATTATTACTTATGTGACAAATAAATTCATTCTGCAGAAAACAAAGGGCTGAATACTTTTCCATATGCTTAATGGAATATGGACACTTGAAGGCAATTGTTTTGCTCTACAATAAAGAAATGCATAGCTGCTAAACAGACATAGAAGCAAGGAACAGAACTACTCACACAGAGGGGTATCATAGCCTGGTAGAGTTTTACTATAAGAAAAAAGCTTTTAAAATGAACAATCCTTTCTAAACCCCACATAAAAACCCTGGCATTTGTTTTGTTTTACATAAAACTTCCTAGCCCGTTTTTCCAAGTCCTGTATTCCCAGAACACCACCTTTGTCTGAGAGAGATGGAGGAGAGCCATATAGATGACTGAAAAATGGACTCCTCTTATGGCAGACACTGTATGGATGGGATGCCAAAGTTGTATTCAACAGGAAACCTAAAGTGCCCCAGGATTCATGCTAAATGATTCAGTCTAAACAACTCTCACCAGCCCCTCAGCTTCACCTCTGTTTATTTCTGATTTAAAGTCCCTTACAACAGGAAGGGCGAGAGGTCGCAACAGTTGTGCACTACCCTCAGGACCAAACCCTGCGAGGTCCCTCAAAACAAGGTAACTTCCAGAGGTCAAACCTGGGCCACGACTATCAAATTCACATGGCATTTGGCCATTCACAAAGATTTCCCTCCCTGCCGTTTTTTCGGCTCGGAGGGCAGAGGATGTTCCGCAGGAGCAGCGCAGAGCTGCCTCGCAGCCGCCTCTCTCCCCAGCCGCTGCCGGGGAGCGCAGGCAGCCTGGTAATGAGGCGATGGGGAATCACTCATGCTTCCCAGCTCTCCCAGCACTGCAACAAGTTGATAATTACCCACTAAAGCGACCTCATGATCGAATATAAGACTATCAACTTGGAGAGCCAGCCTATGTGTCCCTCTACAAAGAGATCGGGATGGGGACTCGAGAGACATCACTGCTAATTTCCAGCCCCCGCTCCACCAGGATGCACAGCACAAGTAATTTTTTTTTCCCCTGTATCTTCTCATTTATTTTTAAAATAAGGTTAATAAATATTTTTTCATACTCACAAAGATGAATATATAGAAAACCAGAGCTACCTTTGCTAATTCAGCAGTTAATGCTCTCACTTCTAAGATGTCACAGAGATTGTGAATCTGGACAAAAATTGTTACAGCTTTTCTGCAGAAATTTATTAGGCGTGTTTCATGCAGTTTGCATTTTCTCTTTACCCCTAAAATGTGTCTTTGAGCAAAAAAGGAAGCATAAAAAATAATACAAAAATATTTATAACAATAAAATATCTGTTTTAAAAGATATTCTTAACAAGGGTGAGTTCCCATTATGAGATGAGTTTCCAGATTTAAGTATCCCAGATGAGTTTATGGATGGAATTGGTAAATTCAGTATTGCAACAAGACTGTACAGAAAAACTAGACGTTTTTCTAAAAGATGGGCCTTAAGTGCACTGCAAGGTTTGGAGTTTTAATAGTAGGTAATAGTAATTTCTCCCACTGTAGAAATTAAAGAGGGCAATTCTATGGCCAGTGTTGCAGGTGTCAGATCAGATAACTGTGGTAATTCCATTGGGCCTTAACAGACACAAATGTCTGAATATGAAATCCCTTATTTGTGAATTTGTAGTTTGGGCAGTGCTTTGAGAAGGATTTAGGTAGACACAATGAAAATCCCACTCCATATCCATTGGCAATGGTAGTTGTCATGCCTAAAGTCTAATCTTGTACTACTGAAACCAAAGTAAACTCTGCCACCGATGTCAGGAACAACAAGAACAGGTCTCCAATGTGACTCCTCTGTTTTTTATTTACACAGTATCATAATATAAGGCAGGTACAATTTCTTTGCATGATTCTTCCCATCCCTTAATGCAACTTCTAGCATATGAGGTCAATTTAAAATACTTGCTCCAAGTAAGAAAAGTAATTTTTTTGTTTTAGAAGTGGAAAAAAAATGTAAAATTTAATTTTTCCTTTTGAAAGACCATTCCAGAACACACCTGACTTCAATCCTATATTTAAAATATCTAAACCCAAAACAAATCAAACAACTTATTTGATTTAACCTGATAAATATTGTTTTTTAATCATGAAATCAAAAGTGCTTTGGTTTAGAGCTTGAAACCTTTTTTCATCTAAGTTTCACCATGAATTAACAATTTTTTTAAGCTCACAGGTTGTTGGCAGCCTCAGTGGGGACAGGGGCAACTTTCCAAGGGAGTAAAGTTGGGAGCCTGAATACAGGAATTGGTTCTCAGATTAAGAACTCTCCTGACCACATATGGTTTCTTATTGCATTTGTGCTGCTTTTACCACAACACGGGTCTAGTTTTGGCTGATATTTGTAGCCACAACTGCAACACAACAACAATAACAATATTTCCTTTTAAAATGGAAGAAAACCGCAAATTTTTATAAGTAAGGTTGCCCTCCATTATACAACACACAAAGAAGTAAGACATCAAAGGTAGAAATTAGGGTTGATATGGGACCTTCAAACCCAAATCAAATTAGTGTCTTAGGGAGAGATCTTTGATTTAAGCTTAATAGTGGTGATTTTTTCTTGGATTGTTTTATACTTAATCAGCCACACAACCCACTGTGCAGACATATGTTCCCAAAGCACATCAAAGCAAGTAAACATTCTGTTTCAGATCCTAATATCCTTTTTTTATCCAATTATCTTACTTACATGATCTTTTAATTTAAGTTCTGAAAGCCCACCTTTTCACACAAGCTTTCCTTTAGGAATGGAGGTAGAAGGATGACCAGATCAGTTCTTGTGAGATACTTGCCAAAAAAACTGCACAACGAATAAATCAAAGCACAGCAGATGAGGCTCTAAGATAGTTTCTTGAGAGATTAATGATAAAAGCCTTCAGAGAAGAAGCATATTTTAAGAAGGGGAACTTCAAGGAAGGTAGCTGAGGGGGAGAGAAGGAAGAAAAGTGAGAGAAAAGGCATGAAGAAAAGCGTGGATAGAAGTGCAGGAGGCAGTGAAAGGAAGTAAAGCTAAGGAGGAGTGCAAACCTGGAGGCATGTGAGCTTCAGGTTGAAACTACCAGGCACGAGAACTTGATTCCAGTAGTCACAAAATTTGACAGCTGGGGTGTCAAAACGCTGCAGGCTCAGGGTGGGGAGGGGATGAAGGCTGGGCAGTGGCATGGCGGATTGAAGGAGCAAGCCTGGTGGGAATTGGTGGCGAAAAAGATGGGGAGAGGTGTAGACACAGACCAGATCCTGATGGCAGAGCTGAGGGAGATCTGAGAGGAGTCAACACTGGTGTGGGGATGTGGGAAATGGGTGTTAGAGAGATGTGTCGGATGTGACACAGCTGTTCCTCTGCATCTCATTGTTTTCCCTTGGGACACATGTTGAGGATATTAGCACTTTCAAGTGAATACTTTGCTCATAGCTGTGAAGACATTGGGCTTGGGAAAACAAATGGAAGTGCATGTTTGTGGGGAAGAAATCTGAATTTTTGGTCCCTGCCCAGTGTCTTCTTCCTATGCTACTTTTGGGTGGAGGCTTCTCTCCCTTAAAAGGTTGTAACATTCAAGCGCTACAGACGGGTTTAGCATTTAAAAGACAATTCCTATACTACTTTGGAAAAGTCTTTTTCCATGTTATGCCAGCACTAACCCACCGAGGAGAGAGAAAGACAGTGGCAGCAACACTACAGCAATGGAACTCATGGAAGAGTCGGGCAAACCACAGAAAATGCTTATTCATTCATTACACTTTAAATCTGCCTTGGCTCCATACCTGTCATATCCCAGAAAAGCAAAAAAAGACCATTCCTCTTCATCATGACTGTAATACAATCAACTGGCTGCAGCATTACTCTAACCAACGTTAACTAACAGAGTCTGTGTCTGACATCTATAATTTCATGTTAACAAATTAGGTAGACTCCTGCATTTCCTGGTACCTTGAATGCCCAAGAAGCTCATAACTTTTCTTTATATGCAAAATGTCAGAGAAAGGGCAAACAATGTTATGCCAGAAGACCACAGCCAAATCACTTGGTTGGAATGTGCTGTAAATCACGGGGTGAATGGAAAATGAATCTTTGTTCCAGGACAACGACTTCCAGCATTAATGTTTCTGCTAATATGCTCCTTTTCTGTTGGGAATGTCCTCTTCCCATAATCCAAGGTCCTATAACTTACATCCTATAGCTAAACAAGACATCAAGGAAGGAAAACCTACATCCAATTAATTACAAAACCCTGAAAAGTCCTGCTTCTCTTTTCTAAAGTACAGGGGAAAACCATTGGTGTTCAAGCTTTAGAAAGATGACACACTTGCCCTAAGCAGCAGTAAGCTGTTGTAACTAACTGGAAGTAACCAAAACCCATAGTTTACAAAGGGGAATATAACAAAATGGGAACAGGTACAGCACAGATCTCTACAAAGCCTTTCCAGACACAGCAGTCAGAGGAGCTCTGTCAGCACATAGAGGCGATTGTGATAGCTGCACAGAAATACATCTCACACACACACAGACACATGCCAGGCACTCTGCTGGTGTGCTGTGTGTGTACCTGCCTCTGGTGCATCACAGCACAAAGGAGTAAGAGACGTGCCTTCCCATAATAATAAAGCTTTGGGCTGGGGCTCCCTGGGTTTTCGGCAGGAATTAATTTTACTGGCATTTGACACATTTTAAACAGCAACAGCACTCACAGTAACCTCCAAAGGGAAATATTCCTGAACAATATATAATAAATACATTGATTTCTAATAATAACCACCTGCCCTAAATCTTTTTGCTGACAGATTTAGTTGGACCAAAGGCCCTTTTCACATCTACTTCATGACAGTTCCCATCACTACATAAAGACTTTGAAGTGCCCTAACGCGCAGTAAAATGCGAGATAACCTACCAAACTGTCAATATTTCTTCACTTCTAAAAGGAAATGCTAATGGCACTCAAAGAGCTCAAGATGTAATGTAAGATCTGATCCAGCAGACTGGCTGATCTAACCAGCCTTTGCTTTGCAACGAGTATGCTGAAAAGCAAGCAATTATATGGGGAAGAGCAGAACTAGGTAAAAGTTTTTCACTGATATGACTGAAGGGAATAAACCCTTTTTATTCCAAACAAGCTTTTTTCTTGGAAGTATCTGGAGTTTTCTGTACAAAATAAGAGAATTAACAATAAATCAGCACCTCAACATTAATTTCTTCTTTTTAACCGATCACAGATTTTTCATTTCTATTCTTTTTATCATTAGAAAGAAAATGAATATGAATGAGACATAAATGTTTTAAAAAATCTGGACAACATTCTGCTAGGGTTTAATTTTCCATAGGGTGAAGTTGAGCAAAATAGTTCAGAGAAAGCAGAGTCTCTCTCCAATTGCCTGCAACAATCAACCGGCATTTCTCTGCCAGCTCTAGCTTGCAATGTAAGACTGAGAAAGGCTCTACAGCAGAAGGTAAAAGCAATAAACAGAAGCTCAGTCCTATGGTAAAACCCCAGCACTGCTCAAAGCACTGTACAACTTGAACATACTTCAAAGGAGCAGGATGCTTCCCCCACCTCCCAAGTCATCATCTCATTGTAAGAAAAGATGAGGTGTTTTATATCTCATTGGCCACGTAACTACCCAAAAAATCTTCTTTGCAAAACTCCTTTGCTCCCAGATCCGTTGGTGTCATTGACTACAGCTGCTCTCCTATTCTTTCAGTTTTTCAGTGGTGTAGGAAAATATAACACATTTATCAAGGCAGGAATAGGGATCTGATGTTCCCCAGCTGTTTACTGCTGAGAGTTTACACTAGCGCTTTTCAACCTGTGGTTTGCAAAACCCTTGGGAATCACTAAAAACTCCTTTAGGGGCTGTGAAAGACAGCAAAAATGTCTGCAAGCCTCTTGTTATTCTGGCCAAATCCACTACACTATGTTTAACAACTCCGCTAGAAAATTTTTAGGGAGGCCACAGACTCTAATAGCTTGAAAACTCCTCACCGACCCTATGATTCCCAAAATCAGTAAAAATTGTATACAAAATATTCTTAGAGTAATCCCTGACCACTGCCCCAATCCATCCTACACCCACCCACAACAGCTAGCACAGAAGCAGGCACATGTGATTTAGGGAACTTTGCGACACTGGTGCAGAGGTAACCCCATCTCCTGTCAGCTGTGTACCTAGAGCAATACCTCCTTCCCAACACCATGCAACGGGAGACCTGCGGGCCTCATCTTTCATTCTCTTATCTCATGCAGCTATTCCTTATGCAGACACATTTCTGTATACAAATCCCATTATACTTGACCCTCAGTTCACCCTGTTTCCATTACAACGCTGTAGACTCAACCAGACTTGCTCCAGTGCCAACTCTGTGCTGTCATTCCTTGCGCAGAGTGGTAATAAAGAAATCACTGTTTTAAGCTGACAAAGAACAGATTTCTTACTAAGTAAACACTGATGTTTTGGTAGGGAAATTAAGTTATAAAATTGTGTCTACAAAGGGAGACCATACAGATGGAGTTTGTTAAGAGACAGCAATACAGTCAACAGTGGTTAATTCAATTGCCTGCTACTTATCAGATTTTTTTTAAAAAAGGCTTATCCAGCTTTTGCAAATGCAAATGCAGAAAAGCATTTCAAAGAGCCATTGTCATTGTAGCTGGAGAGTGATGTACACACACACATGGCCCTTCCAGGCCAGAGAACCCAGCCCTGCGGATCCACCGTGGCTGTGCTGGTGTCCAGCAGGTCTGGTGCTCACCAGCCTGGCAGGAGAGGAGGCCTGAGCACAGACAGCTCATTCCCACACCACCTCCCTCCAGTGGCTTCTGTTCTTACGGCTGTGCCATGGCCTCACATCTCCTGGCCACTGCTCTCACCTGCTCTCTGCCTGCATGGGGCCTCCCATCGATGTGAGGTACCCCAGACCTTCCTTCAACTCAGGTTAAAACTGGGCACCAACTGGGCAGTTGGGTAAATTCAGTAATTCAGTATCTCTAGTCCTTAGTTGACCCTTGAGTTATGCCAACCTGATCTTAAATGTCACATCTAATTCCCAAAAGCACCAGGTTGATGCCAAGTCGATGAAGCTGTCTCTCTCCTAAATGCTGCAATGGCAGAGGCACAGCCACTCTTTATGTTCCCCCTTCCAGGGAATTGCAGCTGGGTTTGGGGTGCTGCCTGAAAAACAGGGTTTTCTACAGCATCAGTGCTGGCAAAGACCCCCCCAGAAATCCTCCTCAACCCAACAGTTCTGGTGCCTCCTCTACTACTGATGAGGAAGATCCTCATCACTCCACAACCTCAAAAATCACCCTTCCTGCATCTCACCAAACACCAGCTTATGTGGCATTTAAGTGGTGAGAGGGATGAGATCCCCAGCCCTGCTTCTGCACCCTCAAACTATGCAGAGCCGAGGAAGAGATGGCTGCATGGGCAACTGCAGGTGCTCAGCTCACAGGTTACAGCCGCTGCTTTCCGCAACAGCAGCCAGACTCTGTCTGAGATGGTCCTCCAGGCAGCCTGAACACAAACTCGATACCCTCCATGGGGACAGTTTAAAATGACCAGAGAGTTGTGGAGGGGTTTTTTGGAACCTTTTATCAAAAAGGATAGAGAACGTGATTTATCTTTCGCATAGGATAAAGTTCACTATGGGATTTTGCATGCAGCATGATGTAAAGTCTCAGGCAAGCCAAAAGGTGTTAACACTGCATGCCCTTTAAATGAGGCAATTAGTCAGTAAAACGAGATGTGCTTAGGTTGGAACTATGTAAATACACTCATTTTATTAATATAAGGCAAAAAACTAAAAAAGAGATATTGCTGGGCAATTAAGTCACCAAGTATTGGTTCTATTTAAAATTCAAGAGAAAGGATATTAAACATACTCAAATTATAACGAAAACATTTGCAGCAGTTTTAATAATTCAGCACAAAATGTTATTTAAACATTTCTCTCTGGTTTTGGAAAAGGCAAACACAGGGCCATTATACTGTGGTCTGGAAATGAGAAATCAGAACTGCTCAGGTGCAGTGGATTTCTTTATTCATTTTAGACAACTCAGTGGCAAACAAACCAAGCCTAAAAATCAAAGCTATGCTGAAATCCCAGTAGTGAGGTTTTCCATATGGTAGAAGCTTTTGAAAGTCCCATCAGTTGTGTTCTTGCACCATCAAGTATCACTCAAGTTGATTTCAGTGGGGTATAAGCTCCTACATAGATTCATTGTCGGGAAAGGCTGCTGATGGGACTTTGACAAGAAATTCTCCTACCTTGGAGTTTACTTTGAGAATAGAACTTAAGATACTTAAGAACTTAGACACTTTGCATGTTTTTTAATTTAGTTCTATCAGCTGTCTGATTTGTTTAAATAAGGATGTAAGAGGTAAAAATAATGTGGATTTAAAAAATATTTTATGGTTTAAATAATCTATAGTGTTATTAGTAACCAAGGAAATTCAACTAGCCAGATCTGGACTGCCAATACTCACAATTCCTTTTGTACATGTCACATCACGGTACAGTAAAGCTGTTCATAATCTAATGGCAATATAATTACTCTTAACTAGCATGCAGTACACTTTTGGTATTTGTGAAAAACATAAGGATTAATACAACCATTCATGCCTACTATGAAAGAGTTTCTAGCCAATGAAAAAAAGGTACAAGAATGCATAGGCCATTTTCTAAGGTCAGCAGAGAATCTGAGGGACAGAGCAAGTGTAAGAAGTTATAAGGACCTCTCTCTTGGTAGGATATAAGCTTTTAATTACAGAAGTCCCACATGAAAGCTCTCATTCTGCTGTTCAGTGAATGAGGACAAAAATTTGATAAGTCAACAATTAACAACAAATGCAGCTCATGCTATTGTACCCATGGATTTTTACAGGCATATTTGTCAAGCTCTTATAACACCTCCCAAGATTCCAGACTACCTGGCTGCACAATGGCCATCTTCTACCTTCAGCCTTCAAACACATCTTCTAAAACTCTAGTTTCATTTTAATCACAGATTTCCTCCAGAACGCCACTGGCTCGTTTAGCTGAAGCTCAAATGTGGTTGGGGAGTGCAGACCATGGTGCACAGTAGTCCAGGAGATTACTTTCAGCCCAGCTTTCACCCAGTGAGGATGGTAACAGGAGGACGAGGCTAGACTGAGACCTTGCACTGGTAAGTAAGGAAGAGGACACACACATCCCACATGTACATACAAATCCTTACTGCGCTGGGAGTCCATAGATCACAGCAGTTTTGCTGGTGAATGTGCGAACCACAAAATTTCCCTGCCTGGGAGAAGAGCACCAATGAACACAGAGCTGGAAGGGTTGGGTTTATGAAACACAAGTAATGAAGTCAATCACAGAAACCAGTTCCTGGAAAAACTCCAGTTTGGCAACATAGTCAAAAACCAAACTAAGGGATAGGAAACCACTGTGTCTAGTGCAAGACTTTGGGAGGGAGCACAATCTGCTCTTCAGCACAAAACACCCTAAGGAATTTTCTGTCCTTCAATTTGTGCCCTTTACTCACTGAGTCACCCTGGGAAAGGTCACTCACCAAATACACTGTACCAGAGTGACACACCTGAAGCAATGTGACATCTGCACTGAAATCAAGCCCAAGTCTCTGCTCACCATCGATCCTTATCAGAACCTGACACATAATTCACCAGAAATGCAAATCCTGCTTAGCAGAGATCAAGGAAGGAGAAACCAGGCTGACAGAATCCTGAGCTCCAGCAGCACATCAGCACTCGAAGGGAAAGAAGTTACAGCTCACAGAGCTGCCACCTTCTTCACATTTGGCAGAAGCCATCTCTTAAACGAACAAACAAACAGACAAACAACTCTTTGAAGAGATTCTGATTCTTGTGGTAAAGCTCATCCGGGCACTGACAGGATTCAAACCAGACGCAGTCGATGGAAGTCTGGAATCATACCAGGTTTAGCTCTTGCATGCCAACAGAGGTCAAGACCCAGCCAAGTCCTGAGCAGACAACTTGCAAAGAAAATCCCAGGACACAGAGGAAGTGGTGTTGGTGTGAGAATGCCTTTCCCTCCCACTCACTAGGCAAGGCCACATGATGATGCTCTGCTGAGGAATATGAAGCAGTTGTCCTTCCTATGCACTAAAGCTCAAAAGTCCAGTCTATTTGTCCTCTGTAAAGACCCTCTGAAACCCTTAAAAAATATGACTTATAAAATACCTAAGGTGGCTCAATTCCATTTTAGTCTCTTACATTCTGGTCATCTCATGCCCTGAGTGAGAGTTGGAATTTCTCTCTGACCTAGCCTGAAAAATGGTTGGGTTATGTGTTTGTGTAATTTCTTTTCCAGAGATGGATAGAAATCTACTTAACTTTGGGGGTCTACTTTCTTTTTTCAAGTGAATAAAGTGGTTTGGGGTCTGCTGACACTGGTTTCACTATGACTATTTTTCTGTTTAGGGACTTATATTGGAAATAATATACCAACAGGTAGTAACTCTTCAAGCATTAAAATGTACAGGATAAAACTTTGCAGATACCTCACTGTCCATCAGTTCCTAGCAATACTTCTTACAGAGCATCATTTGGGCTGGAGGACTAGAAAAAAAGGGAAAAAACCAGAAATAACTTCTATATGATTTCTGTTCTGGGAACCAACTACAAAATCCTTCCAGTTTGTCTACAGAAAATAGAATTATTCACCCTGACCTGGTCCCTCCAATATACAAACTCTCAGGCTGTATCCTGATCCCCAAAAGACGTCATCACAAAATAGGTGCCTTGTGATCTGGGTAAAATAGCAGCAAAGGCCTTATTTTGGTTACTCCCAGAGAACTGAAAACATCATTGGCTCCTTGATGGTCTTTTCAAACAAACAGGACCAACACAGCCTGACCTGAGGGGTCATCAGCTACTCAAAGCAGCACCTTAAACACTGCTAATTCCTTGAAAATTTGGTCTTCCTAGGAAACAGACACTGGGACACTTTGTCTGCAAAGTAATGTGGCTAGACATCTCCAAATTGGCCTGTCCCACAGTTGCAGGACCTCTGTGATGATGTTGGAGTCATAGCAATGCTGTGTAGAAGTAACTACCAGAGCTCTAGAGTCCCTCTTCATTAGACTGTGGCTTACACTTTGCAAAAATCATCTAAAGAATCAAAAAGTGAAGAATCAGTCAAAATAAAAAGAATCAGTAAGAAGTAAAGAATCATCAAGTGAAGCCTTTCATGAGAATACCAGCAAATAATCCACTACTGCAACAGGTCTGAAGTCAACAGCCAAGTCCATATTGGCACAAGAAAAATCACTAATATGAACTATTTTTACAGCACAAATTTTTACAGCAGGATTTAGTAAACATTTCTATTCTGTGGTATCTTCAGAAGAGCACCTCTCCTCAGGACAGCATGTGAACATGCATTTAAGTTTCTCTGAAGTCAACAGACCTAAACAGGCATTTCTAATTAAGCATATACTTACATGTTTTCCTGAATAGGAAGAGGCTTTAAAACAGTTCTGCAGCCTAGAGCACTTTTCTGTGTGACCCTCTGCATCATCAGCTCATTGTTTCTTTTCAAGTGTCTTCTACAAATCTCCTTCTTGCTAGTCGTCATTAGATGATCTTCCTTTAATTCACTGATTTGATGACTGAATGCATTAATTCCTTCACCACCCTATCATTCTACACTCTGCCTTCTGTCATCTGCAATGCAGTTTTCTCTTGTAAAATATCATACTTCACTTGAGTGAGGATGAAAGACAGCCCATGAAATCAAGTGTTTTATCTCACAGTGAAGACAAATAGTCTCAAACAAGAATGTACATGTACCCTAATGCAGCTGTAAGCTTGAAACTTTCCTATTTTTAATGTATTAACCACACTCTGGTAGACTTCCTCTACCAGTGGTACTTTGGGAAGTGTGGTTACTCTCTGGGATCTTAAGAGGCTTTCAGATGAAGCATTCAATCAGCAGGTACCACGTCCAGCAGCTGGTTTGCAAATCAAAAGCCATATAAGTAGCTCCAAAGCCAAGCTAGGGAAGCCTCTTGTGAAGGGGCAAGAGGACGAATAAAACAATTTTTTTTGGGATGCTTTCACAGGATCAAAAGGGAAAATATCTCAAAGGTCCTTACAGGATTTAAGAACATACATTTATTTCTCTGAGAGACTTACACTCAAAAAGCTGAATGTGACTGCATTTTATATAACCCCAACATATTTTTTCAGTCTTGCCTGACTGCACCCAGGTGCTAAGTGACTTTGGTTCACGTGTGCTGAGTAGAGTGAGGTGTAAGAGAGAGATAAAATGAGTTGTGCAGGAAGAAATACCATGCTGTGAGGAGGCTACACCTGTGCAAAAGAAACACTGGCACTCCACTGCAGCCATAAAAAGGGCCGGAGGTGGTGGTGGAGCCTAATTCTCACATTTAATCTAACAGCATGTGCTCAGCAGAAGGGAAGCCATGGTACAGGTCCTTCTGGTGCCCAGGGGGTGGAAAAGGACAACTTTTACCATGCTCTAAGGCACCCCCTCCTGCAAGCATCTGCTTAAAAAAAACATCAAAAGACTCACATTCTCCTGGTTCACTATCAGCTACCACGATCAATCATATCAAAAACCAACCCCACACACGCCAATAAAGTGAGAGCAGGGAATGCAGTGAACTTGCTCTCAAAGTGGAGCCTAGCCAACTGATACAATCTAAATCTTGAATATGTTTTTTCCATAGCACATCCTCCCATGAGATTTGCCATGTGCATGCTTCTACAACAGAGAGGAGACAGGGCAGAAAACATCCTCACTGGTCCTGCAGAAGCTGCATGGCCTGGGCATGCACACTGGGCTCCAAGTATGCACAGGCATAATGCACCTCATTAACGTCTGTGTTTCTTAACTCCACTCCAGCCATTTATGGCTTTTTAGGTACTTAACTCCATTCCTCGAGATGGCTTTAGTGTCCTGAGTTCCAATGGAGGTTGGAGTAGTTTGACCTTAACTAGGATCCAGCTTATTTGAAAAACCCATTGAACCTTTGCATTATCAGCACTTGACAAGCCAGCCCTAAGAGTCAACACTATTTTGAAAACCACAACACCCACTTTCAAATGTTGTTAGCCAGACCCAGTACACTGGGATTTATGATCTGAAATAATACAGGCACTTTTAAAAGTTTGACCCTTAAGAAATGCTCTAAATTTTAGCTGTTACCTGTCTATTTAATATCAATAGTGAAACATAAAAGAACAGGAATCAAGAGTCCCCAAGGCAGAAAATTGTGTAAAATCAAAAATTCTCAAAATGCTCTGGCATACAGAAGAAAAACATACTTATGTGGTTTAGCGTCAGAGCCAGGGATCTAGAAAGCCCACTAAAACACACACACTCTCATGGGAGTGATGTGCAGAACTGAGATTTGCCAGAGTAACAGCACCCTGTTCTGCCCTTTGGTTTGTGCAGATGTGTCTGCACGGTGTCAGCTGCACGCAGGGCATCCAGATCCAGAGTTCTGCCAAAGAGGGTCCTTTTTTCATTAGTATTTTTTTTTTCAACTTTCCCCCCAGCCATCTGGGTGGTCCAAGAATCAGACCCAAAATACCTAGGATCCCTCGAACCACATGTTCTAATCCCAGCAGAATTGACTCAGTCCTTCATACATCCAGGGTAAATTGACTTCCCTGCTCTTTGCTGCGTGGGGGGAACTTTTGGATGAGATTTGAAAATTTCCGCTCTGTACTGACATTAAAAATCCTACATTTTTCTTCCAGTATCACAAGCCAGCATTCCTGCCATTAGTTTTATCTCTCAGCATCCTGTGTAATTTGCTCCCCATGGCCACTGGTAGCTGGGAATCCAGATTAACCAGCACCTGAAAAGTGATGTGCCGCAGGCTTCATTCCACAAGCCAATGGGATGGATGGGGTTTGTCCATTTATCTTCACACACACTGGAAGGATTTCAGAGAAACAGTGAAAATGAGGAGGCTGAGTGGATTGATATTTGACTATATGCTGCAGGCTGCAGCCTGGCCAGTTCATTAGAGCAGGGAGGAGGATATGACGACATGCAGCAAATATCTGGAGGGACGTGTTACACAAGGAGGTGTGCTAGGAGCAGGCGGGTGAAATTCAGGGAGAGAAAAAAAGGAGGGTGGACCAGGAGGGGGAACTGCATGGAGAGCTTGATATACTGAGAAATGATTTGCTACAGGATAGAGTAAAAGTTCAACCAGGAGATAGAAAACCAGGAAATACGAGGGGGAACCCACAGACCCCTGTGCAGTACAAGAGAAAGCACTACAGCGGAGCAGAACATCGCAACAGGTCTCAGCATCTCTTGTCTTCATGACCACAAGAAGCTGGTGAGAGGTGAAATACCATCTAGAGAGGTGATTTATTTAGGATTAAGAAAAAGGAGAGGCCAGGAAGGGCAGTGCTCCCCATTTAACTGAGAGAAAACTTAAGAAACAAATTCGGAACACTGGAGTTTAAAAGGGCAGGAAGTTGGCACTGAACATTTATCCATTTTCACAGATGCTGAAAGCAGCAGAGAATGGGCAATCCTATTGAGATAGCTTCTGAAAGACACGCACTCTCTGTTTAGAAACTCTTTAGAAAGCAGCAGGAGAAGAGAGTTCAAATACATTTTTTTTCCTAAAGCACAAGCTTAACAGCGGATAAGGTGGAAGCATGAAGTCACTTTTAATCTACTATAAAGTGAGGTAAGCAAAGGGATTATCACTTAAGACTCGCTGACATGAAGCTCTGAGAATGACATTTAAAAGCAATGGTGGATTACACAGTGACATCATATTAAATGAACATATGCCAGAGGTTTACATAAAAGACCTCAAAGATCATGCTTTTGTTCTCAGTACTAAAACCCCTTAGCCATTTTTACACTTCTGGTGGTGATTAGGCTAAATTGGAGGTGCAGTTTTTCACAGCATCAGAAGCTCGGTGGTCCAGATCTTCAGTAAGTGCAAATGGGCACAACTCCATCTGAGCTCACCCAGGCCCCTCACCCCAGCCTGACATCACAGCATTCGGCAACTGGAGATCCAGCCCAAATATTCTAAGCCCAATCTGCATTTCATTGCATAGTTTAGTGAGTCTGAAACCATGCCCCTTCAGGTCCCTCTGGACTTCAGGTTTCAGTTATTCAAAGTATTCCGAAGGCTATTTAACTAAACACACATGACAAAAATATCCTGAATTTAAAGAACAGCATAGATGTGTAAATCTCTCTCATAATGGAATATGCTTGAAAATTTTTAACAAGATTCAAAAGAGAAAGCTGTGGGGGTTTCCTTCGTTGGCTCGGTTTTGTTTGTTTGTCTGCTTGCTTTTTGTTTGTTTTGGTTTGTTTTTTTGCAGAATAGTTTATGAGACTCGAAAAGCCTACAGAAACATATTAGCCCTGATCACTGTTTTTGTTTATGCCTTCCCCATTTTCCAAAGACCTGATCAGCCTGTCCTCCCACTGAGGCCAGAAGATGCTAGGCATGTACCTTCTCAGTTTCTGCACAGGCAGGTAGCGCTGTGTACTTCTTCCCTGGTGCCTGAAAACGTGCTACAAGACCAATCTCAGAAGCCAAAGGAATCTTTTTCTTAGCTCTCAAGATATCAAAAAGGTATTACTGTGACAACATTTTAGAAATAAGGAAAGTAAAGCACAGATGGAATAAAATAATTTTTCCAGCTCCCGGAACATGACAGCAGAAGCCTAGTATTTCATCTGTGGTCTCCTGGAGATGGATCAAGTGACCATCAAGTATTAATCCTGGTATTAACAGTCCCCCAAATCACCTCCTGTAGGTTTCCAAAGAGCCACCTAAAAGCAACAGACTCCTGCTAATTACAGACCAGGAGAGTTTTGAACCAGCCTTCTGGAGGGGACCAGCCCCTGCAAACCATTGAAAACTTACACATTCTGATTTTCTTAAATAAATAAACGAAGCATGTGGGAAAGAAGGGGACAGAATAAATTGGATGTGGGAGCCCCCAAACCTGTTTCCCAAATGAGCAATGTATCTATTTGGTGAAAGTCGTAAAACTTTGCAAAACACATAAGAAGGCCTCTCTGAGCAGCTGTTTGCTTTGACTCTGGAGGGAGCCCGCTCTGTCTCCTAAGCAGCACAGTACCATCAATCACGACCTGCCAAAGATTTTCTACTCCAGTAGCAAAGTAAATATGAAAACACACGGGTTTTATTGGTACGTTCGTTCTGCGGCTCAGCCGAGCGGCATCCTTGCTGCAGGAACGACCATCACCAGGGGTCCCATCCCCAGCCACGTGGTGGGAACCCGGCTGCAGCCCCGCGGGAGCCGTGCCCCACGAAGGGTAACTGAAGGCACTCTATGCCTGCCTTTGAATGCACAAAGGCAGCTTCACGAGCAGGCACAGCAAGTGGCTACTCTCCTCCACGGGGTCACGGATCCCCCCGGATGGACAGGATGGCAGAGAGGCCTCAGCACAGAATGGGGAGCACCGTCAGAGGAGCCCTGGCAAGGTTCAGCTGAACCATGGTCAGGGCCACAAGGCACCTGGAAAACTCACTGCAAATCTCTGACACCCCTTGAATGCGCATATTGGAAGCAAGACTTTTCAAAGGATTCCTATCTGGGAAAATTGATGGGTTTTGTGTGTGTTTTTGCAGAATTGGAACAGTACAAGGCACATCTGTGACAATAACAAATTCCAACTCTGAAGCAAGAGACACTGGTGTTTCTAAAAGCAGTTATAAGATGATGATGATTATTTTTTGTATGGCTAAACAACATATTTTCCCTTAACCCCACTTGGCCTCCCTTGGCTGAATCTCACAAAAAACAACAAAGGAGAGAGAGAACCAGACTGGAACAGATATTCAACATGGAAAATCTTGGGTCCAACATTAAATTTGGTAAATTTGTAAACACTTGAGACATAGTCTTTTTATGATGAAAAGTTTAACAGTCAACTCCTCTGCCTCTGAATCATCCTGCCTAAACAGCCCAGGAACATTTTAACTGGCCCTGAAAAGGTATTCTGTAATTTTTAACACAGTAAAAAGGAAACAACTTCAACAAGGAGGGGTAATAGGATCAGATAAAGAAAAAAAGTGTAGGCTGGATATCAGGAAAAATCTGTAATAATATATTAAGATCTCAGGGAAATGGAGGAAGATTCTTGATTAAATGAGATAAAATCCCTACCAGAGCAGAGGGAAATTAGGGCAACTCCACATTATCATGGAGATGGAGTTGTCTCTATGTTTAGGTCTTTGGGACAATTCAGTCCTCATGAAAGTCATGGAATTTGTGATTATCAGCTCACAGCTTTTGGTTTTATTTTATTTTTACTTTTTCAATGTGCGGACAGAAGAGCAACAACAATATTTTGCTAATAAATAATGTCAGAATAGCATCCTAAAACACCACCAGGATGTTGGTAGAAAAACAAGGCTGCTTTTGTTTGTTACAGTGCATAATGCCTGACGGGTTTTAACCACAGTTTAGGAGCTACTGTTAAAAAGCTTCTTGCTGAGTCAAGCCTAGGCATGCTGTTTACTAGGGTTAGCCCTGAAGGCTCTTGCATTGGCAGGGACTTTTAAGCTGAGCTAAGGAGTTTTTAGTTATTTTTGTTGTGATTTAAAAAAAAAAATAGGTAAGCATGTAATCACCTCCCATATCTGCCAGCAGCTTTCCTCTGGAGCCAAGGGCTTGGTCTTGCAAAGCTGTTGCTGAGCCCCCTTAGTTTAAAGCAGATGAAGTTACTGCAGAGACCAGGCCCCAGTGGAGTAGGTTTTTGTGAAGAAGTTCGCTAAAATACAAAATACCCTTTTTATTAGAAAAGAACTTGTGCTAACTTATGAAGCTAATTTCTCCAGTTCATATTTGAGCCTGCAGATACACCTGGCTGACAACTTTTGCTCAAATAGTGTTGACCTACAACAACCCTGGTGAAGAGTGAAATTGTGACAAATCAATAAAAGCTGCTTGCAGAAAATGCATGTAAGACCCACCACTGCTCTTCCACAGAGCCTGGGCCATGCTGTGCTCTGGAAGAGAGGATCACAGGGAAAAACAGTATGTGGCTCTGTAATTTGATCCCATATTTCCAGAAAAATGCAGAACATCCAAATTTCTTTTTCTGTCTTTTCTTAGCCTTTGAGTATTGCAGTATTACTACTAAATGAATGTTACGTTGTGAAGTGTTGGCTCATACAATTTCTATGCATCAATACAATTTCTTTTATTCATTCTGCTCTAGTTCTACATTCCTGGAATAGATTTCATCCCATATTCAGTTTTGCTCCGTTCTGCATTACATCCTTTACAGTGTCCACTGGATTCCAATCCTGCCTGTATTACCACAGGCTCACAATCATCAGAATCCAGGAAAATATCTTGAATCCACAATATTCCTGTTGGTTTGCACTGCAGAAAGCTCAAGGATCATCTAATATTTAATACTTAATTTTTACTAGACAAGTCAAACGAGCACCACAACAATTTGATTCTGTCAAATTGTTGTTAGCACCAAGAAAAGAAGTCCAAAAGATAAAGATGTCAAAAAAATTCATCACCAAATAAGTAAAACCAACAGTGCTGAAAAGTAGGCTGTCCTAGTGACTGGAAAAACACCAAAACAATTTGAAAAAAAATCTCTAAAAGATTTCAAGGAAACCCCAACATAATCTGCTTCTGGACATATATAATAAATCCTCAGTGATTTAGAAGAAGACTCAAGTCCTGAAAATTATTTGTCATGCTGCTTAACAAGAAAATCACTCAGACACAAGGAATGACAACACTGAGGAGAAACGCAGCAAGTCTTTCAGGCCTGTCTTGGCATGGGGGTCCTTTATTACTCAAGTGTTTCACGTTCCCATCTGTGTTCCCAAGCAAAGAGTCCCACAGGTGGTTCTGCTCAAGAGAGCCTTGCAGATGAGTTCCCTCCAGTTGAGATAAAATAATGTATGTTCTCATTAGGCCAAATGCAAACAGTAAAGAAGGGGAATGCACTGTCAGGTCACATCGAGCAATCAGGAAACAAACCTTTGACATAATGCAGCAGGCAGATAATAAGACCCCATAGTTAGCAACAAATGAGACTGCACTTAATTTGCCATGCAATGTTCACGTAATTAGATAAATTTGGTACCGTCAAGACAGCAGATAGGTAGAATATAGACTTGATGAATTGGGGGCTCTCTGTCAGGCACCGATCACATTAATCATAAAGCCAAAACTCAGTGACGCAATTTTTCTTCCAAACATTTGCCATAATTTTCTAGAGTGAAAATAGGCACATGCCCTTGGGGTTTTTTTACGAGTTGTTTACTTTTGAACAAGGAGGATTGATTTCTGCACCACCAAACAGAGTACAAACTTCTAGAAGGTCAAGTGTGCCCACAGAGTCCACCCAGTGTATTGAACAGGAGCCATGCACCCACTAAATATGTTTTAATCCAGGTCTACCAGCACGTCTGGATGATTTCTCACTGGACATTCTCCAGCGAGGATGGTGAGCACTACGTTGTGACCTCCAGAGCAGAGACTGGAGGAGAGGGAAGAAAGACGAAAGAGAAGTAGAATAAAAAACTAGAGGAGTAAAGGGAAAGACATGATTTTAAGAAATGGTCAGATAAAATCTGAAGAGGTAAAATAATTGAGAGACTAACTCCACAGCTGCGGAGAATTTTCCGAATGTGGTTGTGCCATAGTGCAGGGTGCTTGACAAACAGCCAAATGGAAGTGGCATTCCCTCGACCCTAAAAACCGCCACAGCCAAGGAGCACTTGGCTGCTCAGCTTTGGTGTTTCTCCAGCCACAAAGGCACCTTTCAGTGCAGTGCCCAGGTAGTTTCAAAGAGGACTATGTTACCTCTTTAAGACCCGCAACCAAGTTTTCTCTCCAGTACCTCGCAAGTTGGTTTTGTGAGAGGAGCTGCTGGGAACTAGAAGAATCCCAAAGAAGAAATCCAACAGGGATTTGCCAACAACTCTACCCAAATACTAAGCAGGACATGCTTGGTCCACTAATAGACGAACGTGGTAACTGCTAACACAGTAGATTTTTAATATTGGTGCAGATGAACTGAAACCTGATCTGCCAGCGCTGTACACTTGGCCAGGGTTGATCAGCTGGACAACACCAATATGAAAAAATACTGGGGTTACTGGGGATATGATTCATAGGTACGTATCATCAGTGGCGAGCTCTCAGTTGCATTTTGTAGAAGACCTTGCCTATAACTCCAGAAACAGTTGTGGAGCCCCAGAGTATATGCAGTGTACTCAAACCTTCTTGTGAGAAGTGAAGGGGAGCACCGAGTGGGGCACACAAATAACCTGTGACCAATATCAGAACATCTGCCAGCCTCTTTATTAACTCGCTTTGGATATCACCCTTTTCCATATGTGCTTTGTTAGCCAGAGCTCTGGCTTATTAACTATCTTTCAGCAAGTTATTATTCCGTCTTCTTTTCTACTATTTTTGCATGTACTTGCATGAAAGACCAGAACTATTTCATGCAGCCTTCCTAATCTCCGCCAGTTCCCATGTTAGCAACCTGCTTTGTCATTTCCCCTTTGTACACAGCATGGAAGAAGCTGCTCTGCCCCATTAAACCTCGAGTCAAACTGACTGCCAGCCAAAAAGACAATGACTTGTCTTTTGGTAGGATCCACGGGAATGTCCTATCATTTATTTCTTGCAGTATTTTGGAAGCAGAATAAAGCTGTGGTGGCTGTGGGGCTCCACAAATCTGGCTGCTGCTGTCTGCATTACTTGCTTCCCAGGGACTGTTCCCCTGCTCACACGTATCCAGAAGCAGCACAGTTCCACAAACAGCCCCTGCAAAGGTGGGTGAGCACTGCTCCTGGTCAGACAGCAAGGCTGCAACAGGACTCCAGGGGACCAAATGAGAGTTTTTTTAAGTAATGAGCCCTAGTTGTTCTTCCCTCGTTCTTCTTGCGAAATGATTCTGGCCCTCAGTGGCTCCCCTACACCGAGCGCTCTGGGACCTGTCCCTCAGCCGATGTCTCAGCCCTGTATCACAGATGCAGGTTGAAGGATTTGGGGATGGCTGTGGGACTGCCAACCGCATCACGCTGCTCCTCACCTCTCTCGGGAAAGGTGCATTTCAGGGACTAGAAGAAATGCTTCCAGCCCCATGGTCCCTAGAACCTCTGCTCACATCCCTGCTGGCTCCATTTTCCTTGCCCTGATCAAAGCTTACAGGAGGTGAAAACAGATCTCTCTGTAAACATACCCTTCCAGACATCAAGAACTATTGAGCTGTCATGTCCTGGATGAGATTAACCATGAACCACCCTCTCAGGGTGTAGCCCCTCACCTCTCTCTGTGCTCGCTGCCCATCAGCTGCCTCAGGGAGAGGAGGTTTTCATGAGAAGGTCACCACCAAAACCCAGAGTCCTGCCCTCCAGAGTAGACACGGACAACCCCGTGAAGACCTGACTTACTACTGCTTTTAGAAAATGCCGTCCAGCCCATTTGGGCTGTTGTCCAGTGAAATCAAACTGAATTACGGCATTCCTGGCAAACTCTTGCCACCGTCCCCACAACTGGCAGGCAGGGAAGAATGGTACATAAGGTCTCCAAAGAGAGGGAGCGCTGCTGGGTCTTTGCCAAGATGGTAACAGAAATGACCCAGGCAAGGCATGATGTGAGAAACACAGTGGGTGCAAAAACACAAGTCAAGCCTGCTCCTGGGACCTGAGTTGAATAATGAAAAAGAAGCCCTATACTCCCATCCTGCTGCTATAGGGCACTTCTATAGTCTTAACAGAGCTGTAAAGTCCTCCTGCCAGCTAGGTCAGCATTGTCACTGAATGGGGACAATGAGGTGGAGGGTGGCCCCTGGAATAGGGCCAGCTTGCCAGGAGGGCAGTAAGTCCCAGGGACTTTAGCAGAGAGATTCGGAATACTACAGGCGGCTGACATTTTAGCAAGGCACTGGAGTGGAGTGTAAGACTTACCCGTGGATAGCGTGGATAGAGTGAGGTTCGTAATGGTATCGTCCTTCCTGGTGGCGCATGTCAATTGGCAAAGGAGCGTGGAAAGCCGGAAAAATGTGCTGCGGCACTGTTATGGGGAATAGAAGAAAAAAAAAGGGACTTCAAAAACTTTTCCTTCCCTTTTAAAACAATTTCAAAGGCACTAAATCTCCATGAATTTCAGAGCAAGAGCAGTGCAAGACAAGGGGTCTTCATGATATCAGTGCTATCATACACCAGAGAAGTGGAATGAATAAATAATCAAAGTCATGCGGAAAAATCCTACATCTTCGACATAAAAGATCTCCAACAGGGTTTTTGACAAAGACAAGCAGCTAAGCGCTCTTTGAACTTGAGGAGATTATAGCAAGCACCAAGGAAAACTAGACTTGCAACGCAAATCAGACTCAACAGAGCCTGGTGGGATCCAGACCTGCATCGTCCCTCAAGCCTGGAGTGGCAGCAAACACTGTTCCTGAAGGTCTGTACACACAAGTTGGAAATATTTACCTAAAAATATAACAGCAAGAGCAGTGCTAAAGCAGAATGTCTAGGCAGTCAGAAGAGGCTCAGAAGTGCCTACTGCCAGGTTCTGAGAGAGAAGCTCAAATTGCTCTCACTTGTAATCACTTGAGGCCCTATTTTTTATTCATTTGAGAAGCTTGTTTCATCTTTGATGGAAAGATAAAGTGGTCTCAAAAGGCAGCGAACACCTACATTGACTTATTAAATCTACAGGTTTTAATATTTATTATTGACCCCAAAAGTTAACGGCGAGAATATTTGAGTGAGTTGAGCTGATGGAAAATTCATCAGGTTATTTCTCCTCACCACCCCCGACAATGCTGCCTGGCTGCCTGGGCCTTTCCTGCTAAAATCACAGAAGCTAAAGAAATACAATTAGCAGAGCCTCGATAGCGATACCGCACAACCACAACAGCGATCCCGCGCAATCACCCTCTGAGAGGGCTCCGCGCATCTCTAAAGATGCCCCTTCCTACATTTGTGGCAGCGATCGGCTTAAAGATAAAAGGCTGGTCTTGCTCTGCCTTTACAGTCAGAAGTTCTTCATTAAAGATTACTTAATATTGTTGCAGGTTTTACCATTCTTCCTCTGGCTTCTTGGCCTTTCTGTCTAACTGGAGACCAAAAGCAAAACAAACCCAACCTCCTAAGTGAGCATTTCAAACCTCAGCCTGTGCTCGGTATTTCACTTTGACTTGCCTCCGTGACAGGTACCATCTCTCTGGAGACTGGGGAAGCACCATCCAAAACCAAAATGTCAAGGCTTGGGCCAAGTCTCTTGCTGTCGCTCAGCAAACTTCAGTAAAACGCCAATCTCTTTTTCTATGAAAGACTTAAAATTCGGCCTTTTGCATCTGTGACTCCAGCTGCACCAGAGCTACGCCGACTCTGTCCGGTGGGGCTGCGCTGCGCTCGGGTCCGTCGCGCCAAGCCTGCGTGTAATCCTCATATACGTCTTTCCCGGCATATCAGAGAGAGGATCTGTGGCTCCTGCTCCCATTGCAGCGCTCAATCCCTGAGCACAGCGCGGCACAGGCGCGTCAGCCAGGCTGCTGGGAGAGGTGAGAGACTACACAAAAACAACCTTCCTGCCAACTCTGCTGAAAGGCGTTAAGCTAAGGTAGTCGGGGTGGAAAGTATTTAAGGCTCCGCAGCAGACTCGCTCTCCGTGCTCCAGCAAAGGGCTGGCACCTCACACTACCTGATACACTGGGAGCATTTTAGCAGCTCGCCTAATGTCAGGACACAGTAGAGTAACTGTTAACCACCTCCCCCGCTCATGCCCCCCTCCCCGCCTCTCCCTAAAGCAGATCAGGGAGGGAATGAACTTGCACCCTTCAGGATTTGCTTTTGCAGGAGGAAGATTCACTCTTTAACAGTCCTGAGCAGGGATGATGCGTTACATAAGGACACTTGAAGGGAATCTTCATTTTAAGAGGCAACCAGTGTTTTTCCAGGTCAAAATGCACCAGAGTTTAGCTGTCATACCCCATCCCCTGCTCACGCAGCACAGTAAAGCCTCTGCTCTCCCTAAGCCATGCTCAGCTCAAACTCCAGCCTAGGTGGGCACACACCTACAGCTGCTGTCCTCCTCCCTGGGAACACTGCTGTTTCTTGGCCACAGCTGCTGCCACAATCATGGGTGCTGTGGGGACCAAAGGAAGTAGGGCAAGGAGCTTTTACACCATCACTACAAAGCACGGTCACAATACCAACTGTCCCTGCACCGACATCAATGGCAACACAAACATCTCTTCCAGCCTGAGCCCCTAGGCTGGGTTTCCTGCAGTGCTCACCCCATATTTATACCATACAAATAAACCAAAAGGAGCAAGAACACTTCTGTGGTCCTGGGATCAACTCACAGTGCTGCTGGTGGCATTCCTATAGGTGAACAAGCCTATTAGCAACCTCCCAAAACAGGCTGGCCACTCTGCCTCTAATGGACAGGTCCGGGGCTTAGTTAACCCCCACAGTGCAGAAAAGTGAGAGCTGACCTGGGTTGAAACTGTATCGGCCACCTTAGCTGAGTTTTAATGATGGGGAGAGTCACCCAGATCCTTTGGCCTGCTCCCTACGGCAATTTAATTTATTAATAATGATAAAACTACTAAAACCAGGTCAAGCCGAGTATCTTAAAAGCTAGACCAGCTATATTTTATTTTGTAACTGTGCATTTATACATGATTGATTGCTGAGATAATATTGGAAATTTCTGTGCTAAAAGAGTCTTCCCTGTCACTCAGGAGGAAATTGAAAACATGGGCTGTTTGCTGCCTGGCCTCCTTTCCTAGCTATCTGTTGGTATAAAATTGACATCTGAAGAGAATTTTTCCCTCCTCAGACCTGTGATTATTAATGGGAGAAAAATTTCCAAGAACTTCCTCCCTCCCACTCCACTCTTGGGTTTTTTTTAGCATTTCAACCTATTTGGCCCATGGGAAGGTGAGCAATGCCTCTGCCTTCGGTATCTGTTTCACACCCCCAATTCCAACCTCACCATGTGCCCTGTGCTTTGCTGCCACTAAGGGCAAGGGAAAGGGTTGTGTTTTTTGACATCTCTTAGCAACATTCCCCTTCATGACTTCCCCTCTGCTTCCCTGCCTGGGAGCACCAGCCAAGCCTATGGGCTCCAGAGGCTGGTGTTGTTCTTTTTTATTCTCTTCCAGGTGCTTGGTCAGAAATAATGAATGGTTTTATAGGCAATCAACTACCAATTCATAAACGTCAGCCTGGCTCTGCTTCTTGTTCCCACCCCTCCAGAAGAGGACCGTGAGCTGGCAGCAGGACAGCAACACACGCCGTTAACAAAGATGGATGTTTTACACGTACGAGTTAAAAAGACAATTATATTCAATTACTTCAAGTAAGTTACGGTGATGTATTCCTGAATAGCCACGAGAAGGGCAATATGATGATTAGGGCAATGAATTTGCCAACGTTAATCTAATCAAGGCGATCTTTTGTTTAGCATTATCTGCTTTGCAGTGGCAGAGGATTTACCAAACCCAAGCAATCTTTGTAGATTTAACCCCAAAGCTGGCAATTAGAGCTAATGATGATTGCTTTACACAAGAGGGAGGGAGATTTTACTAGGAGGCCTGGGGAAAGCTTTTCCCCGGGAAAAGGTTGGGCCACACTAAGCCATGCAGTACAATACTCTGAGGGGCAAAGGCATGACATGGCACCTCCGAAAGTCCCCAAGCACTGGAACCACAGATAAACAATTTCTCTGGTTCCTGCTAAAGGAAGAGAAAGCTGAAGAACACATCAAAAGCAGCACCCAAGGGGCAGGGACAATGAGAGGACAGGGTGTTTTGCACAGAAACAACACAGTTCTACAGCGAGTCGGGGGCTTGCAGCTCCCAGGGTGAAGCAGGGCAGCAGAGCACAAGGCGCTCTCAGGAGGCCCCACCTTCCACCCCACCAGGGCTCCTGCAGGAATGCGTCTGCTCCGCCATTTGATAAGGGGGAAGACGCTGCTACCTGTCCCCACTTGTCGGAGTCGATTTTCTGGCCAAGGTTTATGAGCAAGACATGGACCTCCCACTGCTGTGTTCTCATCCTTGTCTATTCAAAGGCCAGCCAAACCTCTGGCTTCAAAGAGAAAAGATATGAGGCAGAAATGCAGGTTTAAAGGGGATGTCCCTTTGCCGAAAATCCCAGGAATCAGGGAGGGATGCACCAGAAACAGCCCTTATTTGAGGATGATGCAGGCTTTTGATTATCTCTAGAGATAAATCTGTGCTTCAAGAGAAACACAAACTGCATGTTTGCACGGGTTTGCATAGCAAGCAAAGGAGCTGTTTTGACATCACTCATAGCAGCATCTCTTCTTGAGCCCTAAAGTGAAAACTGGAAGGGTCAAGCAAGCTTTTTGTATTCCAAATACTTCTGCTTACACACGTTTGCTAAAAAAAAAAAAAAAGGAAGAAAAGAAATCAGACCCCGCAGCACTGAAGCGGGTTTCATATGCAGTTTGCTTTGACAAAAACAATTCAGAAAGCCCTTGGGAAAGGACTTGAAGAAGTTGCCACTTGCAACTGGGGTGCTGCAGCAAGACTGGCTGGGAAGAGACCCCGAGAAGCCCCCCCATACCCTAGGCACCCCATGGAACGTACTGGGCTCCCCCTGCTTTATCTGAAGCACGTGCAAGTTGTGCAGGCCACCACATGGGCTAAAAAATAAGACAGCTTTCTTATGGGTGTCCAACAGTCTCCTGTGGGAACAAGCAGTACAGCCTGTAAGTAGGCTTCTTTGCCATCAGAAATAGTGCATAAATATTTTGCAATCAAGAGTGAAAGTCAAAAAAACTTTTTGTTGAGGAAAAAAAGTAAAAAATCACTGTCTGGATAATTCAGTACCTGTTGTGCTTTCCTCAACAAATTTGCAAAAAGATGCCATGAAAAATTAACATCTTATAGAAGAGGAAACACAAATTCTGATTTCTTGAGATGCCTTTTGGTTTGATTTCCTATGGAGTCAGTGATGCATGGGACACAGCTTTCATAAAAGGATCACAAGCTCCCTTGCAAGACAAACAAAGCTTCATCCCTCTTTGGGAAGGGAAGAAAACATGCATTTGAAACACAGTCCTGCTTTTTACTCGAGCGGGGCTGAAGCAGGCTAATGTAAAATAACTTGCACAGCCAAACAAGAGCAGGTTACCAATGAACCTCAATCACAGCAGGCAGAAACTGCAACTTTATCAACTTTATCTGTGAAAGGATTCAGAGCCCTGGGGTACTGGATTGATTTGTGTTAGCAGGAGAAAAACTTTCCCAGACAACAGCTCACACTCTCCTCCTGTCACTGAGGTGTCATTAGCAGCAGTGCACAAGCGACTGACAGAAAAAACGGGAAAGGGATGTCCCAGAGGATGCTTGTGAGAGTTCACCAGTACTTCCACAGGTGAATTGAGCCGTGCTGTCAGAGGCCAAATCCCTCTTACTGGGGAAGGTGGGATGTTGCATGGTGCAACACAGCAGCTTACAACAACTTTTGCTTTTTTTTTTTTTTTTCCTTCCAGGTCCAGCTTCTTTGAAAAAGATAATAGTAAACCAACTGATATCTGCAAAGGCCCTTCTTGCTGCCCACATTTTCTACCAGATGTCCAAATCTCTCTTTCTCAAGAATAAGGTACAACAAACATGAAGTGTTCTTCACTCAGTCTTCTCCCAGAGAAACCCAAAGCATTGAGTGAGAAAGAAATTTTAGGCAGCATTCGTTTTTCGTGTTACATTTTTTAACATCCCAAATTTACTCATCTACAGCATATATTTAAAGAGATATTATCTTGGCATCCAACAAGCACAGTGGCTGTGAAACAGCAAAGACAAGCCCGTGCTTTGCTCCCCAGCTTTCCTGAGGTGATTTTCCTTATATAGGAGCTCTCCTAGAGTTGGTGGGTTCTGAGCATCCCTGGACAGTCTCAGTGTGTGAGCAGGGCAGGCAAACTCATCCCTGAGCAACTGAGTATGTGTGTGGCTACTTGACTCCCTTTGATAGTCCCTCCTGGGCGTTTCACTGTTGCATTTGGATGGCCGCCCCTCTGGCAAAGTGCTGCAGGACTGTAGGTGTCAGCAAGGGAGATGTTTTTGTGTTTCTGTGACGTCCCCAGAATAATGATCTAGCTGTTTAAGTGAGCTGAGCAAATGAATGAGCACAAGAAAAACATCTTCACTGAAAGCGCAGCCGAAGTTAATGCACCATTAATAATGGTCTGGGTGAATTATTGGAAGGGATAATAGGCCTGGGGTCAGGGAAGGTCTGAGACAAAGAACAGGGAAAATTGGGTCACAGAAACATGACAGAGCAGATCACGCTGATGCGTCTGTGGGATTCTCCTCGGATGAAGTCATATACCACCACGCAGAATATTAAGGGCTTTGCAGGGACAGCAATGCCCAGAACCACCACTCAGATCAATACGGGAAGGAGGAGGAACAGACACACAAGGCTACAGTGGCTGCCTCTCAGTCCCTCTTTGAGAGATTCACTTTAATGTTGTCTAGCTACTTTGAAAAATACACCAACTGCGTGCCTCCCTCAAAAAGGGATACTTATGCAATGGCTAATTACACCAACCTGAGCATTTTCTAAGCAGACAGAGGTGTCTGGGCAAGTGTGTCCCTTCCCTGACTGGCAGCACCGTGCATTTCACAAAAAGCCACGTGAGGTGCTTCAGCAGCTCTGCTTTTCTGTCTCCGAAACTGTGGCAGGAGCTGCAACCCCTTCTCCCACCCCATCAGCTGCCTGTCTTCACGACACTAAATTACTGACTAACCTCGCTTTGTCAGAATTTCCCTTCTTTAAAACAGAGATAATAATACCTCCCTACCTCAGAGGTTTGGTTAATGTTTATACAGCACTTTAAAAATGATGTGGTAATTAAGTGCTCAGTATTATTATATCAACGTGTATAATGATTCCAGCAGACAGCACTATAAACAGGGCTGCACCATGCCTACTTTCCTTTTGTTTGGCTTGTTAGCATTTGGTTTGGTTTTCATACAGCATACTTCAATTATTACTGGTTAATTATTCTGTTGTTTTATTACCTGCTCAGTGGCTTTGACAAAAATAAAAGAGGAACTACATAAGAAGAGTAATAGGAAATATTAATTTTGGCCCACTGGGAATATAAAAGCAAGGAGAAGTGAGAGGCGGGCCCTCACCAGCTCACCTGGGGAGACCTCTCTGCTGCCCCAGGCACTACAGACCATTTTGAAATACATCCAGCCAGCTGTTGCCATCCAAAGGGATGCAGAACCAGTTTTCTTTTCTTCTAACAAAACTAATACAGAAAGATGGTGGTAGCCTGATTTACAAAGCTGTTTTTTACAGAAAACGCATATCAGGGTTGGAGAAGGCAACATGCTTAGTTTAAGAGTGGGTTGGGTACAGCATTCCATCCAAGTAAGAAATAAAGATCACACAACTAACTTCTGTTGGGCAAACAGCTCAAGTGATGGTAAATACCCTGTAGGACAGTTGGAAGGAGAAGGGGCCTTGCTGGGATGCAGATATGTGAAAAGTAAACAAGGAATAATAAAAAATACATTGCCCTTCAGCTATAAAATCACACAAAAAAATAGCATTGAAAAGCATTATTGTACTGACATCTCAAAGCATCTGCAGGACAGAGTCAGAGTGACTTTACACTCAGAATCAGAGGTTCAGTGAGGAGCAGAGGATAAGATGAGAAGGCTTGTCTCTCCACTTCAGTACTGCTGGAGCCCCTGCATGCACCTCACTTCCACAGACAGACCCAGGAGCCATTGGTTTCCCTGCTCAGCTCCCTGCAGGGACACAGACTTTGGAAGCGCATGTGGACACAGTATTTACTTGACACAGAATAAAGCCCATTTCTGGTGTTACCTGCATGATAAATGCCATTATAAAATCCATGAAAGGCAGCAAACATCTCCCTCAGACACTTCAAGTGGAAGGCTGTCTCTCTCTGCCATCCCAGAGGAAACCTCCTTGGATGCAGTCACAATACCCATCCATCCTCTTGGGGAAGGCCCTGAGGAGTTTACCTTCTTACAAACTTTGTTCTACTGCTTCAGCTCAGGTGGAAGAACAAAAAAAATGCCTTTTGAAGATGTTGAGTGGTGCCCTTACCCAGCCCCCACCTAGGACACAGGCACTGCTGGCACATGACGAACTCAAACACAGCTCTGCTGGCCATGAAGCCAGGAACACATTTCAGCCCAGGAACACGTTTCAGCCCAGCCACTGCTCCTGCAATCGGGCTGTGTCCAAAAGCTGGGCAGGCAGGCAGGCGGCTGCTGAGCGAGCTGGCTCTTGCAGCTGGGATGGGGCAAGATTAGATCAGTGAGCTCCCCCCGCAGCCCCGTGGCCAACTCGAGGCAACACTGAAGGAATTTGCCCATAAATTTCCTCCCCACCCCAAGAAGAAGGCAGCGCACTTAAATGAACTCAGGCCCTAATGGAAGAAGGATATTCTTGTTCAGCTCAATGTCTAACCCATCCTGAATCTCCTGGCAGCTCCACTCAGCTCTCTCCCATGCACTTCCTGACCTTTGGTAAGGGCATTAAAACTGTCAGTCTTTTCCTGGGCAAAAGAGATGAAACAATTACAGTGAGGCTAAAAATGGCCTTTCCCTCTACACGGAAAATTTAGATTAAAAATTGAAGAGTTCACTGATATCTTCTATAAGATCATAGAATTGTCGTTAAAAAATCAAACCCTGAAATTCCTTAGTTGCTATCTACCATCTCTGAAACTCAGCATGAAGGACTTTCCTGCCTCATCCGCCAAAGGAGCAGGGACAGCTGCTGCTGGCAGGGACATGAGGACACTGGGAATCTCTGCAACATGCTCTCATGCAGCAGCTGACTTTGCAGCACCTTTCTTGTTTGACCAAAAATGGGGCACTTCTCTTCTTGGTGAGAAAACGGGAATTTTCTGTCTGAAGCCTGCTGACATGGGAAGTCCTGGATTTAGTCTTGCAAAACAGGTTGTACCCAAAACTTTTGAAAATTTCAAAATGGTGTGGAGGTTCAATATATTCACATCTGTAGAAGTATTTTCAAACATTCAGATGAACATTTGTGCATGAAGGCAATGCATTATCTATTATTCTACAAGAATTCCTGGGGTCTTCAGGTTACTGATAAGTGGTAGCCTTAGGGAGACAAACCATTATTTTTTATACTTCTGGGAAGAGTAAAGAAGATGAAAGCAGAGCTCTCCTGCAGCCAGGAGGAACCCCACAAGCACAAGGAAGTCCCACAGTGGGGTGCCCAAACACCAAATCTCTGATGGCTTTTCGAAGAGCAGTAATTAGAAAAGTCTCTTGATCAGCCTTGCTGCCACCAGCCACCTTCTTCAATCCCAAATAGCTGGAGTTGGGGGAAGCTTTAGGGCAGAACAGTTTTTCATCAGTTAATGTTTTCCAGGTCCCTGCACCTTCTGTCAGAAGCAGCACAGAAGAGATTAGGATGGTTTAAGATCTATTACATTTTAGACTACAAGAACATGGAAACAATGAAGTTGAAATGCCTTGACGTTATTTCAACAATATCTGCTGAAATGGGAAGTTTCTGAAAGAGACTGCTGAACACTTGTGCTTCCTGAAAAATTAAAAAGGAATCAAAATTGCCTTTCTCTACTAAATAAGCACTGAATTCTTTGGGACACCATGAAATCTGAAACAGCAGCAGTGCACATTTCCATTGCAAGGGGAACCTGCTCCACTCACACGTCGCTGCTGAAAAGTAGCAGGATGCCAATCCCACCTGGGATGTACCAGTCTACCCCACCATACCTGATCAGGAGTTTCTACATGCTGAGCATTTCCAGAGTGAGACTTTCCCACTAGTGCTAGCTTTGTATTAGCTGGGTAAGGCGATATGACCACTGAATGGCAGAAAAGAAACCCAAAAGGAAAGGCCTAATGCAGCTTATTAATTCCACAGGTGAGCTGCAAATGCTGAGAGTCTTGAAAATCACTTAATTGCAAGGCTGTCAGGCCAAGATGTGATTTGAGGACGCTGCCAATCTGACAGTTATTAACAAACAAAGAGGCCACAAGCCCTGACTGCACCGAGATCCTTGTTATTTCTACTCATGTGCCACCTCCCAACAGGAAGTACTTAATAAGAATAATAATATCCCAAAAGGCCAACCTACGGCAGTGCAATTAAAAAGCTTTTCTGTCTCACTTTGAGGGGAGAAAAAAAAAAAAAGAGGGGGAAATTAAAATCAGACAGGAAATTCCACTAGAACAAGCTAGCTTATGTCCTAATAACACAGGATTGTGCCAACTCCTCTAGAGAGCAGAGGAGGGAAAGAAAAAAAAAGGGGAGGGGGAAAGAAAAGAAAGAAAAGAAAAAGAGAAAGAGAAAAGCAGTCCTCTAGACTGACTCAGATCTGAGGCTACATTGTGGCTCGGCTGTGGCTGCAATTCTAAAGGGAGAAAGGCAGCACAAGCAAATAAAAGGCGGTTTGCTTTTTGAGCAAGTTGCTGTTATATGATGTAACTCTTGTATGAAAGCGCGGCCACCATTGCTTTGTTGAGAAAAGACACAGCCCGATAAGCTTGAAGGACCAGATGGATCTTGGGGCTTGTTCTCTCAACAGCTGCTGCCAGAGAAAGGACAAAAAAAAAAAAAAAAAAAAAAAAAGAAAAATCCCAACCAGCAAGGAAGAAATCCCGGCACGCGAGGGGCAGGCAGGGAGGTGGGGCAGACCAGACGGTGGTTCAGCTTGCGCCTGCCTGGACGGGCAGTAGGAGAAAAATCAATTTGTCAAAAACTTCTAAGAAAACTTATAGATCTCTCAAGAAAGGAGGGATCCTTTCACAGAAGAAAAAAATACCTGCAGGTTTAAGGAGAGAAGTTTTCCACAAGTTGTTATCATCAAGTGCTTCCTAGGAAGCCACTAGGATTCAGCAACCACCTGCACCTCCAGCTGATCTAGCAGCTTCCAAAAAAAAGTGGGCCAAGAGGATTTGCCTCCGACTGCTCTGGGACCAGGCCAACAGATGACAAACCTTGCCTGTTTCACACTAAAGCTCATTTCACAGTGGAACCCACCTCACTTCAAGACAGGTGGTGAAACAAGAGTGTGTGAACCTCAGCTGTCTGCCCGGAGCATTCCTCAGTACCCCCACCTTTCTCCCATGGTCCCCAATACCTGGCTGTGAGAGATGCCCCAAGTCCTCAACAGGTTTCTTTTTCTGGGTATCCAAAGGAGAGAGAAATGCATTTGATGCATGTGCAAACGTGGCCCTGACAGCAGTCCTGCCTCCTGCAGTAGCGAATCTGGGGAGCAGAGAACCAGAGCCTGAGCCCATAGTTACCTGAACATGTTGTTCAGTATGGCTCAGGTGCTCCTGGAGCTTGATTTTACATCTGAGCAGTTCTCCTTCCAAACTTGTAAAGGAGTTTTCCTTGGCTCCATAAAATGCAACTGCTTCAGGCCGCCTGTAATACAAGGCTAAATTGTATATTGCCGTTAGATTGAGGCATTATGGCATTTATGACCAGGAGGCAGCAGGAGCACCAGACAACGCTGCTGCCCTCAGTTGCATCCAACCTGACCAAGCCCAAGATCTCTGCTGGTGGGATGTGGAGGGACAGGGAAGTTGAGCAACCTCAGAGTTGGAGGTCTCAAGAGTGGTGGAGTACTAAAGGGCGAAGTGGTGAATGAGATGGAGGGAGAGCACATCAGTTATCAGACAGTGCCTTCTGTACAACACTCATCTGAGCAGAAAATCTAGCACACCCCTAACCTTGCACCTTCACTTAGGCAAATAAAACCTTATTGAGGAGTGTCATTCCAAGATACGTTTCTAGGAGCAGACCTATGGATGGAGATGTCTTTTAGCCTTCACATCCCCATCGATGCATTCACACCCCTCCCCTGAGGTGGCACTGGCACTCACTCAATCTCGTACTAAGCCAGCTCAGGGAGTTCATCCAGTTGAAAACTAATCACCTAAAATTTTATTGCACAGGGTTTTGGCTGGATCAACTCCCTGAACCAGTTTACCGTGAGATCGATGGTGAAGAAAAGGCAGAAGTTCTTAGGCTGCTGTTCAGCAGCCACTTCCAGCCCAGCTGCCACTGAAAGCATTGGGCCTGACCTCCCTCAGCCGCCTGTCCCCATGACACAGCATCCCTCATTATGGTGGCCAGGAGGTTTTTCTGTGACTGCAGGGCTGACTGGACTGAGGACTACATCCCACTGAAAGATTACATATCCCTTCCCAGGGGCTGATGCTCACAGCCCAGCTTCCAAGTGCTGGTCCTGGGGGGCATGGCTGCTTCAACATGTAAGGAGTAGCTGGGCTGACTGGCCACAGCTAACAAAATACACTTCCCCAAATCCATCAGGTAGCACACTGCAAGCTGTCTGCTCAACCAGCCAACGCAACTTGCAGGAGCTGGAAAGTTGCCTTGCAGAAGAAAAACTCCCAAGCAGATGCCTAAATCCTGTGAAAGCTCAGGTGCCAATGCCAACAAGAAAGGGCATGCCAGCCCGCCCTGAGCACAGACCTACCTGAACGGTCTCTGCCACTGCAGGGCTGCCTGCTGCCATGGCAGGGACACCTGTGCTGCCTCGTGCCACAAAGACTTGCTCAATCCTTCAGGACAAGGCTGTGCTTCAAATTCAGCGCAGGCATTTCAAGCCTCTCTAATCCAAACCACAGGAGTAAGTTTGCTTGCTTTATGCATATGCTCCTCCAGGCATTAAAACAAACTGAAATCAAACTGTTCCTATAGGCAATGGCTTGAAAAATTTCCCCTTCGTATGAAAGGTCTGTTTATATAATTTGAAAAATTTAACAAATCGAGTCTGGAAAAAACCCATGCAGAGTCTGCTGTGCATTTTGACCAAACATCTTTCTAGAAATGGAAGAAAAGATGTCTGCTTTCTACCAGTGGTAAAATTGCAGGGCTGGGTATTTTTCTTTCTTGCACTTATACCCAGGTGATAAGCATCTGGGTAGCCTTCAGAGAAGAGTTTTGGGAGCTTTCATGCTTCAGGACACCAGTCCCCAAAGCAGTCCTAGCCGATAAAGACTGAGAGGATACTGCACAAGCTGGCTTTTCACCAGGCGTAAGGCAGCCTGCTGCTCTTAACTACGCAGAAGGTCTGACAAGGAGAGGGGTGAGGAAGTTATCTGTTTTACCCAGCTGTGGTTTTGGTGCAGGCTAATAACTCCCATGTATCATCCTGCCTTCGTATGAAAATTTTCCGACTGGTATTAAAAATGGTCCCAGTGCAGTTTGCAGCAGATTCTCTGGGCAGCTCATGCAAAGTGCTGGTTGTTAGCATGCTGCTTGTGTAATGAGGGTGCTTAAGACTGTAAGGGGTCTCTGGAAGGTCCTGAAGAGTGATTGCAGTTCAGGAGACTCACCCACCTGGCAACACGCTGATTTATGGCCTGCTCAGTTAATAGCCCTGCTTAACACAGGAGTTTGTCGAGATTAAGTAATTGCCTGAAACAAAAAGTTTATTATCTTTAAGTCTCTGCTGATGAATGACTGGGTGTTGGAAGAATCATGTGAAAGATCATCTGTGATTCCCTCCCACTTTAAGGGGAGGAAAAAAAAAGAAAAAATAATAAGTTTTTAAAAGACAAGCTCTTCCAAAAGGAGTTGGAAAGCTCACAATGTACACTCAAACATGGTTGCAGTTCCAAGGAGGGGGCTTCACACCTAGGGTGCCATCTAATAAATAGCTCAAGTAATAACACAGTTCTGTGATGCATTTTTCCCCAAGTACTGCAAGTGTTTTGTAAACATTAATTAATACCACCCCTTGAGAGATAACCGATCCTGTCACACAATAATGAGATTGGGAATAAATCAAGATGCGAAGCCTGTTTAGTTTCCATACATTACATAGTGGCCTTTCCCATCCTACAAAAATCTGGAAATTTTCCAATCTAGAAAAGGCTGCAGATAACTACAAAGTTAAAAGATGCTGCATGCTAAATTCTGCTACAATTATTTCTTGTCTCCATTTCCAGATGCTTCAGCAAGGTTAATCAGCTTGATTAAGGTCACACACACTTATACTGCCTCATGAAACTGAGATCCAAAGTGCACCAGAGCGCAGGGCTTTGGGACTTGCCCTGCTCCACCCCCACCTCGAGATGAGCTGCCTGCCTGCTAAGCATCCCTCGCAGTGCTAGGAGATCACACGATCCAAAACTCTCCTCCTTCGTCCCCCGTTTCCTTTACACCCACAAATTTTCTCAGCTGGCACATGAGCACAGGAGTTTGGACACGAGGGAAACAGGACTGACAAGAAACCCCCATATCCACTGCAGCCTCTAAGTAACGTTCCCACAGCCCCCAATCTCAGACACACTGTCCCTCCTCACATCATTTCGAGGCCTTCCTGCAATAAAATGGGAATTGGCTCCAGCTTTTCCTAGCACTTCTCATATTACCTTTTAATCCAAATACATATGGTTCAGGGAACACTCAGAGACTTGCATGAAAGGATGTACACCAAGAGAATGCAAACCCTGGAAAAAAAGGGATTAGATCTGCAAGACTCCCTTGGCCCCAAACATGTGCCCCCCAATTCCCTAGCATATTAATCACAAGTCTGATGAGATTCCTTTTGAAATCCCCCAAAAGATTTCTGTAGACTTCAGTGGCTTTTGGATCAGGCTACAAATGCAGAATAAATCATAAACTGACTACATCTGCCAAGTTTATTTCTTTCTTTTCCAGGTTTCAGAACAAATCCATTTTACTGCTGGGAAAAAGCAGAATGAAATAACTGACAAGAGTTCAAATATCCTGTATCACTCCTCATATTAATTCAGCCAGTCAATCTATCCCATAACTTTGGGAAGTAAAGCAGATTAGATTACTTTGGCCAGATCAAACCACAAAACTGTGCTGCTTCATTTACGTGCAGTTCATTATTTAAGGCAACCTGTGCAAAACCCTTTCTCTTGGGTTAGAAGTGACAATGTGGGGGAATGAAGTTAAGCAGAGTCTTAAGCTAAGCTACAGTTAACAAAAAAAAAATTTGCACTGAAAAAACCTAATGATCACCACAAGCCCCTCAGCCCACAATCAATTTTGGAGAGTCTCTCTTCCTAAAAAATATCTAATCTTAAAGGATACACAAAAAGCAAATACTTCAAAATGTGACCTAGGTCCCTGGAACCTCATGTTTTGCATAAATTTGGATAGGTTTATTAATTTGTGCTTAATGTATTGCCCTTTTCTTCTTTTTATTTTTTTTCACTCTCTTTATCACTGATAGCAAATTCCCCATACGTAAAAGACCTCATTACACCTCCAAGTTGGGTGATTCTGTAGCATGTCCCTCTATCAGTGAGCAGGAAGAAGAGTTGTTTCCCCATTTTCAATTCAGAGGCCAGTTGATATGTGCTGATAACTTCAAGATACCTTGAGAGATCTGCAAGATGGGGAACTTCCTATGGAAAACAGCTTCAGATATCATTTAGGGTTTAATTTATTTATCCATCATCTGCTGAAAGCAACACTAGCACTGGCTTTGAGTTGAAAAGCCACTGCACAATGGATGTAGCGTCATACTTGACTTTTCTATCGTTTTCAGTGCCTTCAGGAAAAACAGCCAGACATCCAGACAGGAGAGGCTTGGGGAAGACCCTTGGATTTGCTTTGTCCCACTGCTTGGAGCCCCTTGTGCCTTTTCAGGATGGGATCTACACAACCACTTGTGAACTGGGCCCACAAACTAGGGCAATAGCAGAAATGGGTATATTAAGTTCTTCAGAAATGCAGTAGTGGCAGATCAAAACATCTGTGAATACTGTGTTTTACTGACAACACATTTCTAACTTTGAAACAGGTTCTGCTATCAGGCTATTAGTACAAGCACTTTACTTTGAAGTATGTACTGTAATTCTAGCAATTTTACTCCCAGCTCTGGTATTCATTTGGCTCAGGTTACTTCTATAATTTATCTTCCCACTGGAAAAATTCAGCTGGTAATACACCCATCCAGAGTGGTACAGGTATATGCACCCTCTTTCTGTGTCCCTCTTTTATCCTGCATGATATTTTCAATAAGAAACTTTAAAGGGAAATAAAAAAAAGGAAAAAAGAAAAAAAAGAGGTTTTCAACCCCTGAGTGATGCTACATCTCTGTTTTTCCCACGAGAAAATCACTTAGCACTTCTCTGACTTGAGGTGAGTCATTGCTGTTCCCCTGCTGAGGCTCTGTGCTCCCCTTGCGGTGTTTAACCCAGGCACGCAACTCGCCCGGTATGGTGGGTGTGCTGGCATTTGCTAATAGGCTTCCTGGGCTGTCACCTGCATGTGATGGCTGAGACAAAAGATTACGTGATGATTTTTGTTTACAGAGCAGTTATGATAAGCTGACATTTGCCTCTAGCTGTTGGGTTTGATAACTCAAATATGGCCTACATGAGAGCTCCTGTGAGCTGGCGACACTCTTGTTGAGAGTCGTTTTAGAGGAACTTTTCCACTTATCCTCCTGAAAATTATAAGTGAATTTCTAATGCATGTGAACGAGGCTGCATTGACAGCTGAGGAAGCTGCAGTGCCTTAATCTCTCCACTCATGTCACCACATGTCATGTCACCCATGCCACCTCACTGGCAGCGGTCGGTGCTCTCACAAAGGCTCCACTTCCCAGCTCCCAATCTGAGGAATATTTCCTTCACCCAGCCCCACAAGTACAGGTATCAATATAAACTGAATACACCCCTCAGACAGGGTGCCTGCTGCCTGGGAGCATCTTGAGCAGCAAAACTCCAGCAGCAGATGCCTTTGAACACCTAAATGAGCATTTTCCCAGCACCAACCCCGATTTCACAACTCTTCACTTGCAAACAAACAGCCTGTGCATGCTCAAAAGGAGAAGGGATCTGGGTCAGGGACTGGGGAGGCAAAGAAACCACACTGCAAGAAGTGTGCCTTTGTTTCTCAGGGAACACCAGTGCCAGGTAGGCACCAGCACCCTGAAACATTGCTGGGGCTGCTGAGGAAGAGGAAGGAAAGAGTGCTCAGATAAACTCATGTTGGCATCACTTGGGTTGTCAAAGCCACGGCTGGTGGGAGTCATGGCACACCTGACCACACTGGTGAGTTCACAGGGCCCTATTAGGTTTCTTCAGGAATCAGGTGGTATTTATCCTGACGAATTCACTTAGTAAAGAGAAAAGAAGAGGTGGAAGAAAAAGAGCAGGGGAAGCTGTGATGTGAAGGAAAGGGATGACAGGCTACTGCAGCCCCCTTTCTAAACTGCTAATTGAACACCGTTGGCCACAAATCTCTATGGCTAAGTTTTATTATTCACACTCATCCCTATGAGATTTTCAGTTACTTGGCTGGCCAGCAAATTTTAGGCCAACACAAATTTTGTGTTTGTGGGCACAACGATTTTCCAGATTACTGGGTTTTCTCCATTTTTCAGGATGCATTCTTCTCTGATCTTCTCTTGACTTTATCTCATCTAGTATCAAGGCAAAGCACATCCACAGCCCAAAAGAGTTGCCAAACACAGCTTTGACAGTACATACAAGTGCTAATTAATATTATTAAGCTGTTGCAACCACAGCTCCCCACCAAGAAGAGACTTCTAGAGTATAATCCAAATCACAGGTACTCCTATCACCTCCCCTGGCAAATGCCATGCCGTTGACATATAACTGGGAAATGGAGCCAAACTGGTTAATACATTTTCCTCTGACTGAAATGACTGTGTGATCACATGAAAGAAATCTGTTAGCAGCTGGGCAAATAAAGGAAATTAATTGTTGTTCACCTTCAGCTACATGATATGTTTCTTTTCTTATCAGTGTCTGGTCCTAAGAAACCCTTAATTTGGTACTTGTAAGTCAAGTTTTGCTACACTTGCTTATGTCCTGTAATGCCATAGTTTGCAAACAGTTTCACTGACTTAAGGGAGCTCCAGCTGTGACTGGATGGCAGATTCAGGCTTTGAAAAACAGCTCTCAATTCAGGAAAGTGATGGTGTATATCCTTACCTCCGTCACAGTGCAGCTATCCCTCTTTTCATAGCCTGGACTTTCAAGTCACACAACACACCCCAGTAATGCAGAGGTGGTGAGAGAGGTAGGGCCAAGTCTCCATTCACCTTTGTCAGGCACTCTCCTGTTTCAGCCTTCCACCCTAGGTCAAGAGGAAATGACAATTCTGCTGCCCAAACTGGGACACTCAGCACTAAACCACCATAGCTGGGAGCATATTTGAGCTGTCAAGGAGGCAAAAGAGCAGAGAGATGATCTACCTTGAGAAACACCAGGACTGATCCCTCCTCATCCTAAGTAAACTTCTGTGACTCTGGCTCCCAGTGGAAACAAAATGACCATTTTTATCACCTCACCTCATCGTGGGTCTATAGAGAAATGAAAGGCGAATGCAGCGACTGCTAATATCTTTAGCCACATTTACTGAAACCTTTTGACACCAAGGCTATTTTTATTACCTAAGTGCACTATGCCTGTATCAGAACCCAAGTTTTATTGCTTACAGTTCTGCCTTGCAAAAAGCCTTTCCCAATAACTGTCTGTGGCAAAGATATGCCTTTATGACATAGGGAGAGGCTACAGTACCTCCTAGCACAGCCTGGCACTAAGAGCAGCATCAGACATCCCACACATCACTACCCTCCTGCAGCCTTCACTCCCCTGCAGAGCTCTCTGCGCACCACGGCTGCACCCAAAAACACCTGCCTTGGCCAGGCAGCTGGATGGGTCAAAAGTGTACGAACAAAACAGCAATGAAACGCAGCTCTACAAGTTTTGTTTGGCTTTTCAAAACAGTGCAATAAGCAGATTTTACTACTTAGAAGTGGACAGTATATTCAGTCTCCTCCTCCTCCCAGCCTCCTGACCAGAAGCTGCAATACCCAGCAGTGCCCAAGGACCTCTACGCAGCTCCACCAGGTCAGACAAGGCTCATGGTGTCCCATCTCCAGCAGTGAGATGGGAGAGGGCCAGAAGATGCCTACCATCATACTCTACAATACTCTCCCCAGCCAATTTCCCACCTCATGTCCTGAGCCAGAGATGTGCCTTCATATTTAATGACCTTTCAGAGGTTTCCCTTCCGAGATGTGCCTCAGTTTCCCAAACAGCAGAACAGGAAAAAAAAAAGGCTGCCTCAGTTTTATAAGAAACTCTTAAAAACAATACCACTGCCTGCAAATGGCTTTTAAAAAGGACTGGACAGACACCTGTGCATATGGATGTAAACCGCTTCATTTTTAAGTTTTCTTTCAATTACATGGGATTCCTGACCTGTCTATTCTTTTTTCCTGGAGCTGCTGACTCTTTCAAATAGTAAAATGTATCCCAAGCAAATAAAAGGATTTAAGAGTGATACAATCTTAGCGTCTTACACCCTCAGATGCAACACCTATATTGAGAAACTAGGAACTTGAACAGATGCAGTCAGACTGCTCTCGGTGGGAGTTCAGAGACAAATAATTCAACCTTTCATCACTCTCTAATCCCAGGAAAGATATCAAGGTTAAACTACTGAGAAAAATACAGCGAGTGGTAAGCAACACCGACCTCTCTCTCAAAAGGCATAATTAGCCAGGTAGCCATGGTCACCCAGCTCAAGAATTTGAACCTACAGTAATTTCTCCCTTCCCAAGATGCACAACCCAAGTAGGTGCATTTGCTGTCTGCAGCCACGGTGTGGGTTTGGTGTCAGCCGCTCGCTCTATAATTGGCTCTTTATTGTGAGTTACCACGAAAGGCTCCAGGCAGTCCCCACAGACCTTGCCCTTGATCTGGGTTAAGATACTTTGACCCGTGATCCTTTATAATAAATTATATCCCCCTGCTGAAGAATGCTGCCTTCAACAATATAGGCCTGCCCTCAGGAAATGGGAAAGGAATTTTCCTATAAAGGCAGATTAACGAAATTCCACGCAAATTTCATGCATTTTGAATAATCATCTGAACCGTGACGAACCAGCTTCCCCTTTCAGGGATCCTGCTCCAAATCTTTGTAGTTCGAAGACAAATTTAGCTGTCTCTTTCTTGGCTGCAAAGCGTGCTGTTTTTCTTGGACTTGGCATGTCAGACTGAGAGTGGTGCTCAGGGCAGCTTGTCCCTCAGGCTTGGCTGCCCAGCAGATAGAAAACATCACCCAGGCACCTGTGTATTCATGTGCAAGGATGGCTGTAGCTTGAAGTTTATACATAGCCCAATATTCCCTGTTGAGTTGGGATAAGCTCCAGCAGAGGGATCAAAGAAGATTTCTTCTTGTGCTGATATCCCCTCCTCCTTGGCCCAGCTGGTAACAGAGGTAGTGAAATCTTCCCTCCTGGTACTTTATTCCTCTGGTTTTGAAAGCTCATGAAATTCTGGGTTTGGGACAGGGCTGTGCTCAGCAGCTGCACAACATGCACTGATGGCACCTGGCTGGGACAAAGCCATCCACTGGTTGTTCTCTCCCAGGCACCCTCCTCCAGGGCAGCTCCGAATGTCCTTCTCTCAGTATTTTCCTTTTGCTTCATTTCTGGCCTCTCTACTGTCTCCCTAAAGATGATAGCAATAGGTGTCCCACTTTTCCATCTCTGGGCTCCTCTCCAGCTCCTTCCTCAGGGGTTTTCCCAGTTCTAAGGCTATTGGCATTCACCAGTTACCCCATCAAACACCTTTTCTATCTCCCAGGGACATCACCACTGCTCGTGGGCACATCTCCAGCACCCTCAGGTACCCCAAAGCACTCCCCCTACCAGACGTGCACATTCCTCCCAATACCTTCTCCCTGATGGTCAAGGCTGTGTCTGCCTCAGCACTTTTGAGATTCACTCCCTGCATTTTGATCTTTGAGCCAAAGTCTTCACTGAGGCATGATATTCTCACATCCTCTTGCTAACCGGGGTCAAACCAAGAAGCAGCAAAGGAACATGATCTACTTTTAAATTTTAGTTTCCTAAAGAAAATAGTTCATTTTAAGGGACATGGTTGTGTTAACTGCACACAAGCATTTTTGACTAGAGTAGTATGTGGTGATGAAATCCCACAGGACAATAAGAATTTTAAAGCATTACATTTTTTTAAAAGATGTAACACAAATGATAACAGTTTTCACTGTTCCTCCACCAGTTTACATCAAGATATTTTTCTGATACTCGTGAAAACATCAGATGAGAAAACTTTCAGTTTACAAAAAGAGTCTTAGGAGTCTTTCACACGCAGCAATGTTAATGAGACTGCAGCCACAAGGAGTGAAAGCATAGGAGAACAGTGTTGTAGTGTATATGTCAGCCCTCGTGTGTGCTTTCAGAGGAGGAAGCAAACAAAATGTTTTGCCAAGCTCCTGAAATGGTATGATGTTAGGACAAGCTCCTGCACAGCTTTACTTACTGGAACATAAAAAAATGCAAGCAATTATCAGTTGACATTACTATAGCTAAACTAGGCAATATTCAAAAGCAATGTCGGCACCAGAATAAAAGACAGAGGAACAGTTGCTCTGAAAAGGATGGCACTTCCTTGATTCAAGTAAATCATTTATGAAACTGAGATCTTCTTTTAAATGAAAAAGTTTGGGAAAAGTGTATTGCAGTTAACAGCAAAGCAGTCAACAGCCTGACAAAGTCTATTGAAATCAATGGGAGTCTTTCCACCGACTTCATTGGGGTTTGGATCAAATCCTCCAGAAGAATAAGCTATTCTGCAATATCCATTATTACGCACTGTTTTGTCCTGGTAATTAGATGCCGGGGGAGCGCAGTGCGATTGTTTAAGGCACTGATCATTCACCCATGGAGACCCGTGTTCAGAGCCTGGGTGGGTTGAACTCAGAGGGGCTGCAGATTCCCACTGGTACCCATCTGCATTCCCAGCCCCACTGCTGCTCCCAGGTAGACAGGACAGGAAAAGGCGAGAGAAAGCGAAGGTCAGGGCTGAGCTGGCAGAGATATCGTGAGCCCCTGCACAAAAATACCTGGTTCCTGCCCTTCCTCCAACTCCTCAATTTTCCCCATGCACCGTCACGCACGCATAATATTTTCAAAGAAGTGGACAGCCAACAGGTCTGAGGTCTGCACAAAGCAGCTCTGTACAGCCCAGGCATTTTGCACAGTGCACTGACCGTCATCAGCGTTACTGACTATGCAGAGAACTCAACTGTGTGTTTGCATCTTGCTTCTGTGGTAAAACATACTGCTCCTTGGAAGATAGGTCAGAGGGAGGGACTGCAAGTCCCCTGCAACCAAAATACAAACAGAAAGGCTAAGCCATGCAGAAAGGACTCCCACCACAAAGCTATACATTTGGCTCACTATGAATACAGGACTCCGTACCATTAGCAGCCAACAGAGAAGACAGTACATCCTGAATTCTCAGAGGAGACCAGCATCGCAGAGCTCTGCCTCTGTGATGAGGCTCAATGCAGAGAGTGAGCAAACCTATGCTTATCAGTTAGAAAAAACCCAGCTGGCAGCTAAGGAAGTTCAGCAGGTTGTGGCTGGGATGAAAACAGCACTACAGGTTTCTAGATCACAGTCTTTTCCCATGGAAGACCAGCAAGCCACCAACTAACACAGAGAGGATGCAGGCTACAACGATTAAAGGCATTCCCTTGCACAGTTCAAAGCCTATCTGTGGCACTGCTTGCTCTTGGATGGTGCTCGCGCTAAAAGGATGTATCCTTTCAGAAAATGACTACAAATTCACGGAAGAAAAATCCTGTGATGCCACCTGCAAATCAGCTGGTCCCTGCACTGCAATGTTTGCGAGGCTGTGGGAACACCACTGGGAAGCTGCTTCCACACCTGCCCTGCAACTGAGCGCTCCCACCTCTCTGAAGCTAGTCAGAGGTAGACAGACCTTGACCTCGACCAAAGCTACTGCTGCTGCTGCTCCTGAGCTAGATTTCAGGATACCTCTCCCTGACACACCCTGGCAGCATGTGGAGGCAGGGGGGGAGGCTGGGAAGTGGCCAGCCTGGCATTGATGGCAATGTCTGCTTGAGTCACGTCTTCCTTATCCTCAATGTCTTTTGTGCAGCTAAACATGCGAGTTGATCTACAGCTGTCCATCTTTCCATCAGTGAGGGAAAAAACAGATGAGGAATATTTCCAGATGCCTGAAGCAACTGGGAGTCCTTCCCTTTTGCTATTTTGTGAGTTGAAGTGTGGTCTCTTGCAGTCCCCAGCTCCCAGTCTCAAACCAACTCTTGGTCTGGGAGCTGGTTCTTCTGCACCAGCAAGAGGCTACACTTCAATCCCTGATAATTTGGCAGAGCTGATGGCCTCAGATGTGCCACTAGCTCAGATGCAGAGCAGTTATCATGCACTACGCTCCAGCAAGGACACCTGGCTGTCTCTCTGCCACTGCTGGGCTTCAAAAGCCCAGGATACAAACTCTTGCCTTTGCCACTTCCCATCTCAGACGTCACAGGATTTAGAAGGAGATGGTGGAAGCAGTCTACAAGAATAATTAAAGCAACTGAATTAACTGAATGTGTGTGCATGAGCTTTGGTCACGTCAGTGTGAAAATCCCCCCACTGGCAGCAGAGTAGGACAGATCTGACGGGGGGAACACGGGGCCTGGTGTGGAGCAGTGCTGCGGAAGCGAGCCCCGTGCAACCGAAAATGAGGCCTCCCTCCCTGTGCTGCTCCGACATCTTAGAGATCTGCAAAAGCTATTTGCAATGAGAGGCTTTCTTGTAAAACATAAATGAATACCAGCTGTCCGGACAGGCTCAGAGCACAGCCTCCCTCCTTGGATGGGCTGTGGTCTCTGGGGAAGACGGCTGGGCTGCCAGGACATGCCTTGTCTCTCCATCCCAGGGAGACACACAGGCAGTGGCGTGGTGAAAGGGCGCCAGTGTTTTCCTCTTGAGGTGTCGCTTGGTAAGCAAACTAACTGCTTTTTCCCCTCAGAGGGGAAAATATAGGTTTTTTTATCATCTCTGATTTTTTTTTAAATACATCTTTTTAACCTTGAAAACAAATCCCATTTTATGTTACCCAAGAAGAAAGTGTGAGTCCTCCTCGCTGTCCCAGAGACCCGCTTTGGATGCGCTCATCCATTGCTCCTCTTCAAGCACATCACATTCCTGCCTGACGCCGGATTCCAGCGGGGTCTGCCTCTGCATATCCCAGGGCTCCAGCTGGGTTCCTCTGCCCGTTTCTTTTTTTTAAAATTTACCTTGGAAACAGTACTTCCCGGCAACATATTAATGCCCTTTTCAAGGCTCAAAAGAAAATCCAAACAGCAGCACAGACCAGAAGCCAAGTGCATGAGCGGGGAGAGTGGTACCTGCTTTGTACCTCAATATTTATAATTTGCTAATACTGCCATTAATACTTAGTTTTATTTTACTTATGTGTGTTCTCTGTTTAAATAGTTACTTGGCCTTCCCCACGATAAAACATCACAGACTCTGGCCAGTGTTTCACTCTTCTCACACTGACACAACAGACCTGACTTTGATTTGTAGATTTTTTTCACTGCATATGAACAAATGCAAACACACAAGAGAGAGCACTGTTTGCTCTTGCTGCACCTCAAGACTTTCACAATTACAGTATGGAGGGACACCAGGCTTTCCCAGCTTCTGAAAGGGGCAGAGCAAGGCCCATCCATGTCAGGGACATCACCCCAGACTCCAGCAGCTCTGGGCACTGGGGTGACATACAAGTAAGTACATTGCAGTGAGCATGCAAGGGCAATGTTCAGGTTTTGGCTTTAAGCATTTGCCTGCTGGGAGTTTTAACGCCCAAAATTATTTACAGGTGTAAATGGTGACATGCAAGCCTCTAAGAGCCATGTTGAGTTAGAGCTGAATCCTGATGCACCTGAAGGGTTTTGCACAGGAGGTGATGCCTTAAATGGCTACCTAGAACAGAGACTAGACAGGAATAAAGGAATGAAGGAGGTATTTATTGAAAAGGCTTTCAGATGTACACTCTGGGGTCCCCAGGGTCCTGCCTTAGTGGATCCCAAAATGGACGACAGCTCATGACTTCTTCACACTTTTATATCAGCATAAATTCACCAAGCAGAACCCAGCTAATGATGGAATTTCCCCAAGCTTGCCCCTCTCTCCACAAGATGATGGTTTAAAATTCTTGGGCCTAGGATGGTCTGGGTGTCCTTGGAGAGTGAGGTGGAGAGGCTTTGTTATGTCTATCTTAGCATAAGAGAACAGCACTTAACAAGCTTCAGGAAATTTCAGAGTTACACTAGCAGTACAGGATTTGAAAAATATAAAAGTTAAAACCTAAGGCATCAGAGGAATCAGAGCAGGACTGAGGCAGGTCTGAATGGTTGGCTGGACTCAGCAGCCATAAGCCAACCATTGTGGGGCAGAGCATGGCTGTGTGTAGTTTGGAGCTAGTATGATTGGTTTGGTGCAGCTGCTGGCCAGGCCAGTGGGAGGATGCCCTGGGGGACGCAGGAGGCCAGCAAGGAGTGCCCAGCCATGGCAGCAGCCTCGTCCCCAGAGGAGCTGAAGGACTCACTGCCACTTCCATCCCCTTGCAGCAGAGACCTCAACAACTCATCTCACTCGTGTCCTCAAACTATGGTGAACCTGAGGTATCAGGAATGCTAATCGCTGCTCAGCTGAACATTTCCCCGTAATAACCTTTAATGACTCTGTAATTACTCTTTAAACCATTGACTTTGCAATCATTTTTTAATTCCCCTTTGCCACATCTCTCCCTGTGCTACCAAGCTGGAAGGCTGAACTGTAAGTGAATATTAGCCCGCTAAGGCGAGGGTTGTACCATTGCAGCCGTGCTTAATGCAAGGGCTTTGAAAGAGTTTGGAGGGCAGGGGGAGGGAAGGGAGGAAACAAAAAGCACAGCAAGATTTTCCCCAAATTGGTTTCCTTCAAAACAAAGCCCTACCACTTTGCTAAGCTGCTTTAGGGAACGTTTGGAAAAAGCAGGGATTCCTTAGCGACTTGCTCCGCTAACTCTGCAAATAGACTCCTGTGCTGCAAGCACTGATTTTCAGCTGAAACAAATACTAGAAACTACATAGTGATAATTCAGGGGGAAGGCAAGTCCCTTGGTGAATGAACTCAACTGAATCTACCCCATTGGAAACCAGTATTTTGGCGGAGGGGGGATACAGAAGCAGTAAAAGAAACTTGAGTGTCCAAGACTCAGCGTGAAGCCAGCACAAAGCAGGCAGGAATGGGCAATTTCTTTTCAAGCCTTCGCCTCCAGGAACAATGGCCCTATTGCAATCACCCTTTGCTTTTCTTCCCGTGATTAACATGCAGCCCATGTGGGAAGAATGGGAATTTATTCTGCAGTTGAGATTCCAGAGGTGCTATCGGGTCAGGTGGCTAATCGTTAAATCAAACTGCTGTCATCTTCATTCAGGTTCTGTCACCCAGGGCCACATTATTACTTGGGTTTATGCAAAATAAACAGCTTTGCTAAACATTCCACTAAAAGAGGGTCAAATAAAGAAGGGAAGGAGGAGATACACCACCAACTAAATCCCGCATTCCCTCCTACCCCTGCTCCAGCTCTGTCCTGGACTGATTAGATGGGGATGGGGGAAGGAAGGTTTTCTTCAAGTTTTTAAGCTTTTGTTTTTATCAGCATGCCATTTTTCTCTTTTCTAATTCCACTCAAGGCTCCTTAGTGAGTACTGTTAACTTATTCTTGTCTGGGTCTGGCTAATTCAGTTTCTTTCTTGAACTACATAGACTTACAATTCTGTATTTTCTATAGGTGAACTCAGCCATAAGAAATCTCTTATAACTCCTCCATAAAAGACAATCTCTCAGAGGTTTCCTTCAAGACACATATAGGGATGCTTAATGCAAGGCACTCGGAAGGAATGTTAATTGCAGTACTGCACACGCACATTTTTGGATCAACGGATTATTTGGAAATCCTGGGCTTCCTGCTGTAACAGGTAGCTGGGAAGAGAAGGTCTGCTGAAGTGCTCCCAGTTACTAATGGGCCAAGGCCTTGTGAGGGAGCAAATGTACTGCCTAGTATGGGGTGTCAGAGGGAAAACAGTGCAGGACCTTGTAGCAAGGAGAGAAACCTTGCTCCAATCTCTCTTGCATCACTCTACTTCCAGCTTGGCTTCAGAACCCAATTTTCAAGGACACACAAATGCATGGATCCAAATACTGGCTCATCCCAGTTCCTCCCAGCACAGAACAGCACAGTCAAGGCCAGTTCACACAGACTGTCCCACCATCATGCTCATGAGATAGGAAGTTCTGGCCAATCTGCACAGCAGCCTGATATCCCAAAAAGAGCCAGACAGAATGTACAACTGTGAATGCCGAAGAGCAGAAATATTGTCCCAGATAAAAGAACAGAATGATACCTATTTAAAGTGAGGCACTTTGCTGTTCTAGTTCCTTCAGACCAGCAGCAGTCAAAAAAAAAAATAAACAAAAAAACTAAACAAGCAAAAAACAAAACAAAACCAAAAAACACACATACATACAAAAAGGAAAAAAAAAAAAAAAAGGAAAAAATCCACCCCAAAACACAAAAAAAAACCCAACCAAAAATCCCACCCTCATGATTAACATTCATCTGCCTTGAAAGAAACTTTTAAAATATGTTTTTGTTCTCTGTGGCTTGTTGATCCCCGGCAAAAAGTCAAAACTGGGATTAAAACTGAAGGGCTGTAGCCAGGAGACTGTCACTTCTAGTTTCTCTTCCCTCAAGGATTAAAAAGTTACTTTTAATTAATGTTGCTTCAAGATGTCAAGCCTGGCGCAGCTGCCCCCAGCGCCGTCTCCAAAGGCTGGTGAGCAAGGCGAGCGTGCTTCAGACTCTTCTCACACCTCTGACAATCTGTCCTGGTGTGGCACATGCTCCCCCAAGCTGGCGCCTATCAGCTGTCCCGGGGTGGGATGTGCCCATGTGGTGGGCTTGGGTGGGTAAGGGCAGGTAAACTTCAGCTTTGAAATATGCTCACACAGCCCGAGATGCTCGTGTGCAGGATGAGCTCTGGTATCTTTTACAAAAATATTTTCATTGCCTGAGCTCCCTGGGGGGAGGTATTGATCCTTCCCAAGTGCCGAAAGCCTGTTTCATGTATGAAGAAATCCCCTCCTAGCCCAAACATCAAAACATCTAAGCGTGAGTCCAGCTTTACAGAATTATGCCGGGTTATTCCTGGACTGTACACAAATTGGATGCTAAACACACACCAGGGCGTATGACTAACACATGTCGCTTCCTTCCTGCATGCTCTGGCAGCGAGTTCAATTGAAACAGGACTGTCTGAAAAATCCTGCCCCAAAAGGTCAGACACCGAGTGTCTCGGTTCTTCTGGTGTTTCACTGAGAATCTGGTATGAGGGAAAATTACGGCAAGCAAAAACTGGAGCACAAATGTGACCACAACCCTGACCTCTGATTGAAAATGCCTCACTGCTAGTTCAACCACAGGCAGACAGACATGATTTAATCCAACTTTTTCACTCCCTTTGCTGCATGGAGCTCACTCGCACTTTTGCTGCTCCTCGGGGGTATAAAACATTTTTTATCCACCCACGGTAGCCAAGGTACATACGCCACAACCACCAACCATGAATTTATTCAAGGTGCGCTTAGAAATTGGCAGGACTAATAAAATGCGAAACAGTTTAAGATGCCGTGGAACATTTTTAAATCACATGTGCAAGGAATCATATATCTGTTGAGGCATTTGGGGAAGGAGATGGTGCCAAAAGTGCTGGGGAGCTCTCTAAACAAAGACTCGGTTGAAGTGGAAAGACCCCACTCCCCAGAAGGATGGAAAGACCCACATCTTGAACTGCACTTTCCACGACTAACTGAAAACTCAGTGCATGGTGGATGGAGAGGCCCCACTGCCCACAGCCATGGCAGGTGCCAGGAATTCTGCCCTGTCACAGCTGGGCCAACATCTCCCTGGCATGGGGGGCCACAGGGCTTTAAGAGGAAGGGGCATCAAGGCCCAGACTGCCTTCAGTGCTCTTGTACATGACATGAGGAGCACCACTAGTGCTTCACAGATAAAAAATGTGAATAATCTGGTCACCTTTCACCTTTGCATCATCTCCCCAGCCCAGGGATCAGCAGTGAGAACTGTTGGAGCAACCAATTTCCCATCCTTCACCAGTGGGAAGCAAAAGAGCTGGATCCCACCAAGTGCTCAGGAGATGCAGAAATTAAAGCCAGACAGTGAGTGGAAAGGCTAAAAAAGCACCAGCATAAGATTCTGGTGACCCAAGAACAAGAGATTTGAGTACTCAGTAAGTAAAGGTGAGTACAAAGTGTTTGCCATTAAAAACTTCCACAAAATTACATTTTCACTCTATTTTGCAGGGACTGTAGATCATAGGAAATAAGCCATATAAGTTGTCTCTCATATAAGCCCATCCATTTGCAAGCAGTTGACAGTAAGCAGTCAGAAAGCAAATGACTACAATTAAAGCAAGCAAGCAAGCAAGCAAACCCCTCATTGCTCTGAGACAAGTGGCACAAGAGAACTTACCTCTGTGCATAATATGGAAAGAAATGTTCATCAGCTTGGGATCATCTCCACTGAAAAGGAGGATTGAAACCACGTGACCACCGTTTTAAAAAAGAGAAAAGGGGAGAGGGGGAGGGAAACCAGAGAGAGAGAGTGAGCACGCTAGTGATCCCATTCATCTATAGATTGTTGAGGGTCGACATAATGAGTCTTGCAAACTGGACCAAGCAGCTCTGCAAGGCATTATTGCTAGTAAATAAATCACTTAGCAGGAGAAGAAAATGCATGTATAAATCTTCTGTGCTGGTAGCAGACATGTTTCACTAGCAACTACCTCCTGAACAACATGCCAAGAAAGCCAATAGAGAGAGTTTGTGAATGCATGTCCAAAGCTTCTTAGCAAACTGTCATATTGATCTAGCACAGCCTAAGGAAGCCTAAGAAGACTCAAGGAGTTTGGGCAAATGCTTGTATTAGTGTTCCTTTCCTCTTAAGAGTTTGCTGAGACGGCACTTCAGTGTTTCCCAAGTAGTGCACCTCCGACCCTGGCAATCCATCAAGTGAATGCAAATTGCGGACCAGACAAAACCAGGCAAACAGCAATGCTGCTTAATAATAATGTACTCCCAAAGAGAAGGACTTCCTCTACAATGATTGCTGTGTACACATTTAAACTAAACACCCAAACTTCTTATTAGCCTCATCATGATTTGTGTTTTTGTTCCCTTTGAAATGCTCCAAAGTAAATGGTACAAGTTTACTCAAGGCTAACCTCAAACAGTAGGCTTTCTGAACTATGCAAACGAACAAAAGTTGGGCTATATATAGATGGCCCACATTTATTATAAGGCCCTTTTGAAAACCAACACCCAGCAAAGTAAAGCTAAGGAGCATGTTTGAAAAGAAAATCTCAGTAATCACCACTCTCTTCGCATTTGGCCTGACCGGCCCTAATTTGGTGGGAATTGTCCAGGACAATGCCTGGGGGCACCTTCCCTAAGTCCATCTTCCAGCCATGTAATTAGCAGGAGTCAGCTCAAGTCAGAAGAGCAGTTTTATTTCTGATCTGCACAAGGTGTTCCTGCTGCCAATACCGTTTCTCAGAGCCTTTCACACTCAGGGGAAGAAAAAAAACAAAGGGAGAAAAAAAAAGTTCCAGAGTGCTTATTTATTCACTGCATGTTAAACACTGAAAGTGGTCCCAAGAGCATGGGGTAGTGCAAAATATCACAGATCCAGGGCTGACTTCTGCCAAAGCACTTTTGATGCAGCTCTTAAGAAATGTGGTTATCACAGTGTTTGTTTTAAATTCCTGTTAATGGATCGGGCAGACCTACACTGAGAAACTCACTAAATTATACTTAACCTTGTTAATTTAACTCAAGAATTAATGACTATATTCTAATGAGCTTTCCATTTGTCACTTTTCACTTGTATTTGCAAAATCCCTGCCATTCAATGGAAGTTTTCCTATCCCAAAGGGATAGGAAGTTTTCCATTCCCAAAGTATCTAAGTGCTTAGGTTTGGCTTGATTTGGACCATCGCTACAACATTTTTTAGCTTAGAAAAGAAAAACACTGCCACACACATGCTCAGATTTATCATGGGTTCACAGGATCTATGAACACACAGAACGAGAAAAGAGCATGTGCTGGCTGACACAGACTGGCTGTGGTGCCCCTTGTTGGAAGGGATCAAAATCACTTTTCCATGGAGTCAGGCCAAACCCACTTATGAGTCACTGCCTTCAAAGACCCATTGTAAAATGTGTGCAGAAGTCCTCTAAGGCCACTGAGACTGGAGCTGCAATAGCAAGTTTCCTCTTGTAAAAAAACCACACATACCCTCAAAATGCACTAAAAATCAATCAGTAGATCAACTAATAAGCGCACAGAGTCAGGTTTTACTGCCCATACTCTCAGCCATTTGGAGCTCATTCTGCAGCACTCGGGAAATCTTCAGCGGTGAGCACTGATACTACAGTAAAGTGCCTGTAAAGTGCTGCCTGCTGGCACTTACACGCACAAAGGTACAAAAATACTCCAATACAAAGCAACACTGCTGTGCTGCAGACACAGAACTGTCACTCTGTGGTGTCAGCCAAGGACAGGGTGATGTACTCCACTGAAGCCTCTGTTTAAGCATAGTCTAGGTATGATTGCTCCATCCTGAGCATTCGGTCATACAAACTCACTGTAAGCATCACTGGAGCCAGACATCATAATAGTACTGCAGGAGCAATGCCAGAGCCAAGAAAAAAACAGAAATTTGGCTTCTTAAGATGACTAGAACTGATTCCCAAACAGCTGGGCCAAAAGCATAAGAGCTGATTATGAAATGACAGGGCTTTGCCCAAGCAGATCCTGATGGTGGGTTTCAATGTAATTTCTGCTCATCTTTCCATTATGAAATGGAACTGGCAACCCAAAGGTTACTTTGGGAAATAAACACGAGGCTGGAATAAATTATGACCAAAATGGCCATCATCCCTCAAGAGCAGAGGAAAGAAGAGAACAGCAACGGCTCTGCAACTGGTCCTTACTTCAGTTAACTCCAGTATCAGGGAGCTACCTGGGGTACAGCCACCAGCCTGGGCTACTCCACAACACACCTCAATACATGAGTTGGACCTGTGCTGGTGAGCGAGTTATTATGTTCTTAGTTGGGATGGGCCAACATTCTTCTTGACTTAGAGAGTATAAATGTGTTTACATCTCTTTGCTCCTGCTGAAGTGTCTGAATACCACAGTTCCCAAGCAGGAAGCCATTGATGACTGGGTGTGTGCAAAATATAAAATGGCCTGTTTATGGCACTCCATTCAATATTACCAGAAGCACAGTATCCAGATCGTCTGGGAGAGTGCCTTTAGGGCAAGCCACACTCCAAATCTGTACCCTTTTAAGAGCAGGTTGAAGAGGGTACAATGTGCCTCAGCACACTCACACAATTATTTCAAGAGTGTTTTAAGAGATTTTGAAAGTCCAGCTTGAGACTCCATACTGTTTTCAGTGTCTCATGCTGCTGAAACATTCAGCATCCATGCTTCAAGGCAGAAAACGTAAAACCACAGATCCATAAACTGTTTTCTGCTGGAAGAAACCTTCAAATATCAACTAATCCAACACCCCTGCCATCTTTATTAGACCAGGTTGCACAAAGCCCCGTTCAACCTGGCCTTGAACATTTCCAGTGATGGGGCATCCATAGCTGCTCTGGGCAACCTGTTTCAGTGCCTCACCCCCCTCACAGTAAAACATTTCCTCCTAATGTTAATTCTAAACATACTCTCTTTCATTTTAAAACCGCTACACCCTGTCCTTTGTTAGAAAGTCTGTCTCCATCTTTTTTGCAGGCCCTCTTTAAGTATTGAATGGCTGCAGTGAGGTCTCCTCTGAGCCTGCAGACTGAGCAACCCAAACTCTCTCAGCCTGTCTTCACAGGAGAGATGCTCCAGCCCTCTGGTCACTTTTGTGGTCTCCTCTGTGCTCTCTTGTGCTGGGGGCCCCAGAGCTGGATGCAGCACTCCAGGTGAGGTCTTACATGGGCAGAGTAGAGCAGCAGAATCACCTCTCTCAACCTGCTGGCCAGGCTTCTTGTGCAGGTTTGGTCAAAAAGGGATGGAGGCCAAGGATGTGATTTTCATTTGCAAGTTTCTCCCTGCTTACCTTGGGCCTATTGAAAAAGCTCTGTCTGAACAATTAAACATTCAGGGCTTGAGGAGACTTCACAAATCTGTGAGAGGGAGATTAAAATGTTTGCACAAATTAGAAACTAAATTCTATCTCTTTCCACATCTCTAAGCTTTAATTTTTGCAAACACACTAATGCATGGTTGCACTTAAGACTCACACAAATTAAATCTACAACACAAATTACAGTGCATTCTTTAAGAGTTAGTCTCTTTCTCAATACAAACTATCTGTTTTGTAACTAAGAGACAATCTCCTTCTTTTTCTCTCTCCCTCTTGTTTTGTTTTAGCTTGCTGACTAGAAGTAATGTCTGTGCACAACTACCATAACAATTTCCTATACATCAGAGAAACCAAAACCATAAACTGAACTCAAAACAAGGAAATAAACAAACAAAAAAGAACCACCAAAGGGAAATGGAACAACACTAATGTTACTGGGTTTTATTTGTGTTCATGAAGAGGCACTGAGTTTGGGAAGAACAGGACCTAAGCATGGCTAACTAAGCTTAGTAAGAGAAGTGGGGATGTAAGAACTGAGACAGTGCAACAAGGTCATAAAAACCCAGGGAAGAGCAAGAATTCCTTCTGCTGAGTGATTCAGATCTTTCTGCGGGCACTTCCACACCAGTACCAACCTGCAGCACCTTTCAGACACCAACCAACCTCACTTGGGTGTACACAGACATAAGCAAAGCTGTAGGCAAATTAATATCCTCACTTCTGCTGTTTATGTTCATATCTACTAAGCTGCTCCTTCAGCTGACCCAAAGGGAACCATGACTGCACTCAATGCTTTCTCATTTTTACAGAAATTGTAAAAATTCCCACTGAGCAGAGTCATTCCCACTGAGCAGCGCCCGGACTGGGCAGATCCCTTTCCAGGTGCTTTTGGGGCTGGTGGCACCCAGCACTGATGGGGTACCTCTGACTGCCCAGAGAAGTGCCCAGGAGTGTGAGCAATGGTGTGATGACTTAACCAGCAAATAAACTGGGTAGATGCTCCAAGGGACACCTCCCCATTCCTGAAATTCAACATCCTGATTCTGGAGCAAGAGGTGACAAGTAAACTGCCCACAGGAGCAGTAAAGCTGAGCACGGGAGATTTGCCCCAGAGACAAATGAAAGCCCCAGCGATGCAGGAAATAGGATGGTCTTTGGAAATTCAACTAAGGCAACAGTTCATTCATACCACGAGTATATGAACAATGACTGTGCATCGGGAGTTACAGCTGAGTAAGGATTTCTGGGCATGTCTCAGAAGAGCTAATCACTATAGAAGAAAAATCCACCTCACTTCACATATGCAAATTGAAGCTTACAAGAGCACATAACTCTCATTAAACCTTTCAACACACATGCTGTGTATTTCTGCCAGCACCTGATGCTATGTTAAAGTGCATTCCGTTTCAAACCATCACTCTCTGGACCCCTACGACATGGCATGAATAGACAAAGCATGTAATTAGGGTCAAATTTCTATCTGATGGCCACTGAAGATATTTTGTTTGTTTTGGAAGGGGGGGGTAGGAGGGAAGAGTTTGGTTCAAAAACAATGTTTATTTTGAGCAGCCTGGGCAGAACTGCAAAGCATTTCATGAGTAAAGAATATTTTCTTTGTTAAAACCTTTAAGCAAGCCTCATAGCAGCAAACTGATGAGAGGGTAACATTCCTCACTGCTAATTATAAGCAATGTATTAAATTTCATTCAACAGTAAAGGAGCATAGAAACACAATGAAAAAGCTACAGCAGAGCTAAAATACCCCAAGTTGTTAATGAAAAGTAGCTGAAATAACATACTGGTTTGGTCAAATCTATGAACATAAAAGATGCATTTATATTAAAGTGGCACATGGAAAAAAAAAAAAGATGACGACAATACTATTTCTGTGGAATACTAAATGATTAAAGGCAATAAAGATTTCTGTACAGCTGGGAGAAAATCCTTATGGTCTCAGCTCCTACAAAGTGTGCTTCATGAGCTCTGATAGAGTATCTATACAATGAAAAAACAGTCCCTGACAGCAAAAAATTCTCCTAAGAATGTATACATACAAACTCCTGTGAATCAGAAAGGCCCTAAACAGACACCCCTAGTTCAGTTAAACCAAACAACTGGCTCAGTCTCTGGGCTAAAAGTTACCTTTATTGTCATTTAAAAAGCACAGCAATTTGTAATGAGAAAATACTGATCTTTGAGAGGTGAATGCAAACAAAGATTAAGAGGCAGCCCTGGCCTCTGGAAGCCCGGGAGCTCAGAGGGATGTTAGGGGGATAAGTGTTTCAGAGCTAAGTACAAAGGCAGCGCCGCTCATCTCGCCCACAATTCGGTCTCTGAATAAATGTTGCTGTGCTGTCTCAGAGACATGCTGATTTCTAGCTCCGGCTTAATGGGACGACTTGTTACTACTCAACAGGAATACTTATAACAGAGTTTTGCCTCTTGAGATTTGAACTATGCAAGTTTAGATAGATTTCAAGATGTAGTTTGTCATGTTCTTTGTCCTTAGCATGCCACTCCAGACTGGCACCCATAATCCATTAATACACAAGGCACCAGCCTGCAAATAAAATAATTTCTGCCAAACTGAGATAGCTTTCAGGATGATTGTATATTAATAAGAAAAAGCTGCATTCATGTGCAGTGATAGGACTGTACTCCACAACTGCTTAAACCTCACAAATTCTCAGTAAGGAAATTCTTTTTCTTTTCTTTGTCTGACAGAGAAATAGCAATAATGTTTTTCCCTTCCCAAATTTGTCTGAAAGGTCTTTTCAGCTTGCCTTGGTAACTGGGAACAAAATCCAAATTGTTCCCAATGCTCCTGTAGATCTAATATCATGTTGCAAATAGGTCCTAGTCCAATGCTTACCGAAGTCAACAGCTATGAACTGGTACAGTAACAGCTTTCCAAGGCACTGCTAAAGCATGTACTCAGGGTAACAACCTGGGGCCAAATAAAGAGCTAAATTTAGGACTCCCACCACTTCCCAGTAATTCTGTTCTCACCACCAAACAACTCCAGATCTTGCATAGGAAAATAGTAAAAGGTGACGACTTTTTGTACTAAGGAGGAGCAGAGATGCCACTGCAGCCATTGCAGATATCAGGAATAGCGAGCAACTGGCACGTGGGGAGCCACTGCAGCACAGGACAAATGGGGAGGTCCCACAGAGCAAGAGGAACGGGCTGCTTGCACGGGTCACCCCACACAGACTGAAGGTGAATGTGAGTCTCCCATGCTGGGAGTCGCAACACGGCGCAGGCACCAGCTCCCCAGGCTTCCCACCGTGCTGCCAGATCCTTGGTTTCTCTCACCAAACACGCTCATCCTTGACTCCTTGACATGAACCACTGTGAGCAGCCTTGGTGCTATTTCCCAGTGCTGCTGCACTTTTTCAGGCTGTTGGCCACCCCTGCTGCAGTCTGCTCCCAGCACAGGCGAAACACAAGTATCGATACAGGCCCATCAGCAGTGGATGTGCATTTAACTGTAAAATGACAGCTGCTTCACTGGAGCTTGGATTAGAGAGGTTACAACATGCCTAATTACAAAGTTAGCTTCAGCATGTGTAAACATGGCTCACGAAAGTTTAATGTCAGATTTTCTTAGTCTCTTGTATGAATTTGGGATGCATTTTTTCTCTGCAGCTGCCAAAATGCTCGCTGTTGACAAACTAGTCTAAGTGCTACCAAAGCATCTTTCATGAGCTGGCTGCGTACATCTGAACAGATACATTCCTCATTAATGTGCTATATTTCAAGCTAGAGAAAACAATGCATGTCGAGAGACTATAAACCACAAGTACAAATGATCCAGGTCACCTATGATGAATATAACCAGTGTTACACGAAACATGACACATTGGGCTCTCTTCTTGGGGAAAAAAAAACTAAAAGAAGAAGATAAAAGATGCAGAAGGGCTCCACATTCTTATCAATTCCTCTCTTTTGAAATCTGCTGGAGCCAGGGAGATTTTCAGAATTTTTTTCCTTACTGTTTTGTACACAGGGTGCTTTCCCCTCCCACCAGACACCACCCGTCCTGCAGGAACATCAAAAGAAACTGAGTTTGAATCCAGATTAGTTTCTAAATCCAGGATTAAGATGATGGCTAAACTAGAAAAAAAGGGCTCAATTTGGGAAGCAGAAGATCTGAACATGGGGTTCTTGCCTGGTTGTCCATTTCTGCATCCTTGTGAGATGAAATTACACAAAAAGGGATTTTTCTGGTGAGTCTGTTTTTCCACACACCATAAACTCAGAAGATTGACCTGGGGCAGAACTCTCTTCAGTCCCTCCTCAAAACAGACACCTCAGCTCTGGTGAACCGCTGAAACCAAAACATTTGACTAATTCAGATGATTTAAAGTTCAATTAAATTATGTCCCTTGTTGAAGCAGATGTCAGGATTTGATGCTGTGTGCTTTGCTCGAATCTGTACACTTTTCTGAATACAGGAGCAATTTATAATTTCAGTAAGTTTCCAGCTTACAAGTACATCCAGAAAGGTGCAAGTAAAAAAAAACCAACCAGTTAATAAATTACTGTTACAGAAGAAATATACGACAAGCAATGCTCTCTGTATATTCATTAGCCCATACCTACTTTAGAAACTAAATCTTGAGAGATTTTATAATTCATGCCTTCATGCTCATCAAAACATTTTTTATAGCAATCACTTTTGTGACAGATTCCTCCCTCTCTTCATTTGAAGTAAGCAGAGTTATGGAACAGTCACACTACAAAAATACCTGCAAAGTAGCAGCTGCCCAGGAAAAGGCCTAGATATAATATGACTGCTGATTTTTGAACTGCTATGCATGCTGTGTATGCCTGGAAACATAACAAATGTGCATGGCTTGGCTTGTAGCACCTAATTTGCAATAATATTGAAGTCCCCCACAATAACTCATTTACTCTTATAATAAATATATAAAAAAAGACAAATTGCTACATCGAACATGCATTTTCTTCACTGCAAGTAGCTGCTACCCCAGGGAGAAAGCCCTGTGCTGCTAACTAATAGTAAATCCTTTGGAAAATCATGTGTCATAATGATGGACAACCAGGGAAAGGGTATTAAATAGATTTAGAGGTTAGATACTCTAACAAGAACAAAAGAGGCCTTTTGCAAGCTAGTACCAATCAGAGCTGGCTCATTGGTATGATTAGCACCAAGTCCAAAGAAAGTTTCTATCACAAGACAAGACAAGAGGGAGAATTTAACCCAAAATCTTTCTAGGAAGATCTGCTTGGGATAGATCAAGTCCCCAAAAGATTGGGTAACTTTTTGGTTCTCAGGAGACACCATGGTGTCTTCAAACTGCCTTTAGCCAGGGGTGATTTTGATCCATGTGTTATTTTATCTACCGGCACATCATTAGGCAAAGCACATCTGAGTCACAATGTATTATGATTCTATGATCCCAACAAAAAAAATACAGACTGTCTGAAAGCTCATCTGATGGACAAACAAAAGGTGCATTGTATAGAAGCTGAGGCAATACAAGACAGCAACATTACTTTGCTTCACCTTTAGAAAATTATTAAATGCATAAATTTATCCAGAAGGGTCATTTTTTTTGGCAGGAGCAAGCTCTAAATACCAGTGCTCTGCAGAATTGTACAAACTGGAATGATCACGTCCAGATCTCAACTTCAGATCCAGACAGGATTTTGGCCTAAATTGATTTCCACCAGCACTTTCTAATTAGATTTGATACACTGGGGGTGTGGGAACCTTAATTTATCATAAATGTCTTGAGTTTATTTCACACAGAAGCAAGGAACAGCCCAATCTTGATGGAAACAAAGGGACAGAATCTTTTAATTTGTATTTTTGAGGACTCCCTGGTATCTTTCATATCTGCAGAACACCCAGCTGTTCCCCAAACGGCTCCAAGTTTCTTCCTCCAGAAAATTTTCTATTGTTTCTGATACATCATCCCATGGTGATTTATTGCTATTTTGCGATCATTATCAGCTTACTATTTTGACCAATACACCATAAATCAAGAAGAAGAATGTTAGGTGGGACTTCATAGTGTAGCTTTCATTCATTACCTGCAAAGATTATAGCCATTTCATAAAAACCAATATGAGAGAAAGAAGCTTATTGGCAAGGACCAGTGAAATTCATTTCATGCTTCAAAAGTTTGTGATTGGTCTGCTAAGGAAAAGACCCCTCAATTGCTGGAAATTGTTTTTTCTTTTAAACCAGCAAATGCCCAAGACTGAGCTATGCCAATTGTTTGCTGTACTTTCTACTCAAATGCAACGGAGGCCATTCCATACCTGTCCTTGTAAAACCCACTGTGCTTACTATTCATGAACTGCAGGAGAGAGAGATACATAAACCACAGGTCTCCAATACATTACACTGCTCCAGAGCGTGTGGCACTCTGAAGCGTGGCTCTGGGAAAGTCAGCTGCACACTTGGCACAACGTTTCTGGCTCGTGCAGGAGACAGGCACACGGGAATGACGTACGGACTACCCCTCTGGAAGTCGATTCAAGATCAAAACCAAAAACCTCCCTCACATCTTTCTGCAGAGAAAACTAAATGAACTGGGACAAATTCCCTTCATTAGTATTTGTCATTCCTGAATGTCCGCTGTCCTTATTAATTCTAGGCTCTCCTCTGAACTGCTGAAAAACTTCTCAGGCTAGTCCAAGGCTGCTTTTCGATACCTTCTCTCTCCACTCACTTCTCACTGGATCTCAGAACACAAATGAGTGTTATAAATCATCCTCCAGTGTCCTGTTAACAATATCCACTCTATAATTGGGCCAACCTTGTGCCTACTTTGTTTCTCCCAGCCATTTTAGAAATCCATCCTCCAGATCAGATGAAGATCTCTCAGAATGTGCATCTATAACCGCGCCAATGGCTTAACAAGTTTGTCCTAAATGGTGTGCTTTTGGGTCAGGTCAAGTTAACACATCTAACATGTTCTATCAAGGGACACAACTAATTATCAAATTACTAACCCAGCAAGACAAACTACAGAGGTGGTAGGGACTGAGCCTTGGCCTTTAAAAACCCAGAGCTGAGATCCTACCTGGGTCAGCCACCTTCCCTTAGGAGAAGGAGCTTGGGTCCACTGTTGCATATGGGCATTAAAGGTCTGGGAGGAGCCCACTCTTGGACATTCACAGCATGAGCAGAAGGTCAGGGAATGGGAGACCAGCCCACCTGGAATGTCATCTGACTTGGGGCACCTCTGCAACAGGGTCTTGTTGCATCGATGCACTGGGAGGTCTCATTAGTTGCTTGTTGGGGATGTGCTTGGAGAACTAACACACAGAACTTTTAAAGTTCCCTTCCTATTTTCTTTTTTTCCAAAGAGGATAGACTCAGCCTCCTCCTCTCCACATCCAGACTCTCAGGAACATGCATCAAACTTAGGTTGCACAGAAAGCACAAACAAACACTGCTAATTTACACTTTAAGAGGCAGAAGAGAAACCTTTCCCTTCGACTTACCATTTGTTACTGAAATGCCTTTCTCCCTGTCACAGTTACTGGGAGAAAGCTGCTGAACTGGAGCCGTGGAGCTCCTGCACAAGGCTTCTTGAAGTCGCATATGGACTGAACATCAAGTGGACGGCTGTGCACAAAGGTGTGGTTACCATGAATCATTTATTACCCCAGCTAAAGCTTTAGGAACAACATTCACTAATGTAAAAGATAACTTGACTCTGGGAATACTGCTGTCACTACAGCTGCATATTTTACAAGGGGAAAAGATTCCTTTAGGTCTGTTTGTTGCATTAACCCATTCAAGCCTGCACTTCTACTGCAGGGATAGTTTGATCTTTTATTTTTCTTGCAAACAGAGAATAACAAACAGAGCCCCGAGTTTTTATTTAAGTTTCTACATAGTACTCCCAACCATTTCAAAATACCTGTGGGTCCTGAAAAAATGTTGGAAAAGAAAGCTCTCACCAAAGACAGGAGCAGCACATCTTTATTTCCCTGTGTACCCAGTTGTGCAGCTACCTCTAGAATATTTGAACCACATTGCATGATTATAAATAACAAGACTGAAAAACAGCATGTTCTGTCCTCTGCAGATCACCAGAACGTAACCTCAGCCAGAATTTATCTGAGGGCAAGTGTAAATGCAAAGTAGGAAAAATTTCCCTTATTCAACAAGAGCTATTAAATTAACGATCCTCCAAGATGCTCAAGAATATTTCCTTATTTGCTCTCAGTGTTTTGATACAGAGAAGAAACTTGGATGCTGGCACAGGGGATCACACCCCACCTTCCCAGTGGGAGACCACTGCAAAACTCGCAGAATTTACACTTTTCTGTGTACAAAGAGCAGCCAGATAACTTCCACCTGCATGACCTTCACTGCAGATGAAGAAACAACTGCAACTGCATGACTCTGACAGCCTGCACTGAGATTAATGCTGAATTGTCACCTATCTCTGAAAAGAGCACAGAGCTTAGAAATTTAAACACATAATAAACAAAATGCAACAGGCAAGCTAAATGATGCCTATTCTGCCTCTAGCTACAACTTTATGAGTCTCCAAAAGGCCAGATTATTGTCACAGACAATTCCAAAAGCTGGGATATTTACTTGCACTTCTTTGATCCATAGAAATAGCACAAAAAGTGTGAGAGAGAAGCCCCTCTTGCAGCTTTTCTGAGCTTCCAGCAATAGGCAGAAACACAGAAGCACCAAAAATGGAATTAATTAAGTTTGTGCAAGGAGAAGAGCCTACGCTGGGCTTTTAAAGCTGGCTTAAACACTCTTTAAACTGGGCTTAAATACTCCTTAAGTATTTAATCCTGTTTTCCAACATTCAACAGCTCTTTCTATCCAAATTCCTCCCCCCACCAAGGAAGCATCTCATAGAGCCCTGTGTGGTCAGTGAGGGACAGGCACACCATTGGCACAGCCTGCCCACGTGGCCAGAGCAGGGAGCAGCCAGCACAGGGCAACAGCTGCAGGGCACAACTTGACCTCTGCCTGTGCCCACCAAGAGAGGTTTCCTCTGGTGGTGTGGCTGGGGTGTCCTCTGAGTGTCAGTGACCCCTTCTACTCAAGGGAATCCGGATTTGCCCAGGGCAAGAGGGTCACCTGCTTGGGTTAGGGGTAACCTCCTCAGCACTTGACATACCTCCTTCTGAACACAAATGGTTTCTTCTGACCACAGACCTTTTGATACAAATATATATTTAATTTCTTTTTCTTTGCACGTACCCATGTGAATATATACGTATTCATATGCACACATATCACACATACGTGTGACTCATGCCACCAGCATGCAAGGAAGGCCTGAAGGACACACAGCTATTTGCTTCCGTTGGTGAGAACAGGATTTAATCCACCATGTCAATCTACCGCTCCAACAGAAACTCTGGAAGACTTCCTCAGCCACCAACCTGCCAGAAAGATAGACCCTGAGGGACAGCACCTTCTTAGCAACACCTGATTGTTGAGCATCACCAAATACTCATTTCTCCTCTGGGGCCACTTGCCACATGCTGGAACCTGCGGGGTTGGGCGGTGGGACAGCAGAGCCATGTGCTCACTCGGGGCCGTGCAGCACACGGCAAAGCAGCACTGATCAGCCACTTTGCTGAAGGCTAAACAGGAGAAGACCCACGTTGGGGGTACCTCCTCCTTGGCAAAGTCCCTCCCCTCCCCCAACAGCCACATCGAGCTCATTCCACTCATCTATAATGAATCAGGCTCCAACTCATTAATAAAAAATGACAAGCCATCATCTCATTGAATCTTCCACGCTGCTACAGCATGCAGATAAAACTCCCAACTCTCTCTCCTCAATTCCTCTGTGGCCTACCAGCTAATGAGACTACAAGATGGACAGGACAAAGTGAGCTGCAATTGCACAGAACTTAACTTGAGAGAGAAGGGGAAATAACCTTTTCATTACAGTCACAAGACTTTAATTTTAATGTCTTTTCTTCTTCTTTTTTTCTTTTTCTCTCTATACTAACAAAAAGGTAGGATCAGAGGCCTTGCTAGGGCCACCAACCAGGTCATTGAGCTGTAGAAGTGTCATGAGACACAAAGGAATTGAGCTTTGCTATAGTAATGAGCTGTTCAGTACTTTAGGTGCCAAGTCAATATGATTCCTTAAGTGCAGGATTTCTAAGTGTTAGCAGTAATCAAATACTAGGAGGGTAAAATAAAATAAACAGACTGATGAGATTCACAGAAACGGAACTCTTCCCAGGGAGTTTGCTGTCCCTTTGAGTAACAGACACTCAGGTCACCCTGCTGACCTCCTCTCCATCTCCTGCATCTCTGACCCACCGTTACGATGCTCACGATGCCATAATTCAAATGTTCCGTGCTTCTAAGTGAGAGGAAAAGTAATAAAGTGGGATCAACAAAAGGAAATGGTAAAACCAAATTGCATTGTCTACTTGATATTAAGAACTACATCCAGCCACATCCTTATTTAATAAGGATGAGTTACACAGCGAAGAAAATACAAATTACAGATCACAATTTCATGTATACAGCACCAACTTTGGTCTGCATAGTATCCTTTATGGAAACTACAGCTCAAAATGTTTTACACAATTAGAGAGATGAATAACAGCAGAGAGCGAGAGGGAGAAAGACAGTCCCACAGCACCGGGAAGGGAAAGTTTCCAAAGGAGACTTGGAAAGGGACAGGCAACAAACGGCAAAGGCCAGTAACAGTATGTACAGCTGGGGATTGCCATGGAGGGGATGCTGTGTGTCCCTGAATCAACCCCCCTTTTTAACACCTGGCCCCAAGCTGCTGCTTTCCCCTTCTGTCTGACTTTGGTTTGAATCTCTTTTATTAGCACACGATAGAGACCTCTGTTTCTGTGCTGTAGGCCTGTGGTTCAAACCCCATGCGTGGTTGCAAAGAAAACAGAAATACCTTTTTTGGGCATAGTGGAACTGGCATTTTCTATTAAGAAAACAAAGAAATTTCACTCTGGAAAATAATGAAAAAAAGTCTTTCCTACTGGACAAATAGGAAGATTGATTCGAGAACTTCAAAAGAAATGCAGAAGTTCGGGCTGCACAGACTACTTTACATAAATTAATACAGTTTTTAATTACATAATCACACATCATTTTTGTCCCCAGTGTCTTTGTCTTAACCTTAAGGGAATCACTTCAGACTAGGGCAGACATTTGAGAAGGTAAATAAGGGAAGACAGTCATTAGAGTGATACAAGCAGGAGGTGCAGCACTGCACAAGCCATCAGGAGTAAAATATAGCTAAGTACTGGTGGGCGGCTGGGATTTTTAGCTCTAGGGTGATATATAACATTAGATCATAGTTATTTGTAATGTGATAGTGCTATGTAAAGCTGCAGTAAAAATCACCTCTGCTCTACTCTTTGCATGTGATGTGAGAAGATGACCTGGTCCAAAAAGTCTGTAGTCTCAGCAGTTGTCAAAACAAAACTGAGGGACAGGGTGGAGTAAAACCATGATAACGCTGAGATAATGAGAACTAGTGCTAAAAAGCTATGGTTAAAACGTGCTAGCTGCTCCCTGCTTCCCAAGGCCCTGGATCTGAGCTTAGCAATGCTACTGCTCGTTCAATCTCGGCCAAATATACAGATGATTCAACAGGAAGGCCAGAAACTGTCAGCATCCCAAACGTCTTTGGCCAGCCCACCCCTAAAGCAGGAATAATGAAGTCAGTCTTACAAACAAAAGTTGTGCATCTGCCAGTTCTGATTGCAGATTGCACATTCCTGCACCACAACCAGACAACGGAGAAAAAAAGAGCATCGTGTTGTCCTGGGGTCAAGTAATCATTTCTTTCTTTCCCTTGTGTGCCGTAGACAGAGTGAAATTATGCTTGCTTTCTGGAAAATATTTATTTGTTTGAATAAAAAAAAAAATCCCAGACCCTTCACATTTAAATAAAAAAATTGCTTAGAATTAAGATCATTTCTTCAGGGGCTCTTTTTTTTTTTTGACTGTGAAGAGTTATGTTTTTCTAGTGTGCAGAAATGCTGAGTTGACAGTGTGAACTGTCCACAAAACTCCCTGTGGACTTCTTCCCCCCACCCCCAATAAAAAATACAATTTAAAGAGTATGAGCTTTCCCACAAAGCAGAAGGATGTCTTCAAAATGGAGAGGTTAGGCACTTAAAATGCAGGCTGAATAACAATCCCATTTTAATTTCACACACACATACACACAACAGGGTGTCCTTGCACAGACATTTAAAAACCAGAGGCTATAAACTAGTAACACCACATAAGGGCCAGTCTGGCTTCTACCTAGCTTTACTAGTTTTGTTGTTGTTGTTGTTTTTTTTTTTTTTTTTTTTTCCTTTGGATTTTTTATTTGCAGCCAAAAGAATTTTTTTTTTTTTTCTCATCTGGAATTACTATTTGCAGCCAAAAGTAGTACAAATCAATAACTGTCCCCTGAACTGTGCCTTAAGGAACAACTGACGACCTGTGAGCAAGCAGCTGCAGATGAATTCCTAACCTCAGAACCCAGGACCAGCACCTGCCTCCCCAAATGCAGGGGACAAACCAAGGTGTAACAACAAAAGCTGGGGCATAGGGATGTTGGTGTCCAGGACTCAAAACACAAGGGCAGTTTATCTAACTGGAAACTCATATTAAAATGAGATTACATGCACTCTTATGCATATAAAAATATACCAAACTTTTGCTGAAAGAAGTTATTTGTGTAGGGCTCTCTGCGCTGTAAGATGAAGTGTCACACAGGGATGAAAATAGGAACATGAAGGGTGGGGGGTTCTGAAGTACTCAGTGCTAATTTAACTTGTTCTTCGCTTCTTTCCTCCCCACCCCTTGATGTTCTTCATGACTTGCTGTCATTCTTTTCAAACAGCAGAAAAGTTGAACCGCTGCAACCTGCTTTAAGGAAATCCCAGCCCTAATGACACGTTCAAAACAACTGGAGTAGTTTGTGACAGAACATAACTCTTGAGGCCTAGTCCAGTGTTCTGATAAATAATAGATAGATAAATAAATACATAAATCACTGTTCTCTAAGCCTGAGCAGTCTGTGCCATCCCTGCAGCTGACTGGGGCAGTGAGAGAAGCCCAGGCTGCTGTGAGCACAGGGATGCAGGCAGGGCTGCTCCACCAGCGCTGCAGCATGATGGCCATTTCTGGGAGCTGCACTGTAGCCCACACCTACTAACTGGAATAGTTTATTACTTTTACCTTGACAATTGCAAATGATGGTACATACAAAGGAAGCGCCAAAATTTACATGAGGATTTGGAAGGCACAGAACAAGCTTTCAGCACACACAGCACCAGTCCTGCAGGGTGGGAGAGATGTGCAGTGGAGAAAGAAGAAGCGGGTCCATAACCAGCTAATCTTTTTCAGGCAATTTACGCCCCACATCAAATCCCACACTAGTGACACAAAGAGGGGGAAAAGAAAGGAAAGAAAAAAACAAGGTGCATTTTGTATACAGCATTCCTGTGTTTCAGCCTCTCGGACTCACTTATTCTACGAAATCAAGTTATCTGAATCTTAATGTGCAGTACGGCAGGAATTCAAAGCCTCTTCTTTACCCACTAAACTTGATCTGAGGCTCAACTTGACAATGTCGATAAATATGTTGCGCTGCATTATTCATGCCCCTTCCCTTGCCTTCCCCCTGCCTCTGCCTGGCAAGCAGCAGCCGCCACTGGTGCAAAGTTGTGAGCCTGGAGCAGAGAGACCTGCCCTGTATAAATACCTGCAATAAATAAAAGATAAACAAGATATGTTGCTTGGCGACATCTGCCTCTTTCCCTCTCTGTGCTGGGCTCTCAGCACAGCAGCCGCTCGGGGGGGCCTGGGGAGGGGGTTCACAGGCTCTGCAGCTGGAAGCCACCATGCTGGGGGTTTGGCTGCAGCTGTATTAAATAAACCACTTGGATAAGGATAGAAAACACCCCAGAACTAAAATATCTGAGAGCTGAAATTCTGCTGATGAGCGTCAGGAGATCAGTGGTTTACAATGTGAGTGACATTCCTTCAGCTACTCATCATCATTGTAATCATCATTATAAATCTTGGCAACCAGCAAAAAACATCCATTGTTTCTATCCCTCACTTCTTTTCCCTCCAGATCTGCAGACTAAGGGATGAGGATATTTTGTTGTGGTTTAACCCTCAGTGTTTTATCCAGGCAACCACAGGGGACTGCTTCGGATGAACACACTTTGCAGCAGCAGTACATGAGCAGTTGTACTTAGTGGCCAAATCAGGATAATCAGTAACTTTGGTTTCTTCTCTTACATGCTGTCAAATGGGGTGAAACTTGTAGTTTTCAGGCTCTTCCTCTGATGCCATGATCTTAACCTTTCCAGCTGCAAGTTTGTTCATTTGTACACCACCTCCAGCATGCCCTAAACAGATTTTATGTGGTTTCAGGAAAGCTTCTCTGTTCAGCTTCACAGAAATAGTATCTCATCCAAGGCCTTTCTTCTACAACATACATCTTGCTCCAACAAGGAAAGCCATTAAGTTGCAAAGAAAATTATAACTGAGTCACAATCTACAATTTCACTGCATCTAGTCTGGGATCCACAAAGATTTCAGGCTACTTAAAGAAGAATAAACTAAGAAAATATATATATAGATACACACACAAGAGTTTCTTCAGGAACAAACTTCCATGATGGTGAACGTTCTCTGTCCCTGCAGAAACTGAGTCATCACAACATCTGACCCTTGAGGCTGTGAAACAGAGATGATGCCACATTACTGTTAAATGAGGCAGAATCACAACAGTCACACAAAAACCATGCTGCGCTGAAGAGTCACAACACCCAGAATACATTCAGACATGGAGAAGGTCAACAAAAGCAGAAATATCTCTAAAAGCTGCAGCAAAGCACAGTCCTTAATGCAATCTAGGAAGCAGTGAGACCCTCACGAGCCTCATGAGCAGCACTGTCCCACTGACAAGGCATTCATGTGTTCACCTCCTTGGAATTGCACACTTCTGCTGCATGACTGGAAGAAGCCAAAGGAAAAAGACTCCAGGAGTGACAGGATATTCCCTGTAGTCACTTTTAGAGGCTTAAAGATTCCCTCTACTGTGTCTATTATGTTCTTGTAACTAATACTCCATGCTGCTGCCAATTCAATCCTTATTAAAATGAACTCTGTGTGTTCATTTCTTGTAGGAACACTGGTGTCTGAATTCTGGGAACCAACCGAGATTTGGGAGGCTCTGTGGCTTGGGGCAAAGAGCTCTTTTTTAAAGAGCTTTGCCAAGTCAGGACTGAATGGTTTTCCCCACTTATAGCCTCCAGACTTTTATTATGCTTGGGCTGCAACATATACCCAGCTCCACCTCAGCCAGACCAAAGCTGTTACTTTGCTTCTGAGTCATAGCAGGCAGAAATACTCATCCTTCACTACATACCTAGCGTGGAATACTCTCTCCTTCAGCTGAGACTGGTTATTGGAAAAGAATGGGGTACAAGTCACATAGAGGAGCTGATCTTGCTTTGTACGCTCTCTGGTCTGCACCGTGACCTGGAGCACCGCAAGCCATGAAACTGGGGATGTTCAGGGCTGACAGCTCTTTACACCACTGACTGCTGTGTGCTCTCCAGCCCCTTGGTGCAAATGCATGGCTTTCATCCTTTACTAGGGGAAGCTGTTTGTCTGTATCAAGCTAAAGTGCAGCTTGGCCTCAGGACAGGATAATTCTGCACAGGGCTGGTGTGGATTTTGCAGTCTGGGCTACTGAAGTTCAGCTGCTGCTGGTGCTGGTGCTATCTGAACAACAGGTTTACGAACCAAACTCAGGGATCCACTGAACCTGGTAGTTGTTTAGTCATTAGACGTTTCTATTCAGCTCATGCTCTTCTGTCCTAGTTTTCCTCTGAAGCCCTGGTTTCTCTGGGGTGAAAATCTGGCTTGATCTGCCATACCTGTCACCCACAGTGGGTGCCAGAGCCCTTCCCAGGATGGACTACAGGGAAAGGATGTGTCTACACCAGAGAGCTTTGACCGAGACCTGCTTCATTCCCAAACCCAGCAGTACTGGGACCTCTGGGTGCTTGGCTCCAGGCCATTTCCTTATTAAAGACAATTACAAAGGAGTGCTCTTACCACCAGTTGAAGTTGGTACTTGTTAGATCAGGAAGAAAAAATATACATATTGAAATATGTTTCTCCTGATCTGACATGTACAAACATTATCTATGCACCCAAACACATGCACTCATAAATATATTGGCCTACAATAGATACTGTCTCCCCAATGGTCAGACCCTCAAACCTGAGGACTTCCCCCTCAAGTGGTGTTTTATGTGGTCTGACAAACCAAGGGAGACAATAGTTGCAATAAATGCATCCTGCAGAGCCTGGGGAAGGTAAGGTGGCATATATAAGTATCAGGTATTTGTCAATAAAGTCCTCAGAGCTGGCTGGTAACCAGGAGCACGTGTCAACCCAGGGCACTTATGGCCAGACACAGATGCTCTTCTCCCCACAAAATATCATCCTGTCCTGGAAACGCTCTTGCTATAAATCAATACAAGTATTCACAGAGTAATTAGTCAGAGTAACAGATTCGGAGTGTCCTCCTTTATAAACACTAGCTAATTAATTTTCACAGTGTCTCTATGGACACAAGAAAATACGATGACCATTATCTAAATATACGACAAGAACATTACTACTATTAAACCCAGAGTCTCAAAAAGTAGGGAAGAGCCCCACCAAGGAGATATACATCAAAATTTGATTGCCTCTACAGATTTAATATTCTTTTAACAAAACTCAGAGATGAACATTTATTTTACCAGTGCCAAAAATAACCTTAACCTCTGCAAAAAATTTCATACTCTGTTGAAGTACATGAATTTTCTTTGCAGTCCTCAGCAACCTCATGTTTTCACCATTCCCCCTGAGCACTTTTTGTGGAAGAGGACTGGTAGGATACTGGAACGGCCCTTGGAAGATTTCAGAAGCCTGTTGTGGTGTTCATGAGGCTTCCTCTATACTACATAAAAGCCACATAAAACAGAGCATCAGTACCTCTGCGGCAAGGCTTGGCATATCTCTGTGTACTGAATCAACATAATTATTTAGAATCCATCTCTCCCATGTAATTTCTTTATCCCGCTATTGTGTTGCAAAGAATGAAAACCATGAAGAGCTGATCATCCATGCACAGTCCCTCCTTGTTGTTGTTGTTTTTTTTTTTTTAAGTTAAAACATTCCTGGTTGTGACAGATGCAGTCTCAAAACTGGAAGCTGTCAGCCTCAGAAAAAACACAGTCAGAAGCAAAGTCGGCTGTTCAAATGCAACCCTGAAGTCTCCACTCGAGATAGTCAGCTGTAACACACCATTTACCACTGCCTGCAAATCTGAGAGATTTTAGCATGTGGGTCCCCAGGGGAACCTTTTGCCATGAGAAATTAGTGTGGACAAGACTTCAGGAAAAGTCTTAAAATACCTGAGCACATCTGTATAGATAACACCATTGACAGTAAACAATCAAGTTAAAGGATGGACTTGGGGAAGGGAGAAGTTTATAAATACTCCACTGCTTCCCAGGCAAGGTCTTGTGCATCTGGCTTTTTAAGGAGATAGCTCAATATAGCAGTTTGAACTGCTCAGCCATGCTTTCCTAAGCATTAGAAGAATCAGGAAAAGGAGGAAATTACATCCTGTGAAAAGTGAGTTTTATCATGGGGAGAAGTCTAAGAGGAAATGATTGTTCAAAACATAAAAATAAATAAAGAGAAACAGAGATCTCACACTGGCAACTGCAAAAGCCCCTTCACAGCCAATCTTCTCCAATCTTTCTCTCATAATCATTGAACAGAGGACTAACTCTTTATCAAAACAAATTTGTTATTCATGAAGAAATGTACCTGAATGGAATAACTGGCAAGTTCTATGCTTGCAATTATAATGAAAATCTCATGAGGCAACTCCTCTGGGGCAAACAAATTGGATTTTTCATTGTAAAAAATACTAACTATAATTGTGTATACGTCAACCATCTCGATACACTCTGCCTTATCAAGAGCCACGTACATAAACGGTGGACTCTGCAAGACAAGCTTCTGTGCAGCCATGAAACACAAACGGTTACTATGCAATCTCCCAGGGAAATCAAATTAATATAATAAAAATAGTTTCACATGCGCATGATACAGCATACAGATGCTGCTTATACAACGCTAAGAGCCGTTACAGTATAACTCATCCATGATCATAATCACTTCTTTCTTAAGTCCTGGAATCCCAAGCAGAAGTGCACATGTAACTGCACGCCTGCTTTTGCATATATAACTGCTGTCGCTGCAAGCATAAATTAAGTATGTATATTGCTACATAAAAACCTACTCAGTTACAGATGTGAATTTTTCTCAAACTCTTTCCAGCTTCTCCTGGGCTGGACTTCTGGCTTGGTGCTAACAGAGCTCTCTTTTAGGCTCTCCAGTTTTTTACTGCATTCCCAACATGTAAGAAGAAGGAAACGCCTATTCTTACCTGCAAGCAACTCTACAAAATTGCAAAGGTGAAGGGCAAAACCAGCCAGAACCTTATAGTGTTTTTTACACTGACATCCCCATTCAGTCCAACTTTTGTGCTCAAAACTTCAAGGACATGCTTAAATATCACTGAACTCAGCAGGGACCACAGCAAAGCTCACTGGAAGCAGAGCACTGACACTCATGAGGTAGGGAATTTGGTGAAGAAGGGGCTTGCAACCCTGCAACGAGAATCAGGACCAGCTGCAGGCAGCAGAGCACAGCCCAGCCTCCATCCTCACACAGAGCAGTGGGAGACTTTACCCTGCTCATCCCTCCTGGACACTGAGAATGGGGCTGCGAATGACTCTTCAAGCCACCACGCAAACCCAGAAAGCTCCAGTTCCAGCTGAAATGTGTGGTGTCTGGGCAGCCTCCAAGGGGTGAAATGGGGCAATCTTTGGAGAAAAAGGAGCTGGTAAAGAGGCAGACAAACCTGACCTTGAGAACCCCACTAACAGGAGAAACATTCCCCCATGAGAAACTGATAAAACTTTCTGCTCCCATTTTAAGGCTGAACGGGACTTGCAGAGAAGTGTTGCCTACCCCATCTCTCAAAGTATTCAAGGCCGGGCTGGATGGGGCTTTGAGAAACCTGGTCTAGTGGAAGTTATCTCTATCCATGACAGGGGTTTGGAACAAAATTATCTTTAAGGTCCCTTCGAAAACAAACCATTCTATGATTCTTCTATTTACTTGGTTTCTCCTAGTCCTAGCAAGAGACATGAACTCTGCCTAAAGCACAGAGCTGGAGTGGTGGCCAGCACATGCACATACACACACACAGGGCTTTAGCAAAATATTTTCAGAATGAAAAATAAAAAGAAGAGCAGAATCAATCCCTTTATCCTTGACATGGTGTAAAAGAGGTGCACAATACTGCACATTTAATCGCAGTTTTAAAAAATCACCTACTGGATGGGCTGTCTAAAAAGGGAGAACAAAGCAATCCATGCCTTTTAAGTAATGGAATGCTAAGGAATGGTGTTAAACAAAATTTGCTGATACATTCTTGCCAAAACTGCAATAATGATAAATCCACTATAAAGAATAAAATGTCTATTTGCAGGGGAGAAATGGAGGGATCTGTGCTCCAAATTCCACTGGAAGCTTTTGAAATCCCACCCTTAAATAGCATAGCCTGGTGCCAAACTTCACAAATCTGCTAGTAACTACTTGCAAAATTACTTGAGAATCAAACCAGCAACAAGTTTTGCTACCCATGCGTGTTGATTGTAACCACATCCAATAAATAGAAGAAAAATAAGAAAGATTACATTAATGTTTGGTTACTGTTTTCTTAACACCCTCCCTTAACCAGTGTTGCAGGAACATAAATACTTCCAAACTTTCTAAGGTTCATTTTCAGAAGGCTTCTGCAAGGCCAGGATGTTCTTCTGGCATTCACCAGGTCTGGAATCTCACAGAAGCAAGTTCTCTTATAGAAGTAGGTCTTTGTAGGGGTCAAAATCAAAGCTCTTCCTCTAAAGTCTGTTACAATGAATTGAACCTGACTGTCTGGAACAGGGAAGTATTTGTCAGGGCAAATCTTCTTGGGGAGCTAATGAAGCTGGAGCTCAATGGATAAAACATTGAGATGCTCTGCAGTTTGCCAAGACTAACACTTGGACTTTTCCAGACCATATCCTTGCCTCCAGTGGGACATACATACTCATATCAAGGTGTCTTGATGGGTCCCTGTGTGTGGTGGCAAAAGCAAGAGGACATTTTCTTAACAACTATGTCAGTAAATGGACTTGCGAACCCTTGGTTTTCTTCATGGATTTGCCAAAATAAGCTTTAACAAAGAGCAGCTTTTCTGCTTCCCGCTTCAATTTACAAGCAGAACATGAATACTTTTCTACCTCAAAGGACTTGATTTTCTAAATCACTTTGAAATCCTCAAAAGCTGCTATAAAACCAGTTATCTTGACTGAGATCGGGACAGGAAAAAGGGTATAGAAGGAACCCCACTGCGTGAGTTTGACGGGACCATGTGTGTGACCTCCGTGATGCCACACAGGATGTAGTGTCTCAGGACATCACTCTCACAGAAGTGACAGTGGTTGCCAGTCAGTAGCATTAAATTGTTCCGGTTTGGTTTTGTTAAAGTAAAAATAGAAAATGAAAAAAAAAAAATTGCAGCAAAGCAATCAGATTAAAAATAATTTTCAACAACAGAAGTAGTATTTAAACAACTGGGGAATAATGGAAACCCACTTTGTAGCTTAACCATATCAGTTCCATCTGTTATTTTAAGGGGTGAAGCCTGAACTGAGAAATCTGTGTCACACAGAGGCCGGCAGGTTTGTGAACTCTATCGGGAGCTGCTTAACAGTTGGTCTTAATCGTTTTCCAAGGCACAAAGCCGAGATCAAGATGAATCTGTTTCCCACATTGTTTCCTCCCAACAGGGTTGGATTTCAGATTTGCCTGGATTAGAGTAAAGCCACCGGAATTCCCCACCTGGACATTAGGGTTGGAGGCCTTGATTTCAAAGACAAGTGGTATGCAGTAATTCCAACCTGGCCCCATGGGACTGCAACTTTCATTTCTAATCAGTGAATTGTCTTTGTGCAAAACATTTTTTTAAGAGGAGGAGGAGAGGGGAGATTTTATTACATCTTCCCCTTTACTTTATAATTTTCTTTCAGAGCCAACGTATTTTTAGCCTAAATACTAATGAATTAAAAGTAGTATCATTAGTTCGCATTTTACAGAGAAATTAATAACAGGGCCGAGATTTTTAAATCCCATAATGTTCTTCCTGCCTCACCCTGAATTTGCTCATGTGTTACTTTCTCGCATAATCGGCTTGGGCTCAGTGGCTGTGCCAAGCTGTGCTTTAGTCTCACAGCATGTTGTAACAGCAGTGACCAGGACCTGAACCATCTGCACCTTTATCCTACAAGTGCATTTACCCAAAGGAAACAGCCCTACTTCAGCTCAAGAGCTGGAGAGGAAGAAGGTTGGAGCTTCTTAAAAGCCTCCTAGGCTAAAGGGAAGAAGGAAACCCCTTCTCTTGCAAAGCCAAAAATGTTACGGCATGGTTAAATCTCTGCACGGTGCCTCTTTGTGCTCTTCCCCTCAAGATAATGGGCCCAGGCTGGACCAGCCACCCCACATACAATTTGCAAAGCACTGTGGATGTCTGCAGCTCCCCTGCAATGTGATGGATCCTGTCACCTTTCCTCCACAGCCTGCTTCATCCTCCTGAAGACCTGAGCATAGACAGATGCTTTGGCCAAAATAAAAAAAAAAAAAAAAAGGCTGCACCACAAGGCTGCTTTTGCCTGCACACACAGGGACCCATCAAGACACCTTGATATGAGTATGTATGTCCCACTGGAGGCAAGGATATGGTCTGGAAAAGTCCAAGTGTTTGTCTTGGCAAACTCCAGAGCATCTCAATGTTTTATCTATTGAGCTCCAGCTTCATTAGCTCCCCAAGAAAATTTACCCTGACAAATACTTCCCTGTTCCAGACAGGTTCAATTCATTGTAACAGACTTTAGAGGAAGAGCTTTTGATCCTTACAAAGACCTGCTTCTATAAGAGAAGCAGAAACAAAGGAAATAACAGCATTTGCATCACCTGTGTGGCTGGGTGGAGTTTCCAAACATTACTGACTGGAATCTGGAGGATGGAGATGGTTAGACAAGTAATCTCGGAGGAGCCAGGATAAAATCTTTTCATTTTCTTCTGCTGAAGGCCAGGTGTTGCTGGCTCTCTGACAGGCAGAGGCAGCAGGGCTTGGGACAGCTGATGGAGTTACCACTTCCACAGCTGCCCCTGGTCCTGCTTTGCTTTGAATCAAGTTATCCGTTATCAATCCACTCCTGGGACTCAGCAGTTTACAACAGGCATTTCAGCCATCACCCAGTTCCATTTGCCTTAACCATCACTCAAGTGCAGCACTTGAGAATGCCAATGACAGACAAGCAATGGTCCACTCATCAGCTGCCCCAAGCCACTCTAACCACAGCTTTCATTTACCTTAGCCATTGTGAAGTACAAAGAGAGAAAAAGTGAAACAATGTCAGCAATTCCCCCACATCTTTTCTCCACTTGCAATGTTCCAACGTAAGGTTGTCCTTTTGAAGGTCAAGAGGCAATTCCTAAAGTTATTGTGAGAAAGAGCCCATCTCCCTCCTTTGGCTACAACACAGCAGTCCCGTTTCATTTCCATGGAGGCAGTGAGACTTTAAACAACATGCAGGACTGGATATTGTTACATACCAGTGCAATACTGAAATTTGGACAAAATCTCACATTCACATGGAAAAGAAGAACCACATCTCTAGACTTAGAACAATAACCGGAAACAAAAGCGACCGACCACTCGTTCAGACAAGTCTGGTGTTTCCCTTGTTAGACTCAACCCCATGTGCCACACAACAGACTAGCAAACCAAAGTGCTAAATATATGATTAAAAAAATTTTAAAAATCCTTACAACTTCCACGTCATGATGTCAAAGGTTTTATAGGAACGCATTTTTATCTGATAGCATGTGTTTTCAATACAGATATATTTGGGCCTGTGCATCGCTATTTTAGTGCTAACATTTACAAGCTCCTTTGCTGAAGGCAATTTTTGAAGACATTTTGTCAGTGGCCAAGTCCAACTTCCATTGAAGTTAAGTGGAAGACTCCCACTGACCTCAATAGGAAACAGCTCAGACAGTCAGGGCAGGATTCGGAGCTCTTAAAACTCACTGGAATGCCACAAGTTGAGAACGGATCTCTGAGAGCAAAATGGGTAAGCCCAGGAGACCACCATGTGAAATAACAGGAGAATATCCATTAATAAATACATTAGGATGGGATACCATGGAATTTCCTCCCTGGCTGTGCCAGTGTAACAGATTTGCAGCCCATGCCACAGCTCACCACCAGCTGCTGCCAACAGGATCCTTGGTGGGGCTGTGCAGGACCTGAATGGGGGCACAACTAAAGCAAAAAAACTGCAGAAGGAAGAATATTTTCAGCAGTCTAGAGTGATCTTGCTGAAATAACAAGATCAATTCAGACTCCTGAAGTCAGGCATAGACAAAAGCACAGAAAGAATCCCACATTTACTGTCTTCTTTCAGATAATTATTTTCCTCTAGTTCATCACAACCAGAAAAACTTTGTTTAATAGCTTCTAAAATTGCTATCATGACTGTAACTGTACTTCCTTCATTTGAGCGGAGAAAGAGCTTGAAAAAATTCCTTGCAGACAGCTTTTTTTTCCCTCTTTTTCTTGTTATAAAATCTACACTTGCTGCAAGGGCACAAGGGATGGAAAAAGTATTTAATTAGTATTTCCAGAAATATCCTCGCCTAACCCATAATGAGGTCATGCCAGATCATAATCCTCCTCAAATACAAGAGACAAAGTGATTTCCTTTTCATACAACATCCTTTTTTGGGTGCAGCATCGACGGCTTTTCTGTGGTTTCAAAGGAAAAATAAAATTGAGTCAGTCTGAGTGAGGGAAGTCCAGAAACACCTAATACATCTTCCTGTGAGATGAATTCAGCCATACCTCACTGAGGCCATACCTCAGTGAAGACAAGGGTGGGATCTAATACAACCAGGAAGCTTTCTTTTAAAGAAAATAGAAGGAAAAAAAAACAAACCAAAACCACAGCTCCAACCGCCATGTGCCCAACTGAACTCCTTTGAACTGTCTGCACGAATAATATTTCTCTGAAATCAGGAAGGGGTATGTTTGGGCTACCTGCGTCTATTTGCCATTCCTCTCACCTGCCAGAACCAAACCTGAGCCTTGGGCGGACCCTTGAAAACATGGAGCACTGTGGACACCACCGGACTGGTGGCCTAGGGAGGGGCTACATCAGCACTGATGCTGGCAGCAGGTGCAAAGATCAACCGAGACCAATTTTCTCATTGGAAGTCATCCCTCCTCCCTTAGTGTTTCCAGTGACCAGAGCACTGCTGCGCTTTGAACATTACAAAAGAAAATCCCATCCCTCAAGTGGTCCTTCCCGGACAGGGAAGCTCAGGATACACTGATACCACACAGCCCACCCTCCTTACAACTCACTTCACCAGCTTTCATTCATTTCTCCCTGCAATGAGCCAAATAGCTTGTACATGGCAAAAATACTAACTTGGAGGAAAGCTTCCAATCTCATATTTATGAAGATATCAAGAGCTGGAAATCCCACCAGCTCCCTTAGTGGCTCATCCCAATAATTATTCAACTCCACTGTGACATTCAGGCAGGGAGCAGAGCTCAGGCAGACACCCAGGTTTAGCTTGCAGCTGGCAATGGCTCATCAGCTTTTCCCCACTGGAATAAGGGGCCAGAAAGCACAAAGCATTTCCTCTCCTTCAATATTCCATAATTAAAATAAATCAGGAAAAGGACATTATCCACTGTATTTGCCCCTTTCTGCAAGCACACCGTGCATTATTTCACTATAGAAATCACTGGGCAAAGCTGATTTACTGACCAGCTTCTGGAAGCCAGTGATTCTCCCATCCCCCAAAGTTTATTGTTGAGTTCTTGGAACATCAAGTACAGAGTGTGAAGTAATTTAATGGTGGGGGGATTTTCATCCTCCTTCTCTATCCCAATATGACTAAATTTATTGATTTTGGATTGCTGTAAATTATAATGTAATTATCCTGCTGCACAAGCAGCTTCCTATTCCAGAAATTAAAAAGCAATTCAGGTAAATGATCTTTAGTTATCATGGTGCATCCCTGCAGAACTCATTAAGTTGGGGGATTAGACGGCACACCAAAACTCTTACAGGGCAGGTGACATTGAAAACTATCATGCCTGACAATACAGAACTTCCCTTGGGATGATAATGGGCAAAACTACTGGTGTGGTGCTTTTTTTTCCTTTCCTGACAACTTCGAGATGCTATCGACTTGTACATTTCTCAGGATCTCTAATGCTCACTTACTGACCCTTTTCCAAAATAAACACCCTTCCTTTGAGATGAAAATGCCATTAAGTGGGAAAATTTAAGAAATGGACAACACTGCAAGGTGGCCATCTGTAGAACGTTGTCATTTGATCCCATTGGATCTCAGGTGGAAAAGCAGCTCATGTGAGTCAGAGTCAGCAACTACTTTTTTGAGGTGGGAGATTGCCAGTTGGCACGAAAGAAAGCTCACATCAGATTTCCAGACAGCTAAGGTGAATTTTCCAGCTTTCCCGAAAGAAGGCTCTATCTGATGGGATTACTCAAAGATCTGATTGACTGTAGTCACAGAAGATATGTGCACTTTGCCAGCACAAGTGTTCTCAATCCCCTTCTCTTGCCCAAAGGTTATGTTTTGTCTCCCTAAATCTGCCTGCACTTCAGGCATTTTCCACTTGCTGTTCTATACTGTTGTGATGGCAAAGCAGCCATCATCAGGCTTCACACTGAAGGCGGCTACAGTCGTTGGCAGATGAAAGGATACGTGTGCACATAGTTTGCACATCATTAAGTTCGCAAAATGCTTTGAGGATGAAATGTGCTACATAAATATAACAGGTTATTAAATTTCTTGGTGCCTGCAGTGGTCTTCGATGGATTGTGCCTAAACCTGCTACTGCTTTTAGCTTCCTGGCTTTTTTGTTACCCCCTTGTCTCAGAAGATTTTACATTTCTCCCTTCAGCCAAGGAGACTTTTACACCTTCTGGTGGCCCCATGGAGCTGCTGGGCAGACCTGGGGATCTTGCCGGCTTTCAGCTGCACATGTACAGTCTCTGCTCATTTCCTCTGAAAGCGGTGGCTGCCAGACTTGAAAGACCCCTCTTGCTCCCTCTGCTCTTCCCTAATACAGTCCTTAATTAATACTGAAGGCTGCTACCACTTTTGAGTAGGACAGTGCAGATCCTTGGGATATTAGTCAAACACCACAGAGATTTATGAACTCATCAGCATGACCAGGGTACTCAGAAAAGAAGCAAAACCCTTCAATTTAAAATTCTCCTACACCATCAGAAATTTCAACTTCATCTACAAGTTCTTCATACTGTGAAAGTTCACTAGTTCTGTTATTTCACTTCTAGTGAGGATTATGTCCTAATATGGACATTTTTGCAGCATTCAGCTGAATTCTGAAGATATACGATGTACCCTGGTAGCCCTTTCTCTTCCATTAAAAACAACCTATTAACTCAGAGTCTCATGAAAGCCCAAATCATATCTGGTCTCTGTTTCTAGCAGAGACGGCTCAGCAACCTCTCTCTCCCCATCTCAACAGCACACAGTGCCACAATTACACAAGGCGTTGTGGCAGGAGCATGGGACATCAGTGAAAATCTCTGTTCTTTTTTGGGATGCAAGCATACTTTTCAAATTTCCTAAAAGGAGAGATTATTTGGTTTTGGCCCGGCATCTGAAACCACTCACAGGCCACACACAAGTTACCGAGTAAGCAGATGACATCCTTTTCTTAAACCCTTATGGACACAAACAGATTTTGAAAACATGTAGTTCAACCACCTCAGCAAATTGTTTCTCCGGTGTGTTGGTGTTGGGAGCCCAGTGGCTGCCCTCCCTCCTCCTCCTCAGCCTCATTCACTGTTTACAGCAAGAAGGACATTAGTGCCGGACTGAACCTGCTCCAGTTCTTTTATATAGATTTAGACCGTATAATTTGATTGCGACCACAGGCAGTTTTATTGCCCTGATTTATATGTAGCCTTGCAGGGGTTTGGGGTTTTTTTCCCTTTATTTGGTAAGAAAGCGAAACTCACAGCAGTTCCTTCCCTTCTGCAGCCTGAGGACAAGCTGTGGGATCTCCACTGGGCTGCCACCCTCCCTCTGCCCCTGCTGTGGTCTCAGAGGGGAATACACACACTGCAGGAGCTGGCTGAAGCTTCTCCTCGAGCACAAATCCTCCCTGTGGTCCTCACTGTCTCTTGGCTTGTCCTGGCCAAGAGAATGGTCCAAGTGACATCCAGGGTAATTGATGTTGCCGCCCCACTATCCATGAGTGTGATACCCCGACAGAAACTCCAGTGTCGTTCCCTCTCTTGCCTGCTAACCCTCCTCCCAGGGAAGTCAGTAAAAGGCTTCTTTGACCAAGCCATCACTTTTACAATCCAAATAGCAGGGGATAAAAATCCAGGCAGCTCTGCCATGGAGCTAAGGGAGATGTGGCTGTCAGGCCAGGCATGTTGCTACCAACCATCTGCATTCCCAGGGCACACTAAATCTGGGATCTGAATTAGTATTCTCCAGCAGGCATCTGGCAGATATTAAATACCAGCCTCCCCGGAGAACTTGTTACCTCCTCATGCTTGACTGGGTGAATGTAAGTGAGCGCCGTGCTTGTATCTGCTACCTGAAGAGGCTAGATGAAGCCTATCTGAAACATGCCAAGACCCCACATCTGTCATTACCATACCAATTTCCTGAATGAAAATCCTGCCTTTCATTTAATCTGTCTCCTCTCTCATTACGTGACCAGAACATGCTGTACTAACTACAAAGACAGGTCAGTATGTGACTCAAAACCTAATTTCTGTTACTTACCTAAATGATTACTGCCTGGACGAGCATGATGTTTTGGAATAAGAGTAACAAAGCCCACCAATCGTTCTGTCACTGGCTTGTGAAGAACTAATTTTGCACTGGGCCATGGGCTTAGAGAAAAGGTTCATCAGAAATCCAGTCATCTCACCTTGGTAACTTCATCTTCACAACAATGTGCACTTTTTTCCAACTTCTCTGCCTTTTGTCTTTTTCTGCAGCCAGCCAGTTTCTTCTTACACTTCTCTGAGTCTGTAATATTTCCTAACTTTTCTCTTTGCTACCAAGTTCTCCTCTTGAAGATCCCACAAAATGGTGTCTTTTGGCTTAAACCCTGCTGTTAAATTCTTGTTTCTCACATCTCTGTATAGCAGGTGGTCAAAGGCCTTCGAATCCCTCTCCTCCCTCAGCCCTCCTCCCACTCAACTGGTCCAGGCTACTTCTGCTGCTCTGTAAATCATTTTACCTGAGTAAAGCCTTTTGACTATAACCCACCATGATTTCCATAAAAGAGTCTCAGTTTCTCTCTACTACTCTGAGATCACTGGCACCTTGTGTCCTACCCCTAAACAACAATTTTGCAAAATGTTAAACAGAAATCACATTTCCCTAGTTATGGGGTTCACACTGATCAAATATTCCTGGCATTTTCTTTTGCCTCACTCAACATAGTAATTGCCTGGAAAAAGAATTTCAAAATTACCTGCAGAACTGTTACCAGAAAACTCACAGGTGACATGAGCCACCACCCACTTCATGTGCACCCAGAGGCAGATTGGGAATGCTGGGCACATCTGCACCCTTTAAGTGTCTAGAGAGACATCATCCCTGCTTTGTGGTATCTATAACCATGGCTTTCGTATCTTCTCGTGCCTTATTCAGCTGACATTGCCTTCAAATCCCCACTGGTTTGGGCCATCAGCCCCATATCTCACAAAACACAAGGTTAAGTGAAACAAATTCAGGAGGACATTTCTATTCTACCCCCAGGACTTAACTATGGGAAGGTGCTGAGGTTGGAAAAGAATAGCTTTTCATTATGGTCACAGAAAGAAAGAATAAACTGAAACCATTGCTGATAGAGGCACTGAGGAAAGGCCCTTTGGGCTGATACTTAGAGAAGCTCATTTCTCTCCTCACTCAAGTGCTACAGAGGTTAAAGACCCACTACAACCTGCCATAAAAGGCAAACCCCACATTAATAGGAAATGTGTTCCCCTCCCCCATTCCAAATGTATTTTTTATGAGTAAACATTTCTGAATTGACTTACTGTCTTCAAAGATCCCTTTTATGTCCCAAAGGCAACCATTTAAGTGTTCTTATAACAGCCGTTACTTATCTTTACAATGGGCAATGCATGTGAACTCGGTGCCTGAAACTTTAATTTTGCTATATATTTTTTAGTAACTACATATAAATCCAGCCTGTTTCAAGTGTCAGTGTCTCTATGTGACCAAAAGATAGCCTTGGATCTTATTTCATCTGCAAAGACATTGTTCTGAGTGGAATTAAAAGCAGCACAAAAATTTGCAAAACTCTCAACCCTTTTAACTTGCTTGCAGAAGTGATGCAGAATGCACAGAGCTCAGAAAAAGAGATGCAAATGTTTTTCACACATTCAGTCATCTCATATCTATTTTAAGAGTCGCTGCTCCAGCAGTTGAAACACAGGACCCTGCAGTAAAGATGTTTTAAGGACGTCTTTGTAACAGCACAGGAAAGTTCCTCTGGAGTTTTCAAAGGGAAAAACTTGCACCAAATGAGTACTGCCAGCTCCTCTGCAGCTGATCACAGTATTAGAGCATGCATGCGCACAGCAGACTAATGGGAAGGAAAGCTGAAACTAAGTTTCTCTGTGAAGCTGTCATCCCATGACAGTGATTTTATCCTTCCATCACCTGGCACCCAAGAGTCTAATTACAAAGGACTTTACTAAGGCCACTGTCTATTGTAAGACTGGGTAAATATACATGTCTATTGCGTGTCTATTGCTTGGGTCAGGATGAAACCCTGAAGCTCTCCATGGCTTCTATAAATTCATCCAGGTGTGTCCAAAACTCCACCCAGGTTCCTGGAGCTCACCCATAGACTATGCATGTAGGAAACCATTTTAAACTGAGAAAAATAATTTTCTCTTGTTTTGATACAGATTATTTAAACAGTTATTAAAAACATGATGTTCTCCAGCTGAGTTCCAGGTAAGATCACCTGAAAAACTTTCTCACTTCAGAGCAAGCACAGTCCTTTGGAATACAGTCAATCTTTGTACCCACAAACGGTCTCTCCACCACAGATATTGAAAATACCTTCACGCTAAGAACTTAACCTTATCTTCTCCAACCCTGCAAAACTGTTTTATTGTCCCCTTTGGACAGCAGCAGAGTGACACCTGAGACATATGAACAAAGTAAGGCAGCACCCAGGGGCAGCAACACTCTCTTGCAGGCGGTGGGGAGTGGGAAATGGCAACATCCCCACAGTCTGACCCATTAAGTGTTTCCGTGTGACCGATGCCATAAACATGCTAACCAGATGCTGATGGATGGGCCTGGAGGCCCAAAGAACAACCCAAGTTCATTATATAAATGAGGGAGTGAAGGGAAGTCAAGCAGCTTTCCCAAAATCATGAAGGAAGTTTGGGACTTTATCAGGAACTGAAACTAATTTTCTCCAGGCTCAGTTCTGTGCCCTCACTGTAGGGAGCCACCAAAAAATTGGGTATCTTCACACAAGCAGCCTCTGGGAGTCGGATCAGCTTCCCACAACACATAATAATTTCTCTCGTTAAAATGGGACGTGCAAACCAATGCCTAAAGTCCTCACCTTTGTGTTTCTCTGGTTTTACTTTATAGTGTGGCTGTAAATGCCTCTGAAAGAACATCACCAGCTGTACCTGCAAACTGACACAGATTTAACTTAACCTCAAGCCTCACCTGCAAGAAGGCACTTGGACACATTAACACAGGATGTGGATACTCACACCAGCCAGGATGTAGGAGAGGATTCTGCTTAATTCCTCCCATCGCTGCTGGTCCACCACACAAAGAGCAGCCACAAACCAGGGTGAGCCTCAGGTAGAAAAACTGAGTAAGAAAGATAATTTTACCACCTCACAGACAAAATAAAAATTTAATTTAGGAAAAATCTACGTATTACCCAACACTCTGGCCCCAGAGTCAGTTGTGCTGACCCCTTATCACTCTCTCTTGGCTCAGAGCATCTCCTTTAGTGCATAAAATCTCTGCTTTCTTTAAATGATTAAACTATTGTTGAAGCAGCACACACTGGGCCAGGGGCTTAGAAGAAGATACCTCCTCTATTGGATGGTTTTCAGAAATGTCAGACAGTGATCTTTTATATCAATACAACTGAAGCCATCAAAACATCTACTTTAACTGTTTACTTAAGGATGCATCTGTTGCAAGCTGTGATTTTTTCTGAATATCTGTCAGTCAGGAGCTGATCACTGTAAGAGAAAAGAACAGACTAGAACAGCTTTCTGGCTAAAACGACACCATTGAATCCCTGCAAATGTCGCTGTATTTTAAAAATCTGATACTGGTGGCAGTAAATATAAATATTTTGCTTACAATACTCCTGTTCTTATTTATGATTTACTTACAATTGGAAGCATTTACAATGAGATGGCCTTAAAAAGATCTGGGATTCCAGGAGAAGAAAAGGGGTATAAAAAAAAAGAGGAGAAAACCCGCACTGAGCTCTCTAACAAACTGTAGAAAAGGCAGAATTGATTTCAGTCAAGTTTGTGTGAAAACTTTTTTGTTTGTGTTCATGTGGGATCACATTCACTTTTTAAAATTTATTTTCATTTTGCACTCAGCCTACATACCCAAAGTTTTGCTCAACTCTTTCCAGCAAGGTTTGCCTGATTTCAACCCAACACCACTATGGGAGTCACAGAACATCCAGTGCAGGTAATTTTCCAACACATGTAAAGTCACAAGTTTAACATAATCCTGAAGAAGTTTGCATGAAAATACTATATCCCCTTCATTCCTTCAAGAGCTAAATTTACAATCTTGGCTGAGGTTTTATTCTCTGTCATTACCATTAAGATCAGAGAATTCATCCTGTCAAGCATAGTCCCCACACAGAATTCATGGGATATCAGTTTCAGAATTTAAGGTTTCTGCAATTTTTGTCTCACTTGGTTCTGGAAAAAACTGTAGCCCCTAATTATGAGCCCACTGTGCTAGGTACTGGACAAAGGCACTGTTGAATCAGTTTAAATTCAGTAATATCCTATTTGAGCTACTGAGCATTTTCATACCCTTATGCAACTAAGAGGAACGAAGCAGACTGCTGCATCGTGATGTTCTCAGAGGCTCTGGATGATGCATAGACAACTTGTGTTCAGCTCTCCTGAAGGGAAAGAAACAACGCCTCCGTTTGGCAGATGGGCATGAGAATTTGAGTCATCTGACCATGATTACATGGCATATCACTGGGAGAGGAAGGGCTTGCCAGTGGATATGGTGAACCAAGGAACCTGGGCCAAGACTTCTGTACTATCATCGATGTCCCATGTACACCACATATGAACTTCCAAAGTCCCAAAGATAATCACTTCTTGACATCCCCCTGAAACAGCTCAACCCACTTCAGCCACTTTGGCCCTGGAAAAAATCCTCTGTGCTCCCTGTCTGAAGAATGGGAGCAATGACATCTCCCCGCCTTGCCAGGATGTTCATACACAGACAGAGGCTGAAGTGTTGAGGCAGTGTGAGGGCTGCACAAAGCAAGAAATTCCCCCACAAGCTCTGGGCTCCCAGAAGCCACCAGACAGCACAATTCATCTTCTCCAATTACAGAAAAATAAAAGTAGTGCAGTGGAAGTGGCTGTGCCCTCTCAGGCCTCTGCCCCTCACTCATCACCACACGAAACCATGAAAACAGACCACCTGATTTCATGGAGGGAAGTTTAACAAGGGGAGGAACAATGCCAGGTCCTCTTTTCACTGCTAGGTCTATGGATGCGTTCTGAAGGCCATGCAGAAATTCTTTAGGAGGTGCTGGGAATACAAGCCCTGTTTCTTGGTGCTGGTTTGCAGCATTTCTAGGAACATTTTTCTTTGCCATTTGTCTGACCTTGGGAGGAGTCCCACTGCTCTGTGCAGGCAGCCATGGAATGCTCTGCCAAACCCTATCAATTATTTAGCATCCAAAGGTAGACTTAATCTGTGTGATAAAGGATGGATTTTATCTAAGGCTTGTTCCCCTTGAAGTGATTTACACAACTGGCCTCTCTAGTTGCTTCCCTTAACATAATTATTTACTTTTGCATTAATAGTCTTCCTCCACTTGGGTTATTTTTAGCAGCATTTTGTAGCCTTGAGAATTTACTATGGTTTTTTCCCCTTGTCTTTTCAGTGGGGATTTTCAATTTCCCTTCTCTCTGAACGGGCTGTTAAAAGACTAGTTTTGCCCATGCTGGTGTGACACAGGAGGAGCTCTGGGAAGCAGCTCCCCTGGCTGTGTAGACATCTGGGAGTTAAGTTTGCCTCTGACTTGAGAAGCCTCTCACGTGGGGTGAGATTTCAGTTCAGGGCTGGCAGTCAGGGCTCCCAGACTGCTCACCAGGCTATGGATGGACGAACGTGAATGAAAGGCTTTAAAGCATTAATGTAGTCCCATCTTGGTTCCTCGCTTTAACCCCACTCTGCAATTTTGGCAAAGCTGGGAAGACTGGGATTTTTCCACCTAACATTAAATCAAACATAAAGCTCTCAAGGGAATAAAGCAGGCACCTGTACAATGTGATTCACTCCACCCTAATGCAAAAGCATCCCAAACTAGACACCTAACACTTGGGCATCCAGCTTTAGATAAAATAACTCCCATCCTTGGTCCTGCCATGATCATGGCAGGCTGAAATATCATGGTTAACGAATGGTGTTGGGAGAATTGATTTATAAAACCTGTGCAAATTCACAGATGTTCAGGCAAAAAGCTGCCATTCAAACTACAGGGATGTGCTGACAAAGGAGACAATCCAGGGGATGATCCATTATCACCGCTGGATTTTCTTACTTGATTATAAATGACCAATCCACAATAGGTAAGTTTAGCATCAGTTAAAAAGGTTATATTTAGGTACCCTCTGAGGGGCACTTTAATGAAGTCTACTCTGGGTCCACAGAAAAGAAGGCTTATTGGTACTTGCTAGAATAAACTTTTGGAGCTTACAAAATAATAGAAACATGGAAGCAACTGTTATTACAACTATTATTAATGATAATATAGTACACTCACAAAATACAAAGGTCATTCAGGTGGTACTTAATGGTTGGGTTCACCAGTGCCAGAACCAGCCTGAGAAGAATAACTTTTTCTATTTTAAATTAATAAAAGCTCTTCAACTTGGCATTCAAGCCTGGAGTGTGGTTAGAGATGAGATAAAATTACTCTGTCTTCAAAAGTACCTTCGCATCTGTAACGGGCTGAAATTATAGGAACTTTTGCTATGACAGTGTGGGAGAGCTGTGTACAATCAAGGAATGCTGGCTGATGTTATGAATCATAGAATTGTTTAGGTTGAAAAAGACCCTTAAGATCATCAAGTCCAACCATAAAGCTGTTGCATCAATGAAGGGCTACACAATTGAAACCAAAAATGTCTGTAAACATTAATGGTTATCCACTCTGGGGTTCCACCTTTACCCACAGGGTTGGCTACCACACAAAGTCAGTAGAGAGGCTTGGGCAAGGAATTTCCCCCATAAGGAAAAAAAAACCCAAGAAGTCAGACTCAGATCACTCATTTAAGCAAAGCAAAGGATTACCTGGCAAGGATGTATTGCTGACTCTTTAAAAGAAGAGACTAGGGAGACAACATTGCAAGCTATCTATAGAGGAGAAAGGCAGGCAGAAGAAGTTCTGTGCTTTTGTAGCACAGTTTGTAGCAATCATAACTATCAAAATTCTGCCATGCAACTGAAGATCTAAACCTGCTGCTCCCAGAGAGCTCTCTGCCAGGCCTGCACACCAGATACTGCTCACAAAACATAACAATGGTGCAGCATGGCTTTAACTTCATCCATCTCTACATGAATCCTTCTAAACTATGCCAAAGAGCAGGTATCAGGTGACCATCGTGATTCAAAGCTGGCAAACTTGCCGCTGTCCTCCATAAGCAGTGACTGAGGAACAATCTCAGCACTGCACCAGTCTGAGCATCTGAGACCTCCGGCTGCCCAAAGGGACATGAGTGGGTACACAAAAGAGACTGCAGGCAATCTGTCCACTCAGAAGGGCTACAGTAGCAAAGAAATACACTTTAAGACCCAGCAGAATTGGTTTTATGAAAGGCTGACAGAAACAGTCAGAGACGAAATAAAGTTCCTGATTGCTGTTGCTCTTGTGGCAGCACTGCACTAAAGCCTTACCCAAGGTGGGGGCCACTGAACTCTATGTAGCAGATGCACAAAAAAAGACAGTGGCTGTCAGGAGAATTTCTCAGTCTGAATTACGGGATTTTCCCATCATTCAGTTTTAACCACTTGCCCCCTTCCCCCCAGGAGCAAATCCTGTCTTTTCGGTTAAACACTTCTCCGAGCATTTTAAGCTGTACACAGCAAAGCAGTGCAGGACAGGGAAGCTAAGAATGTGCTCGTACTGCTTACGTTCCTTTTCCTGGAAAATGTGAACTGAATGAAAAACATTCTCTAAGAAGATCCCTGCCCCTCCAGGGTGGGCAGACGAGATGACTTCATTGGGGCTGTTCTCATTCTAATTTGTCTGAGTCTCAGGCCACACGAAGGATATATTTTTTCAGTGTGCTGAGGTCTGCTGGGATGCTGGCATTTCCTCCTCCTCATTTACATGGTCTTCCCATAATCTAGCACTAAGACAAGCTGAACTGCACAAGGACTCCCCGCCAATGCCACTTGGGGCTTGCTTACGGAAGACCTCTGGAGAGCAATGGGAGGTGCTCCCTGCCCTTCTCCTCTGCCTGTGAAAGGGCTGAGTGTGCTACTTCTGCAGAACTGAGCATTCCTGCCAGCCCATAAATCAAGTGACCAAACTCCATCCCAGTCTCTGATCCACTGCAGAAAAGCCCCATACTCTGCCTTTACAGCACACACAGGGCAAAGAGCTGTATTTCATCAACTGAAGCCTTAATATCAGAGGAGAGTCGTTACCTCCTGGACAAAAAAAAAAAAAAAAAGCACAGCCAGAGCCTTACTAGTTCTGCAGCTTGGCTTCCCCATGTTTACACCAAATGACTTGTTGAACTTCATTATATACAAAGTATTTCCATAGATCAGAGGCAGGGAGACCTGTGCAGCTAACATAAAATAAATTACCACCCTGTGATAAATGGTTCTATTAGCAATCCAGATTGTTAAACTCAGATACAACAGGATGAAGGGAGCACTGCCCCATTCATTCTCCCTGCGGCAGATACTGAGTTGTAAATAGGTTATTTTGTGTGTAAATAACACATTAAAACTCAGCATTAGCCGTGTCTTTTGATAGAGAGGAAATTGTTCCAAATAAATAATTTCGGACAGGAATGTAAAATAAGCCAGATTTAATAGTGCATGCCTGCTGTAGCTGTGTTAAACATGACTAAAATGATAAACCCCAGAATATACTAATAGTAAACTATGCTCTGACATCAAAGTAATGAGGCTGTATTTTTACCCAGCTTTAGAAATGCTAAAATTAGTCTTGACAGAGCCAGACATCAGAAAAATGTTTCAAACATAAACACCATCAATTTGGGAACTTGGAGTTTGTGTCATGTGGAGGGTGGGGTGGAGAGGGAAAGGTGCATTCTGGGCCTTGTTAAAGTCAGGCAGTTAGCATTTAGGAGGATTTGTATTTAATTTTTATTACAAGATGAGAAAACCATCTTCTTAAATATCTCTGCCTTCGAAAGAGTGGCTCATTTAAATTTGCCCTGCAGCCAGGTGCCTGGGCTTCCTCGTGCCTGAAGGTGCAGAAGATGTGCCACTGCCAGCCTGAAGGACACATCCCAGCCTCACTCATCTGGTGTTCTGCACCAAACACTCCTACCCCACACAGCAACATGCACTTTTGCATTTAACAAAAGGGTTTTCTGAACTCGAATTGTTACGAGTTGCCCTTCCGGAAGTGGAGACAACAAAACCAAGAGCCTCTTCTGCAGATCTGACTTGTCTACAGCACCTACATACTGCCATTATAAACAGCTCCCATCATAGTCACACATACACATGTGCCCCTACTGCAAGAGAAAATAGGTGCTTTGACTCCTTGGCAAACATGATTTAGGGAAGAATGGAAAATTAGGAGAGACTTCCTGATGTCATATCTGTGAGACCAATTTCTGAATATCTGGTCAATCAGTTACTATAAAAAACTGCCTCAGATGATGTTTAAAACGGCAGCTTCAGAAGACTGAAAATATGGGATGCAAATTTTTAGTACAAAAGGACTCCTCGCTACTGCCAGCATCAACAATATCGATCTCTTTTCCCACAGCCATAACTTAATTTGTTAGAGGCTGGAAACATTTGGGATAAATATCCAAAGCAAGGGAACTAGAAATGCAGACTGAACATATAATCTTATAATAATATAGTCTAAATAATAATATAATTAAATAGTTATTCTTCAATTATTTAACTAATATTCCGTTTATTCCTTCAATTACCTTAATTATAAACAAAATCTTATGAATGTATTAATTTCTACAAGCCAAAAAGAAAACTTTATGATCTGAGACACATGCAAAACATGCTATAATGGCACTCCTTCTGCGTGACTCAGTAGAATAAAGAAGAAATGTGTTGCGAATTACATTTGTTTGGCTCTGGAGAGCAGCTTGGTGATTTGCAGCACTGGCTGAGCCTCACTGCCACTTTCTCATATGCTAGTACAAAGAGTAAAACCTCTGCAATAAATGAAATCAAGAGATTGTCTTGCATGAGAATAAAGACTTGCTCATATGGCCCCAAAGCAGGGTGGGGAGCTCAGAGGCCCACCCTTTAAAGTTGATCCCCTCCCCAAGCTGAACTTCCTAATTAATTTCCAAGCCTCATTTGCTTTTTTCTGGAAAAATATGAGCATACATGCTCATAGTTCTGGCCTGTTGTGAGTAATTACTCTAAGTTTAGGGAATCAAACATGTCATATTAGCAGGAATACCATGTAAGTAGAGTCTCATCTCTACCCAGCCTTTTTGTTATCACTTGCTAAATCACACCTTGCAGTTAACTCATGCTAGAAGACAACTCTGTATTAATTCTTCTACTTCCAAGTACAGGCATAAGCATGCTGCTCCCTTTCAGGAGCCTGTATTATGTCTAGCCAGAGTTCAAAGGAAAGTCCTTCGAACCACAAGAGCACGTGCATCACCTGCAGAGTCCCAGGGCCAGTGTTCGACCACACGCTGCTCCACTGCTGCCCATTTTGGGTCATTTATGAGCACTTTTCTTCACAGCATGACATAGATTTCACTCTTTACATCTCATTACACAATGCTTTCATCACAATTCTCCTGACATCTTCAAACAATCCTCAACTTACTTCTCCACTTCCTCCTAATAAAAGGAGAAATATTGAGCCCATAAATCACTTTTTTTTCCAAAGGTGAGAGCACACTGCTAATAGAACATATTATACTGGACACTTAAAAACCAGTTAGGTCTCCAGGGATGCCAAATGGGCTGATGGACACTCCACCTCTGGGCATCCTCATCTGGATCTCTGGAAAGGTTGTGACTGCTTCCTCAGTGGAGGCACTCCCAAGGCAAGTGCCAAGTGGGGAAAAAGTGTTTATTCAAAACAGCATATCTATGGGTTGTGAATTTTAGCACACGCTTGGACTATGTTGGGGCCAATCAACCCTTCAGGTCTGCCAGTCACTGAGATGATCCCTCAGGTGGGCTGCCTCAGTAGTTCCTATACCATACGCTTCTTCTAAGGATGCCAGACTTCTGCATGCTGCTGTCTCCCTTATTTCTGCTTCCGGGCAAGCCTTCCTTTCTGCACTTTGTTCAGTGTTTACAAGGAAAGTGGCTCAGACCCATCCAGGAGTACAAAATGGTGTTTCCCTCCAAATGATTTTGTAAAAGACTTTCTGGTTGCTTTTAGGAAAAAGTTTATCAAATACATGAACTAATCTGATAGATTATAATCTAGCCACTCCTACTTTATTCTGTGCATCTGAATCTTCACAAGTCAATGTGAAAAGGAAACCTGAGTAGCAACGTTTATGAAAAAGAAGGAGAGATAAAGCAGATTTAAGCCATTTTTGCTGGAAAGTATCTTCAAAACTCAGGTAACAGAAAACTCAAACTCTCCAGCTGAGCTAGGTAAGAAAGAGAGAAGTTCACAGAAGAGTCGTTCTGTTCTCCTGGGGTGATGAAAAACCACCCTGCACTGAAGGAAGGGGTGGGGGCAGGTTCATTTTGAGGTAGACTCTGGCTAGCAATAAGGGATAGTTTAAAAAGGGAAAAAAAGCTGCCTGCAAAGTTTACACAGCTGGGGTGTCTCTTGTCACATCTGAACTGGTGCAGCCCCTTCGAAGTTTGTCCAGAGAGGACACCCAGTCCCCAGCAAGGGCAGCTGTGGTGGCTCCCCAGTGAGCACAGCCATGCCCACAGCTGTGCCATGGTGATGGCCCTGGAACTACTTTGCAACTCCACCAGCACACGTGTGCCAGAGGTGGGGATGTGTTTCGCCTGCCACAGCGAGCAGCAGGAGGCAGGAGCAACATCCCTGCACGTTCACCTGCACACCAGAGTCACACCCACCAGTAATGGCTCCACGCCTGTAGGTGTCCACAGGAGCTTCCCAGCTGACTTCAACAGCAGCAAGACTAAAATCTTGCTTAACACACTGACTTGAACAGGAATGGCACAAGTGGGGGGGGTTCTTTGTGAGCAATCTTGCAGTGGGTCTGGACATTCCCAAACTCCTCCCTAACCATGAAATACCTGCAGCAAGGACTGAAGACCATGCAGTCTGTTTAGCTCATCAGCAGGATCGCAGCTGGCACACAACACCCCTTCCTGACCAGGATAACGAGGTGCTCCCCATCTCAAGCCAGCCTCACCAGCCATTCTTTGACTCCACCATGGAGGAGTGGAGGGCACCCTGCTGCCAACACCACGCAGCACCAGTCAGCTGTTGGCAAGCACTGATGGAATGCCCCAACTCCCCAAAGCCACCCCTCACCACCCATCCCCTCCCTCACCCCAGCCCAGTTCTCTGGGAGTGGTGGTGTCCCATCTCACTCCAGTGATGTTTAGATGCCATGCAGTGACACAGCTTCCAGTTCCTCTGACAGCCAAGAACCCCAATAAACTCAGCACGTTCACAGGAAGACAGATGCCACCATACTTATTAAATTCTTACAGTCTAATGAAAAACACCCCTGCTGCTTTCAAATTGTGGAAAACATAAAGTACCTCCTTGTGCCACTGCTGCTCCTGCTGCTGCTAAAGGAGTGGGTTTCTTCCCCGTCTCTGTAAAGCCATTCCCCTCCAGAACAGCGCCTTTCCCTTCTTTTTTCCCAGTAGCTGTTGAAGCAGAAGTTTCCATCTTAGACGGGCATCTTCCAGCTCAGGAACCCTACAGGACATAAAACGAAACCAGATTCTGGTCACCACTCACAACACAGGCAAAATCAGCTCCATGAGGAAGGCTGATGGTTTGGCAGAGCTCAAAAGCAAATGGCAAGCAGCAAGGAATTCCAGGGTTTCTAACTCCTGCAGTGCTGCCAGTACAGCAGCCATAGGTACAAAGGCCACAACCATGTAAAAGGTCGGGTGTTCTCACAGACCTACAAAGATCAAGACCAAAATACAATCTTTCCCCAGCTAAACTTGGGCTACACAGTAAAGTTTACTTTTGGTAAAGGTCCAAAGATCCAAAGGGCTTTCCAGGATTACAGGTCAGGTGAGATGCAAATATTTAGCACACTTAAAACTCATTTATCCATCCTATACATCACCTAGACCTTCCTAAGAAAAAACTCAGCTAAAAATTTCCAATAAAATACAGATAAATATATATTTAAAGTCAGGGGGGGCGTTTTTTATGCTGTGTGCTGGTTTGGAATCAGTGTCATGATCAGAACTTTTCAGCAACACTTACGGGTAAGCCACAGCAGGTCTGCCACATCCCAGCAAGTTCTCACTGGTCAGGACTAACAAACATCAATCCCTCTCTCTCTCAAAAATTCTTCTACACTGGGCAATTGCATCTGCAAAACAGCTACAGCTTTACCCTCATTATAATGAATTAAATGCTGTGAAATATCCACAAAACAAGAAGACACCAAAGTACAAATAACCTCGGTTTTTCAATTTAAATTGACAAAACACAGCAGCTCCTGAACTTTTTGTCAGCTTGACCATTTTTTCTGCATGATTCAAACGGTCTCCCAAAAGCAAACATATGGGTATCCCAGGTTCAGTGTAAAAATGAGGTTTATCTTGAATGAAGATGCATACTTTGTTTCTGAATCCAGATATTTTTGTTCCCGTCATTTTAACTTGTTTTATTTCACATGTCTCCACCTGACTCCTGCTTGCACATAACCGGCACAGTTACCTGGCACTTCCAGCCTCGGGCTGGTCTTGGGAAAACCCACTGCTAATTCCTCTTTCCTTTCTAATTTTAATGCAGATCTGCAATTTTTCACATGCAAATTTTCAAATGCAAATTTTTCAGCGCCTTAAATACTCTAGAGCACATTGGCTGTTTACCTTACTGGAATTAATGAGATCAGGCAAAAAATATCTGGGAAACCAGGAAACATTTTTTGTGCGTGCTGGTAGTTTTATCACCATTGTGCCAGCTCAAAACTTCCCTCCCTTTCTTCTGGAGGACTGACTGACTCCTGAACATCTTGGATTAAAAGGTAAACTCTCCTAAAAACTTTAAAGCATCAAGATTTCAGGTGCATGGTGGATGTGCAGGACTGTTACCACTGCCTGGGCTCTGGGAGAGAGGTGTCCCACCAAGCAGCTGTGTGATGCAGCCCAAGCAGCTTATCCCAGGAGCCTTCAGGCATGGCTCACATTAATGGGACAACAAAGTGATGGATCTGTGGTCACAGTCTGCAGCCATAAACTGCAAAGCTTGCATTGGAAATGACAGGACCCACAATTACAGGCTTTACTGATGACACAAGGCTCCAGTGAATACTGAGGTGGCCCCTCAAGGTCCTGCCCCAGCATGTGCTGGGCTTGATGGCAAACATGGGATGGGTTCCTGGGGGCCAGTGGTTTAATCCAGGAATCAGGTTGGGTTACAGACCACGTATGAAATAAATACACCCGAACTGCAGGAGTATTTGACCTAGGTCTGACAGCCTGGGCTTCTGTTCGTTAAGCAAATAAACTTCAGAGGCTCTATTACTAACCCCTCACCTGTTTCTTCTTAGTCCCTCCTTTCAAGGCTTTGCACTTTTGTTTGAAACCAGACGCTGGCCCTCGCACCCCGACCCCCCTTCTCTGGGTACCCTGACCCTGGGGGCAGCCCTGGGGGTGAGGGAGCATCCTCAGGCACTGCAGAGCTCAGCAGCCAGTGACGGGAAGGAAGGAACTGGTAACAGGACTTGTTCTGTGAAACATGCAGGTTAGAGCCATGGTTTTTTTCCAGAGAGATGCCTGAAGCAAAGTCTCTAAATCCCTGCCACAGACACCTCAGCAAGGACCCAGTTTTTCAGATGTGTCATTTATCCAACTGGAATGTGACAGGAGATCATGCCCGTATTTGAAAATCTGGTCTTTGCAGCTGTAATGCTCTCTTTTCAGATGAATTATGAATTAAAAAAAAATATTCAAGTGTTTGTAATAAGTGGTTGTATTAAACAGGTAAATCCTCAAATACCAGATTAGAAAAAAAATAAATAATGCAACTACTCTAATCTCACAGGATTTAGGGTAATAAGTCTATAATTATTTTTGCTTCGTAAAGGTGCCTGGGGCAGAGCAGGCTGACTATGAGGTTTTGAGCTTTTCCCCAAGTCAGCAGCAAACAAAAGTCATTTTCCTTTCACAGCACCCCACAGCCAGAGCTGATCATCACAGCCCAGGAAGACACGAGCATCCTTCCCTCTGGATCCTGCTCTGCTCAGCATCTCTGCCTACGGACCGGGACAGAGACCAGTGAGCAAAGGAGCACCAACACTGATTTCTTATCCCACCTTCTGATGTTTCACAGAGAGTGGCCAAGAGCTGGTGACCAAGCAGGCTTCCCAGTGGTGCAATGTGCGACCAGGACACAGTGTTGGAACTCTGGAGATTAAGGCCCCCATCATGGATGTGCTACAGTGTCCTCAGCATCCCTGGGCAGAAAGCTTAACATCTCTCTTGCAGCTGGTTTCCACAGCCATAAAATAGGAAATAGTGCTTTGCCCTATTTGCAAAGTGCTTTGAGATCCTTTGAGGCACAAGGCTATGGAAGTGGTTTTATTACCAGTATAAGAAGATATATTGGTGGAGGCAGTCAATCCACACTATCCAGGAGCACAACATTCATTTTTTAAGCAATACATACTTTGCTTTCTGTTCAATGCTAAACTTTTTCTGCTGCTCTGTGTCACACAGAATTTATAAATTCAATGACAGATTAATCTTAGCAGCAAGCCATTTGGCATGAAAAAGGGTTTCACAGGGAGCCTGCTTTTTCCTGTAAAGAGCATGCATTTAGGAGTGACTATGTGGAGAAAGACCCTATGCACTTATTCAAGCACAACTCTCTGCCCTCCGTCATTACTCAGAATTAGAAAACCAGAATGGATTACTCAGATTTTTCCTGAGGTTTGTAGCTTTCTCTGCAGGAGGAGGGTTGGGTAATTGATTTTGACACTAATACCAGCACTATTCATATGCCCTGTAATATAATTCTGCAGTGACACTAAAAAGGCAGCCATCTGAGATCTGAACAAGGAAAGTGCTATATGATTTGCCCTAGACAACCCCAGCTATTTTAACAGCTGTGTTGTACATTAAAAGGGAGAAATCCCAACAGAATTAAAAACAACAAAGTCACATTTGCCTTTGAGGGAAAACAAGAAGCCGTAAACTTTCCTAATAAAACAATCCCTCCCGCTAAGTGCTTGAGGAATGGTCTAAAGTGCTGCCTGAAAATGCCTCTTTTGGAGGGTATCAGCCTGAGTAGGACTGCTGGCAAACTCAGGAATGAAGAGATACTCATCAGCCATACCCTCTGCACACCCTTTTTTTGTAAAAGGCATTATTTCCTTCTTCAGGATTGTTCTTTCATCAGGAAACCCCCTTCTCCTCCCCCTAGACAGGGCAGAAAACATTTTTTTTTTCTCTGTGAAAAAAACCCAATTTTGGCTATTTCTGCTCAAAGACTAAGCAGCACCATGGGAGTGATCCTCTCTGGCAGAGGGCAGGCATTGCCAGTGACAGTGTGACACAGATCCAATCCTGAATGCTACCTTCAAGCCTGGCAGCCATGGCAGGGGCACAAAGGAATTTCCAATATATGCATCCAGAAGCCATCTCACTTTTGGGAATATTTTGGGCATTTTCAGACCAGTGTGTATTCTCCTTTCATTCTGAGTTCATTTCTACCTGACCTCCCTATACACAGCCCCAGAGGTCCGAGGGACACGCTGGAGGTGTGCTGGCTGCTGAGACCAGCACCACAGCCAAGATGCAGCTCCACTGCTGCTGGCTCCTGGCAAGGCTGATGGGAGCTGGGATAACCAAGGGCAGCCTTTGCACAGCTCTCGCCAGCTTTGTGCTCACTCACCCAAAGGGAGACACTTAATCAGTTCTGCCACATCACCCCCACGTAGGTACAATCCGAGGTTTGATAGCTTTTCCTGGCGTGCTGCTTTAGTTAAGATAAACAAGGACATACTCCTGCCATCTCTTCTTTTGCACTGGACTGTGTCACACAGCTCAAGCCTTCTGAATACATGATCTACTTATGAAATTCAGTGTGAGCCAACTGCTCTGAACATTGGCTTAATACAGTGGCTGCTGTGATCCTTTTCAGTCTCCCAGGGTTTGAGCCAAATTATGTTCTCAATTACAGGGAAGTAGCAGCAGTTAACCCGGTGAAGTCATAGGCTCTGTACCACAGCAAAACTTAACTCCTCTATTTTCTTTTATATCAGCAACAGCTTCAAATTACTAAAGAAAGTTTTTTCTGTCTAAATGCCACTACTAATCTTGGGACTATCCAAACATGCTGTCTGCTGGTGAAAAACCTACAACTGTTTACAGAATATCAATCTCAGGTAAAAGCAACGTAAATATTAATTCAGAACTAATTACTTTGAGGTCCTCCTGACACAAGGTTTCCCATTTTGACATTTCTTCAGAACGGTCTGCTGGGCCAGTCCTACAGGGTCGATTACACATGGAAATTAGAGCTGTACACTGGGGCAGTAGCTCTCTGTCTGGGGGCTGCTCCTGCCCCTTCCCCTCGAGAAACCTTCTGTGGTGGGTCCCTACCAGCTTCTGGGAAGAAAGGAAGCCGAGACAAACCCATGCTGACAGAAGCAGTGTCAGAAGAGCACAGAGCTGCTCAGGGCTTATTTTATTTTTCTACCCCTAACCCTGACTGCTGCTCAGAGAAGAGTAATACCAGCCTGCCAAAGGGAGCGAGGAGGGAGCTGTGCTAGCAGCAAACAGGACAGGAAGACACACAAGTTCTGCCTGCCTACTCCCAAAGCTAAGGTTAAAATTGCTGAGAAATCTGGGTGTTCACAAAGCTTCACCAAACAGTTCCAGCCCATGGCAAAAGTTATATCACTCAAAAAAATGAAAAGGGGGGAAAAAAGAAAAGGAGAGGGTGAAAGAAGAGACAAAAAATACCCCCAGAAGAGTTGGCAACACTGCAATAGTTATACAGGTTCTGGAATGTACAAAGGCTGAAATCAGAGACTTAGCATCTCTTTTGAACTTCAAAAACAACAAGTCTCTTCAAATCACTTCGTTAATTGGCTTTAAATTAGAGTTCTAAGTTTAATGAACAAATCCTTCGCGTACGGCATGAAACGGATACGCTTCTAGATTAACTTCCTGATCAACACCATCTGCCATTTCCATATGGCAACAGCAAACCAAAAGCTTGAGGAAGAAGCTGCTCTGCAACACTCTGAAGGGTCAAAGTGCACCCAGAACTGCCTGGTGCTTGGTAGTGTCCCTCTGTACTGTAGTAACATCACCTCCAAATAGCTCCAGAAACCCTGGGATATTCCAGGCACAACTCTGTCCAAGAACATAAAGAAAGGAAAAACGCAGGCTGGGAAGGAAGCATGAGGGAAGGAGGGATGTTTGCAAGGATGACTGGATGGATGTGGAAAGAGCAGAAAGTTTCTAAAGATACAGAAGAACCTGGAACACAAGAAATGAGAGGATAGAGGGATGACCTTAAAAACTTACTGAAGAGTATGAGTAAATGAAGCACAGACAATGGCAAATCCTGTGGAAACAGAGAAGAGAAGCATGGAAAAGAGGAAGCAAGGGACTGCATGCAGACCTGATTCCATGGGAAATGGAGATACATGCACTGCTGGGGCAGGGGAAGGCAGAACATGACACTTCTAACGGCAGGGACAGGACAGGGAGGCAGGGCACAGATAGAAGAGAGACACAGGGAAGAAAAGTGATGTGGAAGGGTCTCTGATGGAAGAAATACGCCCTGCAAACAGCTTCAAAGAATGCAGCCTTCCAACGTGCTCCATCACTCTTTGCACATGGAGTAACTAAGATTTTGTGTCTAGGCACAAAAAGAATCTACTGCTTCAGGTGGTGCCGTACATGTGAAAAGAAACCACTTCAAAAAGAGACACAAGTGCTGTGCCCCCCCTGCTTACACCGAGCACAGCAGCCTTCCATTTACATCAAACAAGGACAGTGGAGTTAGTAGTGGCATTCAGAAATTATCACCATATGGATAGTGGGCAAACATTCAGCTCCCTGCTCCAGAAGTAGCCTTCAGCAGCTCCTAGGAGACCTTCCAGCAGAGCCAGTCATGGATGGGTCCTGGACAGCAAGGGTGCAATGCCAACATCTGCACAGGGGCACCCAGCCCCTGGGACGTCTGGTCCTGGGCAGGGCTGGCAGAGGTGGCACAGCACCTGTGAGAGAGACGTGTCCTTCAGGAATATCAACCAGAGGCCAGGCTATCCTAGGACACCATGGCACCAAATGCCGACACAGAGGCTGCTGTTTTGCAACATAAATGATTTTTCTCTTTCTAAAGCCATTTACTTTCTGGGCTGCATTTATTGGAAAGGAGATGATATTGAATGGAGAAACTAACATTTCACCCATTTTTTGGGTTTAGTCCAGTGTTCCTATTTTTCACAAACACTAACATCGCTTTAATATTGCTGCTTCATTACAAACAAGTCTGATTTATAAAAGAGCAGAACATTTGAATATTTTCCCCACTTCTAGTATATTTTCAAGTTGCCAACCTTAGAGCCTTGAACAAAAATTATCTTTTAGATGATGGGTTATAAACAATCACAATACATCATCAAAACACACGAACAGACATAAAAGCTCAAAGCCAGACACAGAATCAGCACTGGTCCATGCTGAGACATGCAGGCTGGGGTATCTGACTTTCCCTCCTTTCCCTCAGAAGTTATCTTTGTTTCTTACTTGGGAAGAACTGAGAAGATGGAGCAGTGGGGGCTGGAGGGAAGAGTCTTTTGTGGTAGAACAGGAAAACAAAGTCATGCTTGTAATTTTACAAAACCGATCCTACATGTCTTATCATGAGAAAATTTCCACAAAGCGAATTCCGACATGTGAAAAACTGTCAAAGAAGATAATGAAGACACTCCTGCATTCAGACTCTGCATTAACATGCTGCAAAAAATATGGGAGGATGCCGCCAGGTAAACAGAAATTGCTCAAAAGTGATGCGTCACCATTATAACTGGTCCATGAATCTTCACTTGGGTTTTGTTTATTTGTTTGGTTTTGTTGCAAGAGTGAGAGAATTGTGGCAAACCATTGTCTAAGTTTGTGTTTTTGATGTAAATCCAAAGAAGTTTTCAATTTCCTGTTACACAACTGTCTGAGTTTTTTCCAAAAACAGAACCAAAAAGACAAATAGTACCTTTGTGTGCACACGTGTATCTAATGAAGAAGTATTGTTTTCATTTTAGGAAACCTTTGCACATCAAAATAAAAAAAAAAAAAAAGAAAATGCAGAACCCCTAAAAAACCCCTTCATCAAGTCTTCATGCTCCAACAAGAACAGAAACTGCTAATAACTAACATGTCAGAAAAAACATCTGGGGTGCTTGGCAGCTATACCAGGGTGGGTTACAGCTAAACAGGGTGGGTAACAGACTATATTAAGGGTGGAGGACCATTAAACTGTTTACAACAAAATTAGACTCCAATTGCAAGTCACTAATAACCTATTGACTTTTCATCAGGTTCATGAGTAAAAGATGCTACAAAAGTAAATTGCACATACTACAAGAGGGGCAGAAACTCTGATTCTGAACAGAGATGTTCATGCAGATTCCACAGAGCTGAGAAGGGTGAGCACAGGAGATCTGGCTAACAGGACAAGAGCTGTCCTGACATTGGATTCAAAGGAGGTTTTGAGAAGTGAATGTTTTGTTGGCTTGGTGGTAAGTGAAGGAGAATCCTCTCAGGGTTTCACTTCCGTGCTGCAGTAGTTTGGGCACTTTAAACTCTCATGAATGAAACCCCAAATACAAACCACATGCACTGAAGTTTGATGGGTTCACTTTATGTAGGGGTGGGATGAGTAATAATGTCTTGTAGTGACTAGTCCATCCAGATGACATTGAACAGGCTCCAAAGCTTGGATAAGAAACCCCTCATTTGGCTCAAAAAGCGAAAATCTTTATTTTGAGCAATGAAAGATGAAGGACTGCATCCTAGCAAAAATCCCTATAGCAACTTCAGAACATGTTTCATTACAAAATTTTGGTTTATTTTTAAACATTCCAGTTCTGTTCATCAGCCTATTGAATTCTCCCTCCAGAGGCACACGGCATGCAGAAGAGAGAAGCCTGGGAAGGAAACAAGAATGTAATTAAAAACAAAAAAGCAACACTTCAGTTGGCTCATTTTCCTCTGCAGAACACATACACCACACAGGCTGCTATTCCACACTTTATTCCACTCCACATATTGTCTTTATAAAACTACAGTTGCCAGCTGAAGGGATGCAGACCACATAAAATGGCTGGCAGTTCATTAACAGGAGAATGGAGAAAAATTCATGCACATGAGAATGGGAGAAGAGTTTCTCAGAGGAACATAGAGTATTTAGAGTTGGAAAGGACCCATGGAGGTCATCAAGGTCAGCCTTATCCTCACAACTAGCATTTGAAAATCCCCAAACTGTTGAAATATCTGACAGTTGCTGCAGTAGGAGAGGTCAGAGTTATATGGGATGTACTCATGAACCACAACAAAGCCTAGTCTGCAAGGACATAAGCATGCTGGTAAAGAAAAAATTCTAGAACAACCAAGAATCCTTTCAAGGAATTTTATATGAGGGAGAATGAAATCAATACTTTGAGGAGTATTCCATTTCTGCGAGCTGTGACTCAAGTTATAAGGCTGTATATTTTTCTAGAAATTAATAGTTAAGTAAGTGGTGAATGGCAGAGCCCCCTAAGTTTTCAGCAGTGTGGGTCCATCTTCTGCAGAGAAAAGAGACTAAAATGTGGCTGGCTGTCATTTCAGTGGATGGGAATAAGTCTTTCAGGAGACAGGCTAAAGTATTCAGGAGGGTATTAAACTAATGACAAAAGACAAGGGTGAAAATGAGCACTCATTTAGCCAGAAATCAAGATGTCAAGATTAAAATTAATCAAGGTATCAAGGGACTCAAAGAGAAGAGATTCCTTAATTGTGTAGACTATAACACTATGAACACGAGTAATAAACAAGAAGTGGAATAGCTCCTTTAATACACAAATTAGTCCTGACTGGTATTACTGAATCTGGTGGAAACATTCATATGAATGGAGAGTTACAATCATTTTGTGTATCAGGAACTGGAAACAAATACAGAGCCATGAAGCCTGTCAGTGACAAATGGCTGTTGACATGGTAAATAAAGATGATTGCTTTGTACCAGTGAGATGCTCTCCCTCCCTAGTTGGCCTGGATAAAGATTATAGGTTCTAAAGCAACCACATACAAGGCCACACATCTGGAAAATAATTGATTAAAATGAAGACTGCGTGAGAAACACTGATTGGAGATGACTTGAAGTTTATGGCAGGCAAACAGTGGCTGAGAAGCTCTATGGAGGGTACCAATATTAAAATGATTAAAGCAATATATGTTTGTCTACACAGAATTTGGGAGGCTGTAATGCCTCTCTGCCTAGCCCTGAACTATGTGCAATTCTGGTGCCCACAGTCCAAGCAGAAAGATGAAAATTGCAAAGGCTCCTGTGCTACACATGAGAAAAATGAAAGAGAGGTCAAAAGAGAGGCACTTGCAGGATGACTTTATCAGTAATATTAACACATATAAAATTGCAAAGGCTAAGAGACAGAAATTAAACTAGAGAAATTCAGATTAGAAACAAGGCTCCCAGTTTCAACAGAAAAGAGCCCTAGATCCAGGCTGGTGCCAGACTTTCTAGCATGACAGAGCTGACATTGTGTTCAGGTATTTTTCCAGGAGACCTGCTGTAGTCTAAGACTTATCACAGGACATGAGTTTTAAGTACAGGATGGATTTAAGTACAGGAAAGTGCTCTGATGGCATTAAAGGGAAGGTTACACTAGATCAAGCCCCTTGATCCTCTGTGCACCTATGTATCAGGGTATTATTAATGGTTGGTTTGCCATACCTTCACAGATCAAAACATCTGCATTTATAATGATTAAATTTTAGCATATCTGTCTCTGCTGACAACCAAACTAATTTCTACCTTCCAACTTCTCTTCTTCTTTTGTGATAAGGACTTAGGACAGGTGTTTATGTCCTGCCAATGGCAATGTCGCAGAATACACATTTCTTCACTATGCAGTTATGTCTACTGTGCTTTACAAGTATTTTGATGACTGAGACATTATAAAACCTTTCACCAACAGAATATCATGCAATCTTCACTTTGTAGCCTGTAAGAACTCACTTTGTTTCTAGATCTGGTAAGCAGCTGCCAGCATCAAAAAAATGAAAGAAACAACATTGTAATTTATTTCATTTTCTTGTTAAAAAAGCAACCAAGAAAACCTCCCTTCTCAATCCCAGTAGTGGTATCTCCACAACCGAAAGAAGACTGGAAATACAAGGAGGTCTAGGTCTGGTCCTCCGCAGCCCTGCAGGGTCTGCTTCACATACAAAACAAGCTGGGCTGACAAGGCAGAACATCTCATGTCCCCAAAACTTACTGGAACAAAACACAGGCCAGCAGCAAACTTTTAGCAAATGTCAGCAGGTTGCTATGGCTCAGAGAAAAGGTTTAAGAACCACGTTGTGCCTCCGTGACTGTGCAGCTGAAGCAAGTGAAGCAGAAGAACTGTGTTTGGTGGTAGCCAGGCCAGAGGCTGAGCACTGGAAACTGAATTTGCTCCTCTTGAGCCCCCACAGATTTTCAGAGGCTATACTTCAGGGCACAGTGACTGATGTGGCCACTAGACACAAAAAAGATTCTTTTAACTATTTCATTACATAAGACCCAAATCATTAAAGCTAGCCTGAGAAGATTCTGTAAATACTGCCTCCTCATTTGCTTTCGTTCCTTGATACTTTCCAATTTAAGACAAAATCCAAAGGATTCATATCAATTCTTGAGGCCAGAACTCCTGTATAGGAGCATGTGTGTATACACACATATAGATATATATCTAGTTTTAGCTATAGTTATTATTTAGTTATAACTAAACCAGTTATAATATATAACTGTTTACTAAAACAATGGCAATTTACCTTGCAGTTATTGTACATTATTTCTGTTGTATATTAATGCACATGATAATTACATTCTATGACTGTATCTTTTTTCTGAATGCGAGCTTTTTGAGTTCCTCCTCGAGAAAACAGTCAAAACAAGCTAACTCTTTTACCTTCCATCTACAACTGCCTCCCTGTTCCTAAAGTTTCATCTAATCTTCTCTAATCACCTCACTCCTCCATCTTCTAAACCATGTCACAGCCACCTTTCTTGCTCTCCTTGCTCTCTTTTTTCTGCTCTTTTTCCTGGTCTGCCTTGGTCTGCTTCTCTGTTAAACCCAAAATCCCACTTGTCTATAACTCATTCCATCTTCCTTCTTGTTCACAGCTAAGCTGTATTCAAAGCCCAGTTGCCTCTGGGTTTTCTCTCCACTAAATCTTACCTACATTTTACTCTCAGATTGACCTAGTTTGGACCTAATTCCCTCCAACCACATAGAAACTTCAGTCTGTCTCTCAAATATCTCTCATGGCCGTGGTTAGAAGGTAGCAAAGGATGCCAAATGCTGTAGAAGTGGATAGCATCTCGTTTGTTATCCAAGTTTGAAACCTGGGGTGGTCCTCAGATTCCTCCAACCTCACTGTAAGATTTTGCCTCTAGGCCACCTCTGACTCCTGCTTCTTCCTTCTGCACAGCGTCTCAGAGTTTGGCACTTCCTTGAGCTTCCTGCCACTCACCTACACATCTGAACTCAAAACACCAGCCTCTAAGCCATTCATTTCATTTACAGCAAGTTCCTTTACATTGGCTCTAATGAGTACAAAGCTGATTTCACAGCCATTCAGAATGTGGGAACAAAGAACATTTTCCTAGCTTGTCACTTTTTTCCTGTCACTTTGCTTTACATCCTTTGATGGCATGCTCTTTTGTTTTGCCTCAGCCATTGTCTCCTCTTTCAAAGCCTATCAAAGCCTACCACACTATGCTTTCAATCTCATTGGCTTCAGGAAGACTTCAGCAAATGCACATGCACTTGCTTCCATCAGGGCCTAAATATGTGTTCTTTGGGTGGGTTTGGTCATACAGGCCCGAGACCTCTGCCCACTCCCAGTCTCATTCATAACCAGTTTTCACAACTTAAACTACTAACTTGGGCTGCCTTCTATTTTATTACAGGTCTCCAAGTTAAGAATCAGATCCCCTCAGAAAATCAGAAGAACCAGTTCTGTTCAGAACACACCTGTTTTGTTTTTAGAAGTACTATGGTTCCATGGTTAATTCTACTTTTCCTCCTGTAAGGGAATAATCACTTGCATAACTCATTTATCCCAACTGGCTTGTCCCTCACCAGAAGAAAGATTATATTTCTTACATTGCCTTACTCTCTGCTTAACACACAGTGTCATTGAATCTTGACATTCAAAATTCTACACCAGAAATACAAAAAAACCTCTTCAAGTATCTGTTTTAATTGCTTTCATAACCTAGCACTTAACTGAAAAGTCAGTTAGCTTTTTCTCTACTGAAGCAATTAAATATCTATTTTCCCATCTCTACATCTCATTTGAGTCCAAACTTTCATAGAACTGAAGGCACAGGGATGAGGGACCTATCATCAGCTATAGATGACCACACAATTTCTTGTCTCTAAACCATATCCATAGCTACCCAACATTTGGGTACCACTTTGTCCTCTTGGACATTTCCCAGCCTTTCATATACTGTAAGTGAAACATACTTTCTGTTTTGGAGCCAGTATCTTCACTGCAAACTCAGGGCTTCATAGGTTTATTGCAAACAAAAGCTTATAAATGTTAATTTAAAAAAAAACCAGAGAAAATGTATCTTTTGAAAACAAAAGTTGTTGGACATCCCCCAGTCATTAGTGGCATGCTGAGAAAACAGTAGATGTCCTTCCTTAGCACTTTTAGACAATATGTTCAGCCTTCAAAGAAACAGACCTGAAGCACGTGCTGGATTGGCTCTCCTTGCTGCAGTCCGCTGAGGTTTTTAGAACACAGGACTGGTAGCTGTGAACATTCCTTAGTGTTTAGGCCTTCCCCTTTGCTGCTCAGTGCAATGACACAACACAGCCCCAAGGCCACGTGGCTGCTGCCCTGGCCTTCAGCTCATGCCGTGTGTCATGCAGAAAACTGACAGCTTTTACCAAATCTGTGCCTTTTGGGTTCCGGCCCCCATGGCCACACCTGGGCACTGGCAGCCTGTGTCAGACCATGAGAATCGGCAACCAAAGGAACGAACCGTCAGCAACTCCAGCACCACGTGCAAATTACAGAGCAGGCGAGACCTCAAAGCAAACATCATGTGTAAATAACTTCAGGAAAAACACACATAGGAAGAGATCTATTTGTTAGAGGAACAAATGATTTCTGTCTCTTCAGGTGCAGCGCAGCAGACCTCAGCTCTCAGAACAGGCGCACTTGGAAGGAACACACTGTTGTCCCACCTCACTGTGCCACCAAGACCTGTGTCTCTGCCAAGAATCATGACTGTACTACCAATAAGTACAAAAATAATTAACTGCAGTACCTGCTTAGGAAGAGAGTAGGAAACTACAGCCTACTGAGAAATACAATAAAATAAAGGTGCGAAAAGGTTCCATTGCTTCTAAAAAATCCTTGATGCACTTTCCTGGCCTACGTACCCCTGCCACTGTTCAACACTTCACAAGAAACCAAACAGACACCAAAATAGCACTAAATATTGCCCAGTCTCTTTTGCTATTGTCAAAGTTGAGGGGAAAATAAAGTGAAGTGACAATGAAAAGCTTTTGTAATGCAATTTGGCGGCAGTGACAGCACCTGAGGATAGACAGATTACCAGACAGCTTTTCATTCAAACGCATCTTAATACAGAGGTAAATGGTTTTGGATTTTTTTGTTGTTGTTGTTTTGCTATATATATTTACTATAAAATGAATCAAAATAACTTCAAAAAAGAATTTCATTATACCCACATTTAACATATTTAATCAAATTTCCTTTGGCTGAGTCATTACAAATGTCCAGTTGATCAGCCCTCTAGATCCACACCATCTTAACCTCCTCTGATCACAGCTGCACACAGTACAATTCCTTTTCATGCCATCCTTGGAAAACTTCTCTGTTGAGCCTTCTTGGAATGGGGTTGCATCATCCAACCCATTCTAATCTGCAGCATCAGAACTATTCCCCAACATCCTTAATAAATGCAAACACACACATTCCCAGAGCTCTGTTCCCAGAGCAGCTTTACTTTGCTAGTGAACAGAAAGGTATAAAGATTTCTAAAGAGTTACTCTATACTAGTAGAGAATATATGCACTCCAGGTACTTGCAGTCACTTTTCAAATCTAGTTTTGACTTTTACTGGTCTTGGATCCCCCGAGAGATCCAAGTCTTACCTGTCCCGCCCTCCCACATTTATTTCTCTGACCCAGAAAATCCCTCTGCTGCAGCTTCCAGCTTAAACTTTCACCCTAGACAGGACCCTCACTGAGAAAAAAAAAGGTTCTCAGATTCTTCAGTCATTCCCAAAGTTTCCTGATCTGCCAGTAAAACCCCAGGGCTGATGCATCTCACCTTCAATAGCCAGGTCCTTTGTTCTGCAGAGGGAACATCACGACCATACATCCCCACAGGAGAGGCTGGAAAAATTCTCCTCACAGCTGTCCTGAGAAATTTCTACCTGTTTTGTGAACGTTTGAAGTTTGGAGGTTGATGATGCACCTCTCTGCAAACACCAAAGTCATGCCAGGATGCAGCAATGATGTATTCAAGCACAGACAGAATCCCCAAATTGGCACAGCACCGCCTAAGGACTGTCACACAGCAACAGACAAATGGTCCCACTCATCCAACACCCTGTCTGACAGCAACCAGTGATGGATTCTTCAGAAAATACGGAAAGGTCATTTTCTTTGCCTAGTATTAGAGCAAGGTAGCAGAGGGCAAGGACTCTTGCAAGCTGGGGCAGCAGATGATCTCTCTGTGCTAGGTCAGGCGAAGTGAGAAACTGGGGAGGGATCTCTGCAGAAGGTGTGAGCTTGTTCATTCCTAGGCAGAAAGTGCCTAGAGATCATCAGATCAGAGATAATATAGAAGCACAAATTATTACCATTAGGGCTTCTCTAGATTTGAATACTGCAACCAGAAACACTATTACCTTATTGTAGAAATACCTCAGTCTTTCCTGAAACTTGCAGAGCTATGTGCTATTTAAGGAAATACACCATAAACATACTTCCACTTCTGAAGTTAATCACAATTGCCTTACAGGAGATTAACACCATAAAGCACTTTCACAGCTGACGTGTCTTTAAAAAAATTCCCAGAGTTAAACTTGTATAAATAATGTAAGTGACAAGGAATATAATTATTAAATGTTGTCATTTTGGAAGAAAATTAATTAGCGATAGCTGTAGCTGTCTTGTGTCTATTTAAGCAGTGTGCATCTCAATTAAAATTTAATTGCAACAGATTCAGTCACAGCAGGGAAAAGTGATGGAAATGAAAAGCAGTCTGATCCTATATTGCTGTCTACAAGAGAAAACATAGTAGAAACTGTGGGGGAAGGGGAGGAGAGAGGCACGAAGGTAAGGATGCAAACCAAGAGAGCCGTGCTGCTGCAGAGCCAGGATCCCCAGCTCCGGAGGGTGCTGTTTGTTTCCAAAGCAGGTGACAGGCACTGGACACCAGCACCAACAGGAGCAAAAACAGCTGCTGGAAGGCTATTCATTCCCACCACAGTAGAGAAGCTCACATACCCACGGCGGTATGAGAGATGGCATCGTTCTCCACACCACTGTGCCCTGTGCTTTCACCACCTCCTTGAAGCCATCCTGGAAAACCTCTAAAGCAGGACTGAGAAGGGCCTTCCTTAAGGAAGAAGCAGAAAGATCTTGAAGACAAAGCACTTCTGAAGCTCTGAGTCACTAGAAGTACAAAGATTTGGTTTGAGGAGGAATAGTCCCCTTCAGGTAACTTGGAGAAGCAGCCAGTGTCCTGTATGGCTTTGGATTACATTCTCTAACAATGAGTGACCCAGGTATCGCCTTCTTTCACTTCTGGAGGATTTTGGATTTCCATTACAAGATGTTTTAAAGAAATCATACAGCCAGGAGTTAAGATACCTGAGTCATGTCTGCACATACAAGGTATTCTGGAGTGTCTCTAAAACTCCAGCAGCCAATTCTCTATACTCTTTTCAAAATACTGTCCTATGTCTTAACCAAAGTATTGAAAGCATAGCTTTTCCTTCAATATTCATTTCTCAAGATTCAAGTTATTTACAACCTGCTTACTTAAAGGAGTAATTCCCATCTGAGAGAAAAGTGAGTATTGCTGTAGGTGTATAGGATGCAAATCATACTGAAACAAAAAAACAAAAGGTGCAGAGTCCTGAGTTCATTTATGACAAGGGAATATAACGGGAATCAAAAATGAGATGCTCTGGCTTTAAAACTTCAGCCATTTATAAAATACTTGCTGAGTAGAACATCACTGAACTACATATTTATTCTTGAAATAGTTCTGTTAGGACTTACTCAGCTTCCAAATGAGAAAAATATATTTCCTCCAAACTCCCAAGGCACATTCTCAGTCAACCTGAAAACCAAGTGATATTGTTTCTGACATCATGATTGTAATGTGAATTTACAGTACTTGATCGTTTTGTTGATGATGCTGAAGTCATAATGGAATCAAACTCATTCTCCTACCAGTATGCAACTCTGCCCAGTCATAAAAATCCTTGCTTTCTGCTATCAAAATTAGGGATAGCAACCTAAAATGGTATGTTCCTGTTGAATATAGAGAGTGATGAGAACAATCATAGTCCTAATAACAATACTGTCACAGTCCTATAATGCTACTAAGGTGTAGTTACGATATAGCCATAGTGAAATGAAGATTTCATTAAAATTTGGTAATCCTAATCTCGTTTTATCTTAAATACAGACAGTCTAACTGCAGTTTCCTTATCAAAGCCTATAAAAGAAAATAAGCATGTACACATGATATAATGTAAGAGTCTGCAATTATAACTCTCACAAAGCCAAATATTTTCTGGTAGTGGAAATGACATTAACACTCCCCAGAGAGCTCAGGCTGGATGTTCAGAAAAGTTTTCTCCAGGAAGGCCATGCAGTGTTGGACCAGGCCAGCCCCAAGAGGCTGAAGCACCTCTTTCTGAAGAGGTTTGCAAGACTCCACTAGACAAGCCATGACCAATTTAACCTAGTGTTGGTGGCAGGCCCTGTTGGGGCTGGAAGCTGGGGACGGAGAGCCCCCCTCAGCTTTCAGTCACCTGAAATTTCTGGGATCCTGTGATCCTACAGAAGTGGAGTTGAGAAATCTCAATGCTTTGGAAGATCATCCAGTTAGCTAAGGATTCACTGCTGCTGCTGCTGCTTGAATGGTCAGCATTAGGCAATCTGAGTGTTTACTCCACCGGTCACAGTCAGCAAACTACAGGAAAGCTGCCACATTTACCACTGTGCCTTTTTGCTAAAACAAATCCCAGCTGCACATGAAGTAATGTGAGAGAACCTGCATCAAAGGTGTAACTTTTGAACAAGCTGAAACATGAATTTAAAATATTACTTCCTTGCTTAAAAACAAACAAAAAGATAACCTCCATACTTTTCACTGGAGAAATATTTAACTTTCCAACAAGATGATCAGGAACTTCTTTCCTTCTGCAAAACATTTCAAATCTGGGAGGAGGGGGGGAAAGGAAAAAAGCAAACCCCTCAGTCTAATTTACAGAAGTCTGCAATATTTTTGTAAAGGTTATCAGATGTCTTCTATCCCAGCATAACTAAAGCCCAAAGAAAAGACAGCCTGTTCACTGGCATGTACACTGATCTCACAGATCCAATGCAGAAAGCATGTCTTTCTGTGTACTGTACTCACATACAATTTATGTGTAAGTTTCCCAAATGTTTTCAAACACCCTGAATAACACAGTGTAATTTTTTCAATCTCCGCTCAGTTTTCTGCATATTAATATATAATTACATGCAGGCTTTCTCCTCTGCTTTTGTCTGCTACTAAGTGGGACTTGAGGCAATTCTTTTTTCAAGCACTTTTCAGCTCACCATAAAGCTAAATGCATATAACTTCAGATCCTGAATCCGACTGCTGAGCATACCTTTCATCACATCGCATTATTTGGTCTTCATTTAGCTGTCACAAAACCATTTCCTTTCGTCTACAGATTAATTACAGCCTGGTGAGGTTTCAGCACAAATACCTTCACCCATTGGAGCCTCTGCAAAGACACGGTGATTCATGCAGTATCTATGCCTCTGGAAGGGAAAATAAAGCTGAGGCAGGACATGCAAGCTGTGAGTGGATCCGATATCAAAAGAGCTGGAGCCTCCAGTGAACACCCAGCCATACCAACACAAATAAGTTTCTGCACGACTTGTGCAAGGGCCACAGCTCAACATGAACCACGGCTTTAGTTCGGCACTAAGCTGATTTAGCTACACCATTCATTCGTCCAGGACTAAAGATGACAAGGCAGGAAGCGTCACTCAGTCATGAATTATATGTGACACAAAAAAGCCACAGGTGTGGTTTGAGAGACTATGCGTGCAGCCGCCGCAGCCCTGGATTCCAGTTAATTGCTGTAAGTAACTATGGAAAATGGACAGTGGGAAACTCTGTAGAAATGCAGAGAGCAAAGCAGTCCAAGAACACTTTCCCACTTGTTCAAAGCAGCGAGATACACCCTTTAAACATGTGTCAACTGTATCTGATGACGACCATGTCAGTGTATTAGGTCTGGATGGTTAGATACAAAGGGCTCGATTCTCTGCGGTGCCAGAGCCATGCTGGCAGCAAGCTGGCTGCTGCTGCTGCTGCCTCGCAGCTGCCCGAGGGCCACGGGCAGGGCTCTGCTCCTGCTGCTCGGCTCAGATCGGCTCGGCTCGGCACACACTGATGTGGTCTGGCAGCACACGGAGCACTTCAGCCTGGGAGCCTCCTCTGCCGGCCTGGGGCGGAGGGGTTCGCCTGGAACCCCAGCCAGCCTTTCTGTCACTTTCTTCTTTGGGGCACGCTGAAAAGCTCCTCTCCTTTTAAAGCAATGGGATTGGAGAAAGGGAAATGAATTCTAGGATTTTTACATATTAAGAACTCAGATGCACATACTACATAAACCAGAGCTTCTAATACCTGAAAGGAGATAGAGTAGGTCCTGACTTCTGATTGGATCTGGACCAATTTTTGTGTGGTATTGACAAAATCACCTCTCTGCCATGAAATCCTGGCAAAACCTTCCTGACAGTCCTCTCCTGCCAACTTCTTCCATTGCACAAGCGGAGCTGTTTTACCAGCTGCTATGGGTGTGCATGAGGCCACTTGTGTGGCCTGTTTGGGAAATAAGAGCTAAGCAAGGGATTATGGATCCAGTTGAACTCATCCTTACAATCACTGAGAGCTAAATATATCAGTGAAGTTGATGTTTGCTCACCTCTCTTCAAGAGCAAAATACACTTACTCTGGTGGCAAGTCAGTTCAGCCTCCATCTCCCAGTGCTGATTTTGAGACAAAAATTTCTGTAAGAGCCCTCAAAATTAATGCATTTTTTAAAATTTTGAATTGAATTTTTTCTTACTTCACACTCTGACACACCCAGCTATTTTCTAAATGACAGTATATTAGATCCCCTGAAAAATCTTGCACCCACCTGGTCAGACATACAGAGCACAGAGATTTCAAGACCTGTATTTGCTGCTTCCTCAGAGATATTCAGTATATTTTTTTTACCTTTTGGGGGAGAAGAGCTTTGTTCCTTGGTGTGAACCTATTCCCTCCCTCCAAGAGAGGTCCATCTGCTGCATGTGGATGCTGTGGCTCTGAGGCAGGTACCCAGCAAGCTCCACCCAGCCACCAGGGACAATCCCAGCAGTATTCTGGCCTCAAAACCACACAGAACAGCTAGTCCTTTCCAGTGTGATATCCTTGCCAACAATAATCAAATGATGTTTTGGAGAAATCACCAAATGAGAGGGTTTTTTTTTTTTGTCTGTCTTTAAATGATACTAAATATCTGCAGCCCTCTTCAGTAACAAAGGACACAAAGAAAGGAGGTTGGGAAAAAAAAATCCCACTTCTTTAGTTGTTTTTGCTTAATTTGGAAAGGTTCCTGGATCAAAGCTCAAAAAGCTGCAAGTTTGTGGAAGGCACATTAGCAATGCTTAGTGATGAAAAATTAGTGAAGCGTGTAAGAAAGACAACCGACCCAAGCCAGAGGATGTAATCAATGGACAAACTTCAGGAAGAACAATTCAGCAGGAGAAAGTATGCTGAGAGACTTCAGACAATTCAACAGGAGCCACCCCGAACTCAAACCCAAGGCAGGTCACAGCATGAAAAAGCACCAAGAAGAGGAGATATATTTTAATTCATTAGATTGTATTTTACAAGAAATGGAGCCTCTAGGGAAGCTATTATTCTCATATAGATGTACTCCGGTGAAACAGACGAAAAAATACCTAGACTCCCTGATGCGAGAGGTCAAACAATTACAATTTCCTTAATTTCATATCCAGTTGGGAAATTAAACGACAGAACTATGGAAGCTTTACACTTCATTTTGAGGAAAGTGGCAATTTAAATTAATTTTTTTAATGTTATAAGAATCGATGAGTGAGTAGAGGAGGGGGCTTTTCCCAGGTGACATTCCACACCACCCTTTTTACACAATCTTGCTCATTCAATGGAAAAATAAATAAATAAATCATGGAACACAAAGTCTTTCATAAAAGACTGATTCCATCACAGACAAAGCACTAAGTGTTGCTTCTCATGAAGCTGTTTTATTTCATTAATAGTTTTCTCTGCACAACTCAACAAGCTTTGTTCACAAAGTGCTTTCCAAAGTTGGGAATATTAGTCTCTGGAATGCAGCAGCATCCTTTCTTCATGCTATAACATACAGGAACAATTTATAGCAATGAAAAAGAAAACAGAAGACTTGTAGTCCATCTAGGCTTGGGCTATGCCTCTCCTCCACAACCCCATGAGCTAAGCCATAGTTGTGCTTTTCTAATTCCTACCAAACTGGGAAAAAGTTCAAGGGCTTTATTGGTAAAGAACTCGACCAAGGTCCTGCCCTTTGACACAGCTCCTTCGAAGCCTGGAGCAAGGTAGGCTCCCCATAACACAGAATGGACATGGACGAGAGAGCCTGGGAGGGCACACCAAGAAGCCTGCGTGGCTTCTGCACTGGCTCCAGTCGCAGCATTCCCACAGAACCCTCTCATCAGAAAGAGGGTGCAGTTTGGGGTCACATACTGCTCTCTCAGTGCCACCCAGCACACAATAGACAAAACACCTGGCGGCAGCAGCCAGACCGCAAAAGCTGCAGCCAAGAAGAGCATGTCATTGACAGAAAACAAGCTAATGCTTGACACAGAGCAAACAGGCTCAGGATACCTAACTACAGGACAAAACCAGAAAAACACAACACAACACATTAGCACTTGTACAGAGACAGTGAAAATAAATAGTCTGCTGGCCATTGGGGATGAAGACGAGAAAATGAACTGAAAACCTTTTATAGTGTTTCACTGGGGGAAAAATATGAATTAGAGGGGGTGGTTTTTTGGCCAGAATTAACTCATGAAAATCTGCTGTCAGGGTTCAATGGATACTGCTATCCTGAGGTTCAAGAGATAATATTTAAAACTTTACACCTAAAACCAGCAAGTCAACGGAACTTACATTACAGGGCTGCAAACTCTGGCACCCACATGTGACTTTGAAGACATTAAAGATTTTCTAATTAAAGGCAAGAGCATTTGCAAGACAGATGACTGCAGTTTACTGTCAAGCCCATTGGGAGACACGACTGAGGCACAGCTAGAAGCGTGCAGAGAGCCACTCACAGACAGGCTAGGCCCAGACAGTCAGTCTGTGTCCCAGGATGCTCGTGCAAACAGTAGGGAGAAAAGCAACCCAGCCGGAAGCACTGAAAGCCAAAGTAATTTTTGTCTTGATGCTGAAGGCAATTGAAGAAAAGGCAGCTGTACCTACAGTTATGAGGACAGAGAAATGTCCAGTCAGAAAAGGAAAAACATCAGCCTGACATTTGCAGGCTGCAAAACTCTTAGTGTACATCTGGTCAGAGCAGCCTCTGGGGACCAGCCCTCCTCCTGGAGCTGCTCAATGAGAGATTCAGCTCCAGCTGCAGAATAATCCCAGTTACTGATAAGCAGGATCACACTGCAGAAGCAAGACTAAGCATGGATGACGTGGAGTGAAACCACTGTAAAACCAACTGATTAAAAAAAGAAATTAAAAAAATCTAAGAGACAGTATTACTTAGGATGTGCAGTAGCTGACATACAGGATTACCTCCACTGGCTTGGGAGGTAATCAATTTTTGTACTGTATTCTCCTGCACAAATTATCTTCACCTTTTTGCTTCACCAGCCACCACAGTTGCAGCCTGTTCCAGCAACCAAGGAGACAGCCTACACCAAACTGAGCCTGGGATGCTGTGATCCCATTGTCCTGCCTGCCCCCATCTTCCCTCCCATTCTCCTGTGCTCAGATTAATGCAATCACAGTGTCAATCAGTTCAGGGAACTGATCCCGCCAAAAAACCATGATTCTGGGAGGAAAAAAAAAAAAAAAAAAGAGATCAGTTTTCAGCATCTGAATGTGTATATTGTATGACCACACAAGTGCCAGAGGGTAAAGACGGAAACAGGATTGTAACAGCTGGATCAGTTTAAGTTGCCTTTGACCAACACCTTGCAGAGGAAAAATCCTAAATACATTCTCTCACAAGCAGCAGAGACTGGGGAATCCTGGTGCAAGTGGATGGGCCAGAAAAGACCATGAATGTGGCTCCACAAGGCACCTTGGACAACTTTCAGCCTCTCAAAGGCTGGCATTTGCACTGGGGGGGACTTATGATGGTTTCCAGACTGGGCATGTGGGCTCCAAGTCCCATCCTGACAGCATTCCTGTGAATCTGCCACTGACCAAGAGCATTGCCCTGAGTACAGTGAGTCTGAAAATCGTTTGCCTCCCAAGAGAAGCCACCAGGCAGCAGCTGGAGAACAGCACAGTCAGGAGATGTGCAAGCTCCAACTACTGTGCATTAACCTCTTCTCACGAGTTTTATCGTAACTATTTTTAAACCACTAATCACTGGTTTTAACAAAAAGTGCAAATGCACAGTGTCGGGGCCACTCAGGCATTCTTCCAGAGCTGCTCCTTTGGGGACCTTCTCCCCCTTGGCACAACAACCCACTTGCTTCATTTCAGGCTGCAGTGCTGAAGTTCCCAAGGAAACTTCTGGTCTTTGAGAACCACAAGATTTTATTTTTTGTTTAAAATACAAAGTTCCCTAATACAAAATAGTACAGCATCTGGCAGGGGCAGCTGAGGTTCTGGGCTGTCTTTACACCCAGTGATAGAAATCCATGTAACCTAAATGCATCTCCAACATGTCATGTTACACAAGCAGCAAAGTCTAATGACTAAACTGCTAATCAGCCACCTCTTTCCTCAGCACTTTAAACTACCACCTCGCTCGAACTATCATGATATATGGACATGATGGCCCTGCAGGCTGAGCCTCACCCTTTTTAACCCTGACCAGGCCCTGTATCAACAAATAAGTTTTACAGAGCTTTGTTTCTTCACCTGTGAAATGAGGAAATCTGTGCTTACTCGTCTTTGTTAATATTCTTTTGTTCGTGTTTTGTAAATGGTCTTAGAGAACATTTATCCCACTGAGGAGCACTGTGCAAATTATTTTGAAAGTTCCTGCAAAGTACACTGTGTAGGATCCGTAAAACAACACTGCTTTTATCTCTCTCTCTGCATGCCGCTCTATCTCCCGCCTTAGCATAACAAAGCAGACGATGTTTAGGGGCATCAAAACAGATTTTTTGAGGGTAAAAGAACAACAGCCAGTGGCTAAATAAATGTATGTGGAAACGGAGTAATCAAAGCGGAGGAAAGAGATTGGTGATGTCTCAAGTAAATCTCAAAGTTTTCCAAACTAAACATTCTTGGAAACTGATATTCTCACTCTCCTAAATCACTGCTCCATGGCTGGAAATCCTGCTTCCAGAAAAACATTTGGTGCTGCTTTTTTGTGCAGTGAGGAATGTAAAGAATAAAAATCCTGCAGCCCCGTGTTTTTATTGTGGTTTCTACAAAGCTGCACTGCTGGAAAAACTCAATGGAAAGTGCAGCTTTCCGTGGATGGTGAGGAATTATTTTTTCCAGGCACACATGCAGAGGGTTTTGCTCACAGGGCCGGGCAGAGCAGCTCTCCCCGGAACACAGGCAGGGTGTGAATGCGGAGTCAGCCACTCACCCACGCGCCGCTCGATTTCCTGGATTTAGTGACTGGTCTTTGTTGGAGCTGAAAGACTGCAGCTGGGGTGGAGGATACAAGTTCACCAGGGGTTATTTAGCTCCAGACAGTCTTCATAAAAGCATAAGTAAGTCAGAGCAAACTTTCTTTTTTTTTTTGGTTTGGTTTTTTTTTTTTTTGCCTCCCCCAAGCAATGAACTTCTGAACTCTGCTATTGCAAGTCGAGATATGACAGGACAGTAGAGGACTGAAAATTTGCATTTCGCTGATCTGCACAGCCCATAACTCACACAAACACACGCAGAGCAAACACATTTCTCCATACTTCTCAGAAAAGACTTAATAGTGAAGCGTATGGCTGAGGTCTCCTATTACTTAGGCAGTGGCGTTTTCCAAAACACACAATACTTCTACTGTATCTGAAAACAACTAATACTTTAAAGAGCTCCATATACATCAAGCCCAGGAAGAAAATACATTAGGTGATGTATTATCCTTTATTTTTTATTATGGACCTTTGCTTCATCACTAATGAGTGGAACTAAATCGCTCTCACAGCTGTGAGCAAATTCACTCGGGGCGAGTTTTATAGAAGGGAAAGCTGTAAAATAGTGAGGTCGCAAAGCAGAAAGGGAATGACTCAGACTCACACAGTTCTGGTTTACTGATCACCTGCTTACAACTGCTTGGGTACCACCACTAAACTCCTATCCAAACAGTGACCTTCCAAAGCAGATTCCCCAACTGAGCTCTGCTCCAGCAATACTCAGAATCTTAATGACACTATACAACCTTACCAGCAATATGCTACACATTGCATATACACCAAAACACATGTAACGGAGGTCGGGAGCTCCTGTCACGAGAGATTTCCAGTGAAAACCATCAGGTTGTCTACACTGGAAATGTCCGTGGCTGTGCATCAGTTTGAGGTAACTGCTCATGAGGTGGGGCAGAATGCTGCCTCTTTCCTCAGCAGCTGTCCAGGCAGCCACTCAAACTCCCCAGTTTCTGTTCCCAGGAAACCCCACCTCATGGACTGCCTTCTGCACCTGGGAGCCAGGATGCCAGGGAGCTGCTAGCAGGAGCACAAAGCTTGTGAGAGCTCCATGAGTCCAAGCTCTACATGAAGCTTAAGGAGGCCTTTAAACCCTCCTTCCCTGGGAGCTGGGGAAGACAGCTGTTCTCTTTCATTTCAGAGTAATCAACTAAAACCAGTTGGGTTTTTTTTTTCTTTTTTTCTTCCTTCCAGAGCAAAAAAATGTATGGAATTTCCTTTCTGTGAGACCTTTTTAAGAGCTCTGTTGAGGAACTGAGTGAATTTTCCCAAAATATTTCCCCCAAAAGCAGAAATATCAGTTAGCACCAGCTCCAATTTATATGACAATTTATTTCTTGTCAGACAACCAAATTTGAGATCCATCTTATCCTTGGGCAAGTCCCTTTACAACCTTTTCTTGCTCCCCTTAGTCAAACACACAAACTTCCAAAGACTGAAGAATCCTGTATGTGAACTGCCTGAAGAGAAGGTGGTGATTCATAACACAAGGGAAAATGTGTGATAAAGCAGAGAAGCTTATCCCAGCTGTTGAAAGGGATGTGTAGAAATCCATGCAAGATTAAAATGCCAGGTTTCCATTTTCTTCGGATATTCAAAGGGAGAGATGCAATCTTTGCATCCTGCCAAACTGTAGCCCAACAGGAATGTGTGCAGTTGTTTTGACAAACTGCAGCTTACTAGAGAAAACTTAATTTTCACATCATAAACTTTCCTTAAGTTGGCTTCAGGCTTCATACTTGCAAAACCTCAGCTACAAAAATGTTATTCAAAACCAGAGAAGTTTAGGGACACCAGCACAATTCTGTGTCTGAACCACATCTCCAAAATATAAAGCTTGGTTCTGCAGCTCAGTCATCCTAGGCAGCGCTTAAGACATATGGTCTACCCAAGTCTCACGTTGCTTTTCATTGCATGTTACATATATATAATTAAATCCTTCTGGCTCAACATAAACCAGAGTTTAAGATCCAGTTTGATCACTACCAGCAGCTCTCTCCTCCTCTCCCATACACACATGTCCCTAAAACAGCTATCAGAATTTATGGGTGTAAACTATAACAGAGGCAGACCAATTCAGGGGTCCAGCACTGGTTGGTTGCAAATTATTTCTACATTCCTAAGGGAGTTTTAGTCTAGTGAAAGGCCCCAGCCTGCCAGCTCCGGAAGTCATTTGCAGACATGGTTGTGCTGTGTATGAAGCATGTTAAGGCACCTCTGGACTGGGGCTGTCCAGTCCAAGGCATCCCAGTACTGAGCTGCTCAACCTTGTTGGTGAGCTGCCAGGACACTGCTTAACCTGCCTTATCACTTGCTCACCTGATGCTAGCTCAGAGGTGCTGGAGCTGCACCTCACCCCTCAGCACACACCAGTCCCAGCACTGACCTTTCCTCCTGGCCCTCAGGAGAGACGTGAAGGACAAAGCTCAGAGTTACGGCCACTCAGTTTCCCATCTTGTCAGAGAAAAGTGACAAGAAATGATTCATCCACAGTGGATGTACTGCAAAGACAGCTGATTTTCTGGACATCCTAATAAATCCTGGAAAATTTGTTCTGCATTAGAATGCAGGATCCTGAAATGCTGGCAGACCTTAAGCCACTTCTGCAGTGAGACACAGGTGGGGACCATGAAGTAGTGTTCCCAGGACGGGGAGCCAAGGGTCTCCATTCCCTGACACTATTATCAGGTGTCCTGATACCCCTGACTGTCCATCTGCGACTCAGCTTCTTAACACAAGCATCTTGGTATACAATATTCAAGCATTTCTTTAAAGCACTTTGAGACATATGGGTGGAAAACACTTCTGTGGGTGTTGACGGAAAGAACAAACATCCCTTAGCCCTTTAGTGACTGCAAGATTTGTTGTGAAATGAGAATGCATCAGGAGAAAAGCTTCCATCACCTGTGCTATCTCCTCAGTTTTTAAATTAACGTGCAAAGTAAGTGAATGAACTATGAAGTTCTAACATAAACTAGTTCATCTGTAACCTATGGCAGCTAACAATAAATAAAATACTACGTTTTGCCAAGGAAAATAACTGAAACTGTGATATAAGGCTTTTCTTGGGAAAACAGAATACAAAAGTCACTGAGAACAATGTTAAAACCCAACATCAGAAAGCAACAACAAACCCTAACAAGTCAGAGCACTTCCTACTCTAACAGGTAAATAAAATAAACTTCTGTTGACACAATGCACCTTATGACAGAATCACTGTTCCATTGCTTATTTATTCCTTTTTTAAACCCCATACTTGGCTTCCAACAGACCTTGTGGAGAGACATCTTATTTATACATAAACAAAAATAAGGCACTGTTAGTATATGCCGCATGTACAGAAGGCCTAAATCCATTCTTACAGAGTGCTTAAACTCAAAATCAGAGGTAGCACATTGTTTTTACATGAAGTTAGAAGGACACTAAACTATAGCACATCAGCAGCACTTGGAGTCCTGAAGCCATTAGCTGAACACAGGGAATTTCTCCTATCAAAAGTTTACATCTGTGCAGACCAAACTAAAGAGCTTTCTTTGAAAGCTGGAAGAGATTTCACTGAAAGCTAAATGAACATTATAAACATTTACTCTTGGAGGCCCGCAGTGCTGGGCTGAGGAGCAGGACTTGCAGGAGATAAAGGCAGGGCACTAGTATGGAAGTAATGAAGGATAGAAGCCCCAGAAAATGACAAAAGGAAGTCAAGAAACTGTGCAACTGCCTAGTAAAATTAGCTACAACTTTCCAACCTTTTAATGCTGCTGAAGAAAACTAATACTGAATTTCAGGTCGAAATAATCTGATTCCATTGCCTGGCTTTCATGTACACACATTTATGTGTTTTCTCATACGGAGAAGAAAAAGAAAGGCATGTTCCTTGCACTCGGGCTGACTCTCTCCCTCAGTTTTGGCTTCTCCTCATGTCCTGCCAGAAGGAGGGCTTGGGTGCTGATCTGTCCTTTTCAGGGGCAGTCAGTGAGACATCTGTTTCACAGTAGGAGGAGAGCGGGAAAGGCCACGCACATCTGAAACTCTTTTGCAGTTACTATGGAGAAATGTAATGAGATAAACTACTGCTTTATTAATCAAACATCCACAGCAAATTAATCCTTTCACTGCACAAGCTGGCTCAAGATTTTTCATTGCTCTCAACAGATAAGGAAGGAGGGCAGCTTTTTCCTTTCTTATACTGATAAAAAAGTATGCTTGTTGTGCCTTATAGTCTGCTACACTGCACAGGCTGGCTCTTGCAAGCCAGGGCTTCTGGGAGCTGAATTTCTGCTGCTCCTGCTGGGACTTCATGGCTTCTACCCATCTCCCTGGCCCTTCGGCTGCAGATTATCAACTCAGACCAACAAGGCTGGAAATACTCCTAATGCTCCAGATCATAATCCAGCCCTGCTGTGAAGTTAAAAGTGGCCTGGACTGCGATGGTGACCCCAAAATTTGCTGCAGTTTATTCCAAGGTACCCTTTCCCTCCAAACACCTCCCTCAGTTGCTCCAGGCTTGGCTTTGCAATGATGTCTTTTACTAGCAAGCTTCAGAGAAGTTTGCAGGAGCCATTAAAAGAAACCTGACTAGGTTTTCACTGTCCTCTTGAGTAGTGCCTGCCTGGAAAATGTGCCTTGTAAATGGGCTGGGCCCAAGTCTACTAATAGAGGTGCAGAAGTATCATCAATCAATCTCCAGGAAAAAAAACAAAACAATGATGTCTCCTGCAAATGCTATTAGAGACCCCCAGCTGCATAATTAAAATTCCTTTTTAAAGTGGCCTCAGAAATAAGGTAGGGAGGATAACTGATACTCCTGCACAGCAATGAAACCAAACAATTTTTTAAAAATAATTCTGGAGTCATACTGACATAAATGATTTATATCTGCTGCAGGGAAACCACTTAGATTAAGGTGGCAAACTTGAGGTAACTTAGTGGTTATGCTGCTCTCCTGAGACTATGGGGCCTGAGCACACATCCACTCTTGGTCTGGATGTGAAAGGTGGTTCAAAGCAAAGCTCTCCTCTCCAGAAGTGTGCTCTCACCACAGCCCTCAATGATGGGAATGCAATGAAGACACAATTGTTTTGACATTTCCCCACATACAAAATTCCCCATGAAAAGCATACACCAAATTAATCCAGTTCTGAAGAGATCAAAACTGCATTTTTCAGCAAGAAAAATATTCATCCCCATGCAGAGGAGAATGAAACCCTTCAGCGGTTCATTCTTCCCACAGACTGAGAGAGGATATAATTCAGAAATTTCCCTGAAGCATAGGGACACAGACCTCTTCAGGGACAGCACGAGCAATATAAAACACATTTAAGAACAATTATGAAAGACATTTTCAGCTCTTGTCTCATTTATGCTCCAAGAATGCCAATGCTTTAAAGTTTTCTGTCCTCCCTCTCTTCAACAAAATGGCCAAGTTGCCAGCGTGTGCAAAGTGCTACAGCTGCATTTGTTTCTCTATTTACATAAATCTGCCATCTTTCCCAGGCCAAAGATAAACTACCATTTTAGCTGAGATACTAACTAACTTGATTCACACAGCTAGTTTACCTAATTTTCTAATTTGGCCCTTCTAGATAAGGAAAAGCAAAATGTATTTAAGAGTCACTCTTAAGCATAAAGAGTAGAGAAATGAACCTTTCCTCAGTTATTGTGGAGGACATTTTAAAATTACAGACAATGCAGTGTGTTCTGCCAGTAGGAAAGTGATCCTCTGACCTTAGTTTGCATTTCAAGTGAAGTGAAAAGCAGAAGAAGAAATGGGAATTTCTAAAGAAAAAGTTAAGGTACAGTATTGTAGATTTATAAAAGATCACAGACCATGTGCATCAATGGGATCTTGTTTGTCTTGATTTCTTTGGAGCAAAGTGGGAGATTTCTTGGTGTAGAGCTGTGGCATAACTTTGATATCAATTCCAGAGACCACAAGTGAACTAACCCCCAAAAGATAATACTACAGCATCTGGATGGGAGAAGTGTGGGAGGTAAAAGAAGGTCCTGACCAAAGAGCAGATATCAGTGACCTGGCCAAGCCTGCCATGCTAGTGGGGGCATCTGGGCTGAGCTGTGGCTCAAGAGGTTGCTCACACCCCTGCCCTCACCTCCACTACCACACCAGGAGCTGCTATGTCACGCCCAGATATGGTGAATGTGTGGAGAGGCAGAGCAGCTTTGGTGTATGGTTTGCATGCCTCTGCATCAAATACATAAAACACAAAAGGCATGATTTGAAACTGTCCTTAATAAAAACTCTGGAAAACTCTGGCTTCTTAAGCAAACAGGGTTGTGCCCTAAATAGTGAGCAACAGGACTACTGCTGGAAAAGCAGCCCACAGCTTAATACATCACACTGTCAAAAAGCTTCTCCCATTATTCAACTGAAATTTGCCTTCTCTTAAATTTCATCCCATTACTTCTAGTTACACCCCATTGTACCACTCTAAATAATTCTTCATAGCCTTGGTGTTTACACCCTTCAGATATTTGTAGATTTATATCTCAACCACCCCATTTGTCATCCTTTAGCCAAGTTATCTATATTCAGCTCTTTCGGTCTTCTCTTGTAAGTCAATCCCTCAAACTCTCTTGTTACTTCTTTTTTTCTCCTGAACTCTCTCCAATTTGTCAATCTCTATTGTAATGGAGTGAAGCAGACCTGAATGCATTACACTTTCTGCAGTTACCAGTGCTACATCCTCAGTCCCATCTGCTGCCTCAGTGCAGGACAAGCAACCAAACCTTTTTTTTTTGAGGGAGGGGGGAGTTCTTTTTAGGTTAAGCAGCAAATTTGCAAGATCTTCATGCTCAGCTATTAATTCCTGAGGACCTGGGTATGCCAATAGATGCTGCATCCTGGATGTCCACTCTTCTGGATTTCTTCCCCTGGATAACCTAGGTGTTCTTCCTACTTGAATCCCATTTTGAAGTCCTGTGCTGTTTCTTGCATGCTCTCCACAAGTCGCCTTCACCAAACACTGAGCCTGCCCACCATGCTGCTTCAGACTCGAAGGTTTATTTCTCCATCTAGGATGCCATGATGGAGAACTCCTTCACCATCATTTCCACTAGTTTACTAGATGCCATCACAGAGCATTCCTATGATTCTCTGATTCCACCAGAAGCTTTCAACTCAATGGAAATGGGACACCGAACCTGTGCAGTGACTGGCATTACAAATGTCAGTGCTAACCCAAATGCTCTGCCTTTTACAACAGCCCAGATGATCACAGAAAATGCAGTGCCCTGAGGAATGCCAGTGCAAAATGAAGCATAAACAAATGACATTCCTCCAACATGTGCATCTCCATAAAGCCAGTGTTGCTCCTCACTGTCCTGTGAACATGTCCTGCTGCACAGCTCCTTCAACAAAACTGTCTGGACAAATCAGAGGAGGACTGCTGAAAACAGCTGACAGGGGTTAAAACCACAACTAAACGGGTTCTCAGTTGTGCAAGCACAAACCTCACAGCAGGACAAAGGCCTTGGAGAATAACCCTGGGAAGCAGAGTTTGTGGCCGTGGGAGGTGCTGAAGTCCCCTCTGGTGACAAGGGCAGACCCCTTGAAGGGAAATGAGCAGAGGCACAGATGACTTCAAACTAAAGAGCTGCCTTTCTGGTGTTCTGGCTACTGCTGGTCTACCTGGAGGGAGACTGAGTGCTTTTCTAGACTGTGCTCTGATCTATGGGAACATCCCCAGTTTGAGAAGATATCCCATAAATCTACAGTTCAGGCTTACAGCAGATGGGCACTCACTTCTCTTCAACACATTCACTCTGTCTCATATTAACACTGTGTCTTCACCACATGACTTTTGAAAAGAAAAGCTATTTTGCATACCTATTAAAAAGTTATTCCCCTCCCTAATTGTAACTTTCATGTAGTATCTAAAATCATGAGGTTACAGTGCTACAGAAAAGCATCTAATAAGAACTCAGACACACTCTATTACAGGCATGAATGATTCATTCTGCTTTTAAGATTACATATACACTCAAGTTATTATAAAGCTCAGCTCTGTACAAGCAATAGCAAAGCACAAGTCTTCAAAAACTGTGAGAGAAAGCAAGGTCCTGAAGCCATGTCAGAGACGCATACAAAGCCAGGTGGGACTGATCAGCTCCAGTTCAAGGCCTCTCTCCCCACAGCAGAAAGCGTGATGGGGAAGGACAAAAGCTGACCCCTCAGGGAACAGCTATAAAAAGCATCCAAAAAACACACAGCAAGCTCTGGCAAGAAGTTTGCATTTGCCATCACTTAAATTAACAGCAAAGGAATCCCCAGGAGGGAGGAAATTTGGACTCTGTCCAACATGCAAGTGTGCTGTGTGAGGAGCTGTGGGGGAAAGAAAGAGCCACACACAAGCACTGTGGATTCAGATGAAACCAACACAAACTGCCAGCAATCCTGAACCCTTATAAAGGGCAGGAGCTTGGCTTAAGTACATCGACAGGTATCAGGAGAGAAGTTCATTGCAGGTGATCTCAAACAAAATTGCCACTGTCAGTCATCAGCTTTCCATGAGCTGTTTTTAGAAAACAAAGACTTTCATATTTTAAAAAAACTCCAACAAATTACCTAAAAGTATCTCAAGAGTTTATGAAAACTGAAACAATCAAAAATATCCCAGTTGGCAATATAACTAACATAACATTAGGAATAGTTTCCTTGCTATCTTACATGTTGAGTTACTATCAATTCCTACACCATGCGCAGGTCATGCTGACTTCCAGAAGACTCAAATCCCAGTCAGCACTCATTTAGCTTACGACAAAAAAGGATAGCTGCTCTACTCTTCCATTATGGCCTAAAGAGTTATGATGTATTCTGGATTAAGTCCTTTTAAAACACCTAAACAGATGTGGCTTCTTACCCCACAAAATTCATTATTAAGTTAAGAAGTAATTCAGTCATGTAAATTTAACTTAAGCTAGTAAATCTAATAACATCTTTCTAAAAGCAATAAAGTGTTCAGAACTTAATCCTTTTAATTCACTGTTTATCCCCTTGGCACCTAGACTATTTTTATTCTAGTCGCTTTTACAGTAATAAAAAATTAATAAAAGAGCACAAGTAGTCAGACAAGTTACAGAACTAATGAAGACTGGTTTCCTATAGGTTTGGTGTCTTACATCCCTTCTTTCCCCCACAGTATTTTCCCAGCTGCCACCAGGTTGTCTGTGCATCTGTCTCCTTGGGACCCCTTAATATCCCTTAACTTCACGTGAGCCAAGTGGCTGCTTGGGAGCTAAACGTGGTTTAGTACCAGCCCACAGGTGGAGTAGAGCACAAAGCTGATAACTTCACATTCCAGCCCTCCTCTTCTGTTGGGGCATTGGCTCTTCTGCTAAAGAGCAATGAATTTAAGGCAAAGATCACCCTTATAAAAATACACATTGAAAGTTCTATGAACTTCCTACATAGCAATACAATAGTTTTTCTAAGATAATCCACACAGGCATTCTTATCAACTAGAACTGTAATACATGGAGGTCCCACAAGCGCCCCGAAAGTAAGGTCATCTCTGCAGGCCACAGGAAGGGCTCTCTCAGATAAGGAAAGGGCAGGGAAAGCATTGCTTTCTGAGAAGCCCCATGGGAGATACTCAAACTTACAACCAGTTCTTTCATAAATCAAGGGGATCAGGTTCAGGTAGCTTCTCATGTGCCACCATGAGAGCATTACAAAGGAAAGGTCTGTCCCAAGCACAGAAATACCAAGTGTGGAGGACATTTCCAGTTTATAGCAATTATCTTGAACAACCCCAGCCTACTCGTATGCAGATGAAGCATAGTGAAACACAGTGTGTGCCACTGATTGTCTGTGGAGGGCTGCAGGGTAAGTCACCATTCTGTTCCAGCACAAGCTCTGCATGGTTTCAAGGCATAGCTCCAGATGTAACACATTAGTCCAAACAAGTCACAGGGGTCCATGTGAGAGGGAACTGGTAACACACAAGGCAGGAAGTGCCCTCCTGGTCACACCTGGTCTCATGAAGCAGTCATCACTCACTAGCTCTTTGCAAAGGACCTAGGACACAAAGGGCAGCCATGTGCTCTTGGTGAGGGGGCCAGAGCTGCAACATTTACAGGTATTTCTAAGGGACTAAGCTATGGGTCCTGAGAGAGCTGGTAGATGAAGTGGCTAAGCCACTCTCCACCATATTTGAGAAGCTGTGGCACTCTGGTGAAGTGAGTGCAAGAGGGGAAACATATTACCTATTTTTCCTCCCCACAGACATAAGCTATACAGTCAACTCAGTACACAAGAGTCACTCTCCCTTAGGCTGGTGGTGCCAGCACGGGCACTTGCCATGTCCCAGCAATATTTCTACCACTACAACACAGCTGCATTGCTGAGTCCAGTTGAGCACTGCAGTTCCCCAGTAAACATGAGAGACTGGTGAGGAAGGAGGTCCCAGTCAAAGCAGGACTTCTCAAAGTGATCTGTCAGAGACATGGCCTGGTGGTAACCCTGCACTCATGTGGGATGGTGCCAGGTTTCTTTCTGAACACAGTACACCTCATCGTTCAAGCATCACACTCATAATTACACCTAAATGTGAAACACAAACTTTTTATTATTTTTTTTCATAGAAAACCAATAAATCTTTCATTTCTACTGAAAAGAGAATTACAAGCCCAACACACTCAAGACACAGGCTGTGGTCCAGCCTTTCAACATAGATTCAAATCTAAGCTTTTGAGTACAGTAAGTGAGCAGACTCATTCAGTCCCCAGTACGACCAGTACACTTGCAAACTGGGACGTCAGATGGCACACCCAGCAACTAAGCTCATAGGCTGGTGGAAATACCACCTACAATTATAAGGTACAGCTGGATACAGGTGCTTGCATAAATCCCATTCATGGCAGTGTTAAAAAAAAAAAAAAAACAAGAACCAAAAAAATAGAAGGAATACAAATGAAGTATGATGAATTTTCTGCAGAGGTCTAGCTAGCACATGTAGGTGTGATGCATGTATGATCCTTCGCACCACTGCTCTGGTCTTCCCAGCCCTATCCTTTATCCTAATATAACTCCCCAGCAGTTTCTTGCTTATCAGAGATGCGACCTGAAGTTCTGCCACTGGATCAACTCAATGTCTTCGCTGCAGAAACCCATGCAGTGGCTCTCCTGAGTAGCCTTTTTTTTTTGGTGCAGTGAACTTAATGGAGATGTCGAGCACAAGCGCTGGCTGCTTCCTACCCCTGCTGAAATTGGGAGCAGACCTCCTGCAGGAGGCAGCCCCAGGGAGCAGCTCTAATGCAGAGCAGCCTTTACCATTCACGAGAGTCACAGCGCCAGGCTGCTGCTGCCAACTTTTCTGCTGCCTTCATCCTGGCACCACAGATCAGCAGGACGAGTGGCATCCCGTGGCTACACTGCTGGAGTGACAGCCAGGTACCCGAAGGGTGGCTGGACTCTGACTTCCTATCTAAGCACAACTTGGCCATAAGTGGGAAAGCTCCATTGCTGGGTTGGGGGGGATGGGCTAAACAACATTTGAGAGGGAAATGCCCTGGGAGCTGCTCTCGTCACTGGAGGAGCCCAAGAGATCTGGATTAATTTGCCTTTTTGCTTTCAGTTTACTTGCAACCTCAGAGTAAACCGCTTAACCTTGCAGGCAATACAGTGAGATGCCAGCATTTTCAGCTCATACTACTCACACTATGCTCTAATCCAGTTTGCATGTCCAGTCCTGTCATTAGCTGGAGGAAACATTAATCTAAGACAGTAGAAAAGAAGGAGTAAAAAATTGTTTCTGGAAATGCAATTATTCTAATGGCAAACTGTGGAGGTTTGTTATCTAGACCCACAGCCGAGTTAAACTGAAACATATTATATTTCATGAAAAAAAAGTTTTAACCATATGTTTAGTCATTTTTGAGCTCTTGATCCTAACGCACAACATAAGCTGCAATATCGGTGTCAAAAGCGCCTGATTTAAAGCATAAGAGGCAGAGTTACATGAAGTCAAGTTAAAAATCACTTCTGCAAGTTTGCAGGCAGAGACCTTCCCATGGAGTGACAGGTACAGGGGAACACATTCTGGGGTCTGCACTGGAAGGGGGGGAAGAGGAAAGTTTTTTTCATTAAAAGTTTTTCTGTGAGATTGGCTAGGGGGAAGATGATATAGCTGGGGGGAAGACTGAGACAGCTAAAGAATAACACATGGTATGCTTTCAAAACATACAGCAACATGTGACATTCGTCTGCAAGTCTGGCGCTGAGGAGCCTGTGGTCTGGCAGCAGGGAGAATTTCTGCTTTTTATTTCTTAAATCATTGCAGGCATTTGAACTAAACCCCTCACCTAATAGTCTGAGGGGAAGAACATAAAATCAGATTTTACGTCCCGTACTTTCAGTCAGCCATTTTCTCAGCAGATTTTTATCCTCCAACTCAATTCCCACATCGTTAAAGTGTTGCTGTCTCTTTAAAACACAACATCGTGCCGTGCCAAAGCCTGCAATAAGAACCACTGGCACCAAAACAGTCAAAGCACACAGCTTAATTCTCTACTTAATAAGACAATTAAAGAAGAGTATTTGGATACAGCAGCCTGCAAGTACCAACACAGAGCACTGATGTCTCCAAAGGCATGTTGATCTGAGAGCTTTATCAAAAAGCATCTGTCACAACCAGATGCCATCAACACCTGAGAAAAGTGGGAAATAAAGTGGGTTAATGTGGCTGTGATACACACAAAGGCTTGCACTACCCAAGTCCCCATTTGTGAGCATTTTAGAGGGTGCAGGATAAAGAATCCTGATGTAAAAATGCTCATAGATTAAAATAAATTAAAGTATATGCACACAACTACCTCTGTTAAAAATACAGTCTCATGGAAATTACTCAAATTAAAATGGAATTAAGAGTGCTGTGTATTTTGTGTATTCACTGCCATAATCATAGAAAGGCTTATAACAAGACTGCTTTTAAATACTGTGCTTTGACAGATGCTTTAATACATGTGGATGAATTGGGGTACAGAGACTAACACAGACACCAGTGATTGCTCATACGGAGTCTCTTGACCATATCTGCCTCTAAGTTTCCAATCAAATAATTCTCAGATGTCATCTCCTAGCAGGCTTCATCCTGGAGAGCTGAACCAAAGCTAGAGAGAAAGATAACAGCAGCGATATACGAACTAATTAGTCATTTGATTAGCTGGCAAGAAGACAAGGTCCTGCAGTTCTGTGACCTAAAAATGCCACTGATGACCTTAAAACTCCATCTCAAGGGTGTCTGGAAATCTGTAACCTCCAGGGAGAGAGAGAGAGAAACGGGTGATGCCTAAACTGCATTAGCTTACATGAGATGTTGAAAGAGCACAGACGTTAAGCCGAGGATAGGTGTGACATTTGAAGCAATCAGCCAGCAAAAAGAGCACCTGCAGCACTGCACTCTGTTTGAACTGCTGCACCAAGGACTCCCAGTCCAGCCTACTTGGGAGGTTCGTGGGGCAAGTGGTTTAGCACACCCAGAAAGCACATCAGGACCACAGACCTCATCCTAGCAACCAACAGCACACAGCAAGAGAGGAAAAAATAAACCAGAGAAAAAAACCCAACTGCTCCTCCTTCGTTACAGCAGAGCTAACAGCCAGCCAGTCCCAGGTGGCAGCCCCTGGGCTGCACCACGCCAGGAGAAGAGAGTGGCTGAGGAAAGGAGGGAAAAGTCATTTTTAAGAAGACATCCTGCGTGATTGCCTTCTTCGCTTCCACTGGAGGGTCCTACACTTCACTGGAGATCTGATTCTGGTAAACTCCATGATGCACCAGTTATTCCACATGCAGGAGGAGGGAGTGGGGTGAGGCCAGGAGGTCCCCTAAGGCTGCAAAGTTGCATCTTCAACAGCAAAAGAGGAAGACACCAAAATGACCAGGGTTAGGCGTCCCAAGTTGTTTTGGGCCCCGTTCCTTCAGCCTGACAGCTGGAGCATGTCAACACACCTGACTGCACCCAAGGCACTGAAAGTTTCCAACCTAATCTGAGGCAGTGCCTCCCTGGCGAGCCACCAACTGGTGCAGAGGAACCCACAGTGACCAGAAATGAGCCAGCCCAAAGTGGGCAGCAGAAAGCAACACCAGCTGACAAACAGTGAGTTCCTCTCTACCAAGAAAGCCCATCTCATCTCCCACCTTCAACAGCTTGGACAGAGCCTGACTCGTGGGTGTCTCTCTACTGGAAGAGGAGATTAAAGGAAATAGATGTATTGGCAAAGATCTCCCTGCCACCTGCAACTTGGAAATGCCCTCTGGAACAGAGAAGAGGAAGATCCTTCACCTTGCATGCTCCTGGGAGAATGGTGCAACCTCCAGCAGCTGCCAGCACTGCCCTGTTTCATCCCCATCCTCTTGACACAGATCTGGACCTGCCTTTCACCGCCCACTTCCCCCATGTGCTTTGTCCCAGAGGGATGAACTCACCTCCAGCACCAGTCAATTTCTCAGAAGTCCAACACATAGTTTAAATTTTACCAAGCCCTGCCACAGGCCTTGGAGTAAAATGCAGAAGTAGGAACGTTTTCTCAAATAGAAAATGGAGACTTGGAGTGCTGCAACAGGGTCTTTAAATAGGTGCAAGTTTTGCTGAGATAATGCAACCCCAATACGCACTGTGTTTCCCTCTCTCATTCCCTTTTCTGTGAAAAAAAAATGGGGAAAAGACCCCAACAGCACACATAATAAATCAAAGATGAAAAAATTGGCCATGGACATGGTTCAGTAACACATGTGCTGTGCTCAACCCTGTGTTCCCTTATAGCTCTCAGAAGCAGAGAGCAAAGTTAAGAATACAGTTACTGCAGTTACAAAGAAATTTAAGATTTCCAAATCTGACTTATTCTGAATTGAAACAAAACCTCAAAATGCTGAAATTCTCCAAAAAGGAATTCTAAAACAATTACTTGGAGTCCACTGGAAAAGCAATTATATTGCTACTGTATTTCCTACAATGGAATTATACTTTAAAATTCTAAACAGAAACTTACTTCAACACAAAGCCTGTAAAACAATGAATTGTTAACACTTTCAGAAAAATCCTCTGTCTCTCTTCTGCTACTTTTTTACAACATTGACCTGGTTTTGTAGAAGATTTTGTTGTTGATGACGACAGATATTGGAATATGATTCCATCAACGAGTCCTAGCCAGGAAATACCAAAGCTGAGGTTGCCAAAGCAACATAATTAACTTGATCACGGTACATACACTGTGTGCCACTTCCCAAATGGCCCTTTAACACCCAGATAAATCTGTGGCTTGAATGGCGCCTCCTAATGAATTTCTTCTCTGAGTTCTTCTAGAACACAGAGCAAAAGGAGAAGTTGTCAAAATTACTAAAAGCCAAGTACCACTCTGCTCCCTGGCCAATGGTCCCCTGGGCTTGAAGAGGTCAAGGAGCAATTCTTGAGCCTACTCCCACAGCTATGAACTGTAGCAATCACAGAAACACACGACCCTGCTGCATGGAGCAAATGCATTTTGTAAAGATTTGCTTTTAATTCACTGTTACCAGATTTAAGAGGTTTGATTCTTTTGCAGAATTATCAGTAAAATTACTACCACTTGGGCAGGGAGGCCTGAATGTTGGTGCTAAACCTTGATCCTGGGGCCACAAACTTCAAAACCTGAATATGCTGTCACTAACTCAATGTGTGCAATGTATCAAAAATAAGAATCTGCCTGTTCATTTGGAAAAAATGAAAAAAAAGAAAAGTAAGAAACAGAAAAAAAATTGAGTGATGGGCTTTCAGCCTGTCATCAGACCACTGTGACCTCAATTTTTGAGAAATAAAGTCAAAATCTATTCTTATCTTCAGAGATTCAAGATGTATTTGCGTGTCAAACTTTCACCCCCTTGTCCTTAGCCTTTGGGAAGCACACTAAAAATCATATCAAAGCCTGAAAACCCTGTGATCACATTCGAATTCACCTTTGACCCAGGATGCCTACAGCTCTCACCAGCTCCTCAGCTCATCCTCACCATGCAGCAAAGGCAGCAGGTCTGGGAGCAAACCACTCAGGATGAAATAAAGGCCACTTTGCATAGAAAATCGTGCTGCCCTGCTCAAATTCTGAAGGCCCAAAAACTTTTCTTTGGCAGTTTTCTGCTTCTTTGTATCCATGAAGGATATTTTACTCTCACCTTCCTCTCCTTACATACAAATATTTGATTATTCTCTTTGAAATGTCTCTGTAACATCTACAGGCATAGGATGCCGAATGCAAACACTGATTGATTCTTTCTTAGCCATCAAATGTGCTTACACAGCAACTACACACAGCAAATGCACACAAATCTCACATTTCACGTTTTAAAATATGAACATGCTGTGGTGGTTTTTTTTACTCAAACATAATGAATGAGCTTAAATATTAGAACTTGAAATTATTAAGTAAATCATGGCACCTGTAAAGCTTTTATTTGCATAACATTAATTCATGATGGCATGTAAAACAAATTCATCACTCTCACTATATTGTAGTTTGATTTATGTTAAAATTGGAAAAAATAAAAATCTTGAGCACAAAATTATGTACGTGCTCTTCGAAGCCCAAGATTTTTTTTTTTCTGAAGCATCAAAACAACTAAATTATGGGAAAGAGGGCTGGGAGAAAGCATCTTTAAAAATGAATAACATACTAGCGTAACACATATACACTCTCCAGTTATTAATGTCAAGCATGGTGAAGATACTCTAGAAAATCATTACCATTCATAGCTACTAACAGCCATTAAATTTCAATCAATTCAACTTAACACAAGTGTACTTCAGCAGCCCTTACAGTTCCTTATAGAGGTGGCTCAGAAAGTCCTGTCTGACTTATTGCATTGTCCACTGCACAAAGGGGCATTGCTGAGCATTGCTCTGAAAAGGAGCGATCTTGGTGTTGGGAACTGATGCTCTTTTAACACCGCTGCAATCAACAGACCTTGCTTTTAAAGACGGTGTGATAAAAGGGCTCTAATAGAGCTCCTCAGGTCAGCGTGGAGGGGAGCAATACACTGATTCTAGCTAGGAATGCCGCTTTCCAAGCTGAAAAAAAAAAAAAAATTGGCGAGATGTTTTCAAGGAGTTTTTTATTAATTTTAGGGACAGAATCAAACTGCTTAACACAGTGCTAAACCATTTCCAGGTGATCCGCTTGCTTGAACAGAATATAATCATTAAATCTACAGGACATTTAAGCAACACAGGAGTTAACTTCCAGAGACTGGATATTTAAAGCTCCTAGTGATGAATATAAGCCACAGCACTGTAATACTACAGCATCTCCACTCTTCTGAATTGCATTTGCAACACAGGAAGTTTCTCCAGTGCCACAGCGGGAATTAAGACGTGCAGCTGACCATCCCTTGCAGACTCTGGGAAGACCCAGCTGGTCCCCTGCTGGGGGTATTTGCCACCTCATGGCAGGGGTGAGGTACTGTGACCACAGGGTGCTCACCTCCGAGGGATGGACCCACACTGGCTTCCGCTGTGCAACGGAGCATCCCAGAGAAGGTGTCTTCCTCTGGAGAGATTTCATTAGTTTCATCTGAATGAATTACCTACACTAAAATCCTACATTTCACAGGGGTTAGAAAACTTTTTATTACTATTTCTCCCTCCCCCCAGAAGCCCAGATTTTCCAAGCAGGGTTCATTCTGCTGGGCACAAAGTCCTCTCTCTAGATTTACAGGCAGTTTAAGCTTTCAGGTGTGTACTACAGAACTGAGTCACTCCATGCACAGAAAAACAGATGCAGTCACAGCTGCACCACCACTGTAGCTGAAATTAGAAGCTCAAGTCCAGAGTCCCTTTTGTGGCTCTCAGCTCATCCCTTAAAAGTGTTAGGATTGATGCTACTATTCATTAGGAGAGTATTTGGAACAATTCTACAGAACTCTATGGTTTTGCTTCCCCTGGGATTTTGACTTAGCATTTAACATGGTGCAGCAGTAAGGTTCTTTAGAATCAAGAAACACCCAAGTAATCTCTCAGGCAGATATATGCTTCATTTTAACTCATTTCCCTACACTTACAACCTGCACTAAATGAAATGAAATTAATGTTAAAAGAGGCGTTTATTGAAAAATCTTCCAGTGACAGGTTCAGAAAGTGCCAGAGTTCAAGTAAATCGTTCCATGGAAAATGTTAGCAAAGCTTAATCATACTGGAAGCCACATTTAATTACAGCTTTTTAAGTCCATCTGGGAAAAAAGAAGCGACTTAAATATGTCACCTGAGATGATCTAGATACTGAAACTATTTGTAAGTTAACAAAAGCATTTGCATCACAAAGCGCTCTGGGGCAGCACCACGGCAAAGCAGATGTGTAATGAACAAGGATCACAGCACCAAAACAATCAGGACTGTAAATAACTCCTACTAATATGCAATCATTTAAATTTGGATTTAATTGCTAGGCAGCAAATACATTTAATTCTTGAAGAGGTAAATGCTCTTCAGAATACACACTTAAAGGTATTTAGTGACAGAAGCACCACAAGCGCTTCAAGTCAAGAATCCGAATACCAGGAAGGCAGAGAAAAGCCAAGGAGCAGAGCTGAGGCTGCCATGAGTTCACAACTTTAAACAAACTTTTCCCTCGAAGAGAATTAATAATGTGGCCATCCCCACTGTACATACTGTAACTACTGCAGGAGTGACACAATGAGGCACATGGGAGGCAAGAGGGTAGTGACTATAGAACAAAATTCAATCTAGTGGCTAATGAATAAAAAGTTCCTTTTATTTCTCAGTTGTTTTTGGTTCATTAAATTTTCCACAGATTTGCAGAGAAGAAAACGTGATCAATAAACCTTGACAAAAGTGAACATGTGAAAAAAGCGAGAGAAAGGCACAGGAAGATAAAAGTGATATCCCGATCACAGATTTCAGAGGCAGATGACCAGAGCTCTGGGCTGCTGAATAATCTGAATAGACCATCATTTCTTTACAGCCTTTTACTTTCTTTTCCCTGACTGTTGGAACTCTTCATTCAATACAATAGTAAATGCGCTAAAACTTTTTTCTTATGCTAATGGTCGAAATCGGGCGCTCACAGTTAAAACACACTTCCCACCAACTTGTTTTCTTTAAAAAAAAAAAAAAAATTAACCTATTCAAGTTAAACTAAAATGTCAAAGACAGCTTAAGGCTTACTCTCACCATTCCTCAAAATTAATGGTTTTCTCCCCAGTAGATACAAAAAGAAAAGACTTGAATAAGGATAAAGCTGCAAGACTCTTTTCATATGAAAAAGAACACTTAGAAAGTAAAAAGAAATACATCCAGTACAAAGATCCTGGTACCTACAGTTCTAATTTGTATTGTTTCCTCTTAGAATATTTATAATTGCAGAAAGGTGACAGCCAATAGCAAATAATTGTGAAACGATGAGAAAAGATTCACCAGTGACTAATGTATTTCGGCAGTCATGCCAATGACAGTATCAGAAATGCTTACACTCATTACAATGGGAACCCAAGGGAGCCTATTTCAAATTTTTTTCTAATTTGGGTGTCCACTTCCAGGATCCAAGGCCTCTTTTTCTGTGGTACTGAATATTCACAAATCCCAAACAATTTTTACAGCTCTGACTTTCTGAATTAAAGGACAACCTTCCTGTTCCCTTTGTGCAACATGTTTCAGCTTTAGTGTATTTGGGTTCACTTCATATATAAGAGGTTAAAGGGTATGGGGTGGGGTTTTACAGTAGCCAAGAATGAATGAACAGAAGTTCTGTGACCTCTCCTGGACTGCACACACCTAACATGTATTCACTCCCAACTGGAACTGTATAAAATTTGACCTGATTACCCACTATTTCCATTCAAGTCACTTGTTCACAGGGGAAACCTACAATTTTGCCTCTTGAACGATCAAGATTGCCATGCAAGATGCAATTCTCATTACTTTTACACCAAACACCAGTTAGCTTCTAGAAGATGCATATATATGGGATCTGCTGTATACATAGGTCGAGAATTGTGCATATTCCATGCATACACACAAATGTGTGTACGTATATGTAGGTATGCACAGGCACATATGTACTATCTGCCTTTTTAACACAATGCCTTCTTGCTGTCATTCATAAAAGGATTCATTCTTTGCTGTTATTTTATTTAGTGTTGTATTAATTAATTCCCAAATACCTCCTGTTGTTTTGGTTTTCTTTAAAAGGGTCCTGGCAACAGAGCTGAAGCAAACCCTAAATACCACTTAATGCTTTGTGGCAAGTTGTCCAAATGTGCAACTGTTTAAAATATTTACCCAGGTACCTAAGGGGGTTGTGCAGCTCTCGAACAATGCCCTGGAATCTTTCCCATCAGTAAGAAAGCGGACAAAAAGCAGAGACCGCTTAACCTCAATGCCTTAGCAGCAAGTGAGAAGTGCAAATATTGCATTTCTATAAAGCCCTAGAAGCTTCATAGAAATGGAGTGGCAACTAATTAGTTTGATGCTATAGTCACATCTAATGTTCCTAAGTAGCTTCTTTGAAAAAACTCACTGCCTTGAAATCCTTGGCCAGATTATTGAGTGGAGGCTTTGTGATGAGGCAATAGATAGGTGTTTGCTCCACAAATACATACAGATTTTGGTGACTGCTTACTGAATCCACTGCCTTCACTAATCTGCACTGGAAACTTCACTATGAACAGAGCACTTCTTGGACTACAAAAGCATGAAGTATCTGTGTACCTTTCAGACTACAGGGCAAACAACTGGCTTACAGTAGGCCACCAAAAACAAGGGCAGGCAGTTAACCAAGTGTCCTCCGTACTTGCAAACAGAGAATGAGAGTAATGCAACTGCTATCAGGTCATATGTTCTACCCTATCCTTAAATAAAAAAAAAAAAGATGGGTCCAGAGGACTAAAAAATTCAAACGTTCTCAATAGAAATAAAGTATCGGGATCACGAAAACATATTTTCAAGTCAGACAAAACTGTAGCGATCACACAACCCTGTCTGTATACAGCTGATCACACAGCCCCAGAGCCTGTGCAGCTTCTATACAACTGTGCCACTGAAAGGGAAGTTGTGGTATAAACCTGTAAGATTATTAGAATCACAGAAAGCATAATCAAAACCAGTTCTTTGACATAAAAGTTTAAACTGGTTTTCAAAACAATGACAAAAATACTGCTCATTATATATATGCAGCCAGAAGGCTGTCTTTTCTAAATGTGACTTCACTGTGACATTTGGGAATGCAAGCTGCTATGTATTGGATGTCCGAGGTCAAGTTCTGTTCTCTTTTATCCAAGTATAACCTGGAGCAGCTTCAATGAAATTATGCTAGATTTATATTGATGAATGCATCTAGTTCAAATTCTTCTATGGCCCTAATTTTTCTCTAATTGAATGACCTTACACAAATAGTATTTGCCCATCTGTATACATCCCCTTTGACACACTGGAGAAAAAAAAAAAAAAGAAAGACATTGAAAGGAAGTTGGAAACAGTCCTAGAGATCTGTTTTCCTTTGAAGAACAGCAGTTGCATTTCTGGGCACTTCAAAGTCACATACTTTAAGCAATAACAACATTCGAGATGAAGTGTATCTTACCTCAGCTTGCTTTAAAGATCAACTCTTTCACAAACACACACCAGAGGTTGGATATACACATACCCATAGATTAACAAGTTCATCTTCAGTGAATCAGGCACTTTTCAGTGCTACAGATAGGTCATGCTTTCAATCAAATGACAAATTTCCAAGAGTTGTTTACAGTGGAAAAGCCATAATGAATTTCATTCGCTTCTTAAAAGTTGTTAGTTTTGCAATAACATTCAATACAACATTTTTATTGCAATTCAAAGTTTGACAGGTGTCAACATCTTCTGACTTTCCAGCCAAAATACAAATTACCATATCCTCCCATCAGAAAAGTTGAACCAAACCAATTCACCAACTGTAGTTGCTGGATGCAGTAATTATCAGGCATTAAACATCCCAATTAAATAAACAAGTATTTAATTATCTACCAAGATCCTTTTTTCCAGGTGAATGTAGTTTCTTTTCTAATGAAGTTAAGTGTATTAGGTTTAGAACCAAAAAAAAAAAAAAAACAACCAAACAACAAAACCAAAAAGACCTCCAAAGTTTTTCTTAAAGCAAGGTAGCTGGAACAAACAGATAAAATCAGCAAGTCTTAAAACAAATCAGTCTATTCCACTTGTGTGTATTTTGAATTTCATGGCTTATTTACTTAACTTTTTTGGCACCAACTCCACAGCACATGCCAATACAATATTTGTTTAAATGCTGTTCTATGCACATGCTAGTCAAACGCTTACTTTTAAATTCTTGTACATCCCAAGAGCCTCAGTTGTAAAAAAGGAAAAAAAAAAAAAAAAAAAAGAGAAGGGGATTGGCAGGGGGTGGACAAAGTTTTACAACTAGTGCCTTTATCTGTGGCCGTAAAAATATAAACACAATACGCCAATAAAATGCTAATTTCTGTACGCATGAAGTTTTCCAGCACCTGGGGCAGTATGAAATGAGAGGGCAGCTATAGGAAGACACAAGCTTCGCTGGCCCGGCCGGCGGTGACCCCCCACGCCAGGACATTTGGTCACCCGGCGCATGTACCGAGGGGCCGAGCCGGGTCCGGCCCCGCGGAGGGGACACCGCGCAGCGCACACCGCAGCGCGCCCGCGGCTCAGTCGCAGCCGCGGCCCGGGAAGTTTTGAAGCCCAGGCTGCAGGTTAGGTAAATGAATAAATAAATAAATAAGCCCGTAAACGGAAAAGCCGGCAGCAGGACCACCGATAAAACATCCTAAACCCCCGCGCTGGAAAAGTCAGGTTTCCAAGGAAATGATGGCAATCACTTGAGGCAGAAAAGGCATCTAGATGAGCCCATCTCCCTCCCCTCCTCCCTGATTGTTTTAAAGCCACCGAGTCCGGGGGAAAAACTCTCAACTCTCTAAGTCCTTAATAGGATTGGAGTCCGGGTCTCTCCAAGCCGCTCCTCATCACACAGGGATCAAGTTGCAGCAGGGAATTTTTTAAATTCCTCAGCAAATATACTTGTCGAAAGATTGCCCCTCCCGGATGGGGGAATGACAAGGAGGCGAGGGGGCAACTTCATTTTTCTTCTGAAAAAAAAAGTCAAACTTAATGCTGGCTTTGGGGAGCCCTGCCGTCCTCCGGGACCCAGCGCAAGGCCGTCCCGGCAGCAGCCCGGGGCTGGGACTGTCACCGCAGTCCCCGGGAAAAACAATGGCCACGGAGGCACGGTCCCGGAGGGGTCTGGACGGGGAAAGGGGGGCACACACCGGACACACGCGCGGCCCCATCCTCGCCGCTCACCTGCGAGGTGGGGGGGGACACACGGGACGGGCCCCCCTCGGGCACCCGCTGCGAGGAGAGAGCCTCACCAAATTTGTACCCTCCCTCACACACACCCCCCACCGGCGCAGGGCAGCTCCAACCAAAGCGGGAGAAGAGGAGGGAAAAAAAAAAAGAATAAAAAGCACAATGAAAAGACACAATAAGCATCAACTTTACCCAAAAAGCGGAGCAGCAAGTTTTCAGCAGACGAGCGGTTGCCGCGGAGCAGCGCTGCTCCTCCGGACCCCCATCATAAACTTGGGGGAGGGGGGCGTGGGAGGGACTTTCCCTCCGTCCTTCCCTTTTGTGCCTCTCCCCCGCTCCGCTCCGCTCCTCGCCAAAAGCTGCCGCGGATCCCGGCGGCGGCGCGGTGCTCTCCGGGCTGCAGCCGCGGAGCAGCTCCGCGGAGGCGGGCAGCGAGGGAGGGCTGTGCAGGGCCGGGGGCGGCGTGCGGAGGTGCGGGGCGCTGCGGGGCCGCTCCTGCCGCCCATCCGCCCGGGCCGCTGGCGGGACACGGCGCGCAGACGTACACGTACTTTATATATATAATAGATATACACACACATGCACACACACGACGGATGAAGTTGAGCAGCCTGCAGGAAGACGCTGGAGCGCTTTCAAGCCCTGACACAAGAGGAAAACTGGCTCTAGGGTCTGTTTTCTCTTCCACCCGCCCTTTAAAAAAAAAATAGGGAAATCTAAACCTTCCCACCCTTTCGGCGCGGGAGCAGCCCATCGCTCCGGATCTTCTCTCTCCTCCCCCCAGCCCCTTTCATCCCGGATCGCCCCCTCGCCTCGGCGAAGCGCACCATTTTGGGTGCGGGGCTTTCTGCGAGGCGCGGTGGGATCCGCTCCGCCAGCCTGGCCCCGCCGCGCCGCTCGGGAGCGCCGGGAGCCCCCGCACACCCTGCTCAGCTGGAGCGCATCTGCAGCGAACCCACACAAATCCCCCTTCCTCGGGGAAAGCCGCCCCCCAAACAGCACAAGTTTGGTCTGTGCAGATTCGCTCGCGCAGAGGCGGCGATGGAGCTGGGGGTGGTTTTCCTCCAACTTTGGTGGTTGCTTTTTCCCCGCGAGTTTGCGCGACTTTTCAAGCCCCCGCCCCAGCAGGGCTGGAGCAGCAGAGCTCCGCGGAACATCTCCGCACACGGGCGGCTTTACCCGCCAGGAACATCTAGGGGGAGAAAAGCATTCATTAAAGACTCTTCCCTAAACGCGATAAGCAACCTCACCGTAGCACGATAATCTAGTTTAATCCTCGTGTTTTGGGAAGGAGGCTACGAGGAGGGGAGAAAGAATCTCCAAAAAGCACCCCGCTCCCACCCCGAATATCTTTGCTTTTGCTCCCATCTACGTTAAGCAGCAGTACCAATGAGAAACGCAGCAGCCTGAACTTGGACTTTGGCCAGGCTGGGCTTGTTATTTGATTTGTTTTGATTTCTTTGGCTATGGAATTTATCAAAAGTTTAAAATACAACCAGATGCTGTTGGGAAGGGTCACCACGCTGTACCCTAGAGCAAGCTCAAACTCGCCGTATCATCAGGGTATCTGACTCCGGCAGGATTATGGCCAGTACCATGGCAACCGCATGCCACATCAGCCCCCAGCTTCACTTTCAGTCCCTTGGGCAGTGTTAACATTTGCCAGCGGATTTGCCCGACACGCAGCCCAGGTCTGGGCAAGTGGAAAATGAGCACAAACCACTCAGACATCTTCCTCCTCTAGCCTGTGCAAAGCAACCTGGCTGGACTGGTCCATACTACAGTTTTAATACTAAAAACCAGTTTCCAATTTCGATGCCTTCTGTCTGAAAATTTCCACACATACCTTTCTCTCTCTTTTTTTTTTTTCTGTTTTTTTGTTTTGTTTTGTTTTTTAATTTTTATTTTTTGGATGGCTTCAGAAGGCTGGTATTTGAGGGTGATGGCTGGCTCCCAAATCCTATTTATTCCATTCATATAAACTGGGAAGGATTGTGAGTCAACAGGTTATTTTGCCAACCATGAATATTGCAACTTTTTGGGGGGGTCGAAGTCTTGCATTAATTAATTAATACGCACTCACTGTATTAACACTGATACTGTTTTATCTGAAAAAATTCCCTCCTCTCTCCAAGGTATGTATGCAGTCTGTGTGGGCACAACAGCACAACCTTACCCCTTCCAAGTGGATAATTTTGTGCTGAGAGGAGTTTCATAGCACCTAGCACTGATGAGCACCATGCAAGAGAGAGGGGGCTTTGGTTACCAAAAGTAGGATCAAAAAAAGTCTTTGATCTCCAAAAAACAAAGCCCACTTTTATTCCCAGGTTACTTTACTTGGGAAAGATGACCCAGCAGCCTGGGAGATGGGTTAGAATAAGGGGGTTTTGGATGGATCAAAAAGACAAGCTGGCAAAACATTAACACTAGGTATGTTCTGAATTCTTGCTGCACAGTTATAAACATGTGTACATCCAGACTGTTGGCCAAGAATGTATTTAAAATCAAAAGAAGGAAGAATTAAAGGATTAATTCAGAGTTATGTAAAGAAGGACAGTTTTCCCTTCTAGAATTCTCACATGTCAATCCTTTAGAATATGGAGATTTTAAAGCCTGAACGGAAACTCCTCCTTTTTGTCTGAAGGATGACGGCTGGCGACGGCTGGAGTTTTTTGAGAACTTTGAGTCGGCTTTTACATTATCTGCCTGCTGTAGCTCATCTATCCTTCCCTCTCCTGCTCTGCTCATTGAACTGCCCTCTCTTAATCTTCCATAGGTGTCCGAGATTAAATAGACGACAGAATGACTGACATTTGGTACACATAAAAGAACCAAAATATGAACAACGGGTCAAAGTGCAAACCTTCCCTCTGGTCTTCCCTCCTGCTCTTGTACAACTTGATAGGGATGAAACCAAGTAGGGATGTAAAGACATATGACAACGTGCACTTACTATATCTTGCTGTAGCACGATCATGTGGATATAGAAGACATATTCCAAAATGTTCAGGACTAAGGAAAGAGGTTTTTTTAATCACAATTTAAAAAAACCCCTCTCACAATGATAAAAGATTGGCATACCACCAGGTCCTGGATTGCTAATCTGGGATCTGTCCCAATTCTGTTAGGTCAATGGAAAGAATCTGGAAGTCAGAGTACCCTCAAAAGGCACAAACGTGGCTGTTAAAATGTTTGATATAGTTCTGAAAAAGGACTGTAATTCTTTATTAAAGTACATCTTAAAAGAAAATTGTTGAAAAACCAATAGGGAATGCTCCATTCTGTTCTGTTCGTGTCTATAAAACTTATTTCTATAAATCTTCATAAATCCTTATGATAAATTAAAAGGCCCATTTGAGTATTCCAAAGGATACTCACAGGTAGAAGCTACCAGGAAAAAAAAAATCACTTTTAAATATGCTTCTCTTTTAGAATGTAGAAAATAATTACATGTGGGATGATCACTAGGAGATAGAAGCCTAAAACCATGTTTCATGCAACCCATATCTTTATGATGTCTGGTTGAAGTCCAAGTGGGAAGCAGTACATGATCAGTTCTGCCCTGATTTAAACAGCTGTACCAGCTCTGGGGTCAATGAAGTTGCACTGAACCTGAATGTACCTCGTATCTGTTGAATGTAATTAATCACAATGATATTTAATGAATTAACAATGTCATGTGCAATGCTGGCTCAGAATTTTACTAAGAGAATGGGAAAGATTTTTTGGCACAGTAAATTCCTTTCTTTTTTTTAAAGTCATCCTGTTACCTGAGAGAAATCATATTTGTGGGTAGACAATGAGACAATACTCATGGGGATGATATGCAGCTCTGATTCCTATCTGCCTCCATGTATGTGTTGTCTCTTGTTTAAAGCTTCAGTGTTAACTTTCTCAAGGCAGGTGCCATCTTCCTGCATTCTACATCTTGATTAAGCCTTATTTTATTTTTCCTCTCTCCACAGTATATTCAAATTATAACTTCAATGCTTATTTCCTGATAGTTGCTGCTTTGGTTTCGGTTGGTTGGTTGGTTGGTTGGTTGGTTGGTTGGTTGGTTGGTTGGTTTGGGGTTTGGTTTGCTTTGGGGAGGAGGAGGGTGGAATGGGAGGTTTTTCTCTGCATTGGAAGGATCAATTTTTGCCAGGTTTAATCTATATTGGATCATGAATATTGAACTAATGCCATAAACTCTTCTAAGGGTTTTCCCTGATTACACAATGGTACTTTTATGCTACATCAGCAAAGAAGGTGGTACTTTTATTTACTGCAAAAGTGGCCTGGAAGCCTGCCTGTCATTTCAGAGAGCATGCAAGATCTTACTCAAAGTTGAAGTGCCCTGCTAAAACAAGACCTTATTCACATGACTATATACACTGAAATTTCTGCTTATAAAATGATAAGCAAACCATTTGAACAACTATTCACCACGGGCTAGGGATACACATGCCATCCTTACCTGTTGTAGCAGAAGGACAGAAGCTTCTTCAAATTGCACAGACCCCATCATGTCTGTGTGGTTTTCAAGAAGTGCTGCACTTCTGGCTGCTCTTGCCAGACCCAGCCTGTTGTCCCATGGTGAGAAGTCCCTTCTCACTCGGGTCTGAAAAAGGAAGCACAATTTGCTCTAAGACTGACAACTCCAAGCTCAAACTACAGAAAGTTTAATATGAAAAGCTCAGGGATAAGTTATGCCTCTTGCAGTGTTTCCAGCTGGAGAAAAGCAGCAGTGCATTGTGCTCATGTGGGGAAAAGAAAACAAGTGACCCTGCAGAAGCACTGTCCTTTGGCAAATATGTGAAAAATGCTCAGCTTCTGAGGGATGGTCTTTTCTCATAATCCTTTGCAGTTTCTCACTCTCTATTCCTCTTCTCCCCGTCCCTCTTAACTGCAGCCCCCTCTGCCAGCCAGGAGATGGGCTACAGGGCTCTGCCTGCCTGGGGGGTTGAGAAGGGAGCAGGGCAGCACAGCAGCCTCACAGGCCTCCTTTGGGATTCATCTGGCCCCACCAAAATGATTTGATGAGGACCCAGATAACAATTCTCTTGCCCAGGGTTGATTGTGTTACTTGAAATCTGTTGTCTGCTCACAGGGAAGAGAGCAGGCACAGGAATGCGCAGAATAGTAACTGGGATACCTGTAAATGGCATTGTGTGAAGAACTGCAAAAAACTGAATTTGGCAACGAACAGAAAGCAAACTCGGACATTGATATGAAGTCAATGAGATTTGTTCGAAGCTATATTTATATTTCATGAGGGAAAACTAACAAGAAGACTTTTCATTCTACTCCAGGAAGAGAAAATTTGTTAGGTTTTGCAGAAAAATAGAAATCCTTGTCAGTGCAAAATGTATAACCTGGTGTCATACACATTATACCATATTGCATACACACACTATATATATACTGACGAATAATATGCACTGATTTGTCCTCATGTTGGACTGCTGAAGCATTATCTACTGTGGCCAGTGTCTGTAATAAAAGTTTGTGCTTTCCCCCAGCCAAAAAACTTTATCCACTTGAACTTTATAGTTCTATAAGCATTAATTAAGATCACTAATGCTTATCTAATTCAAGGCCAGATAAAGAATCCCTGATACAGCTGGAAAGGAAATCCCAATTCATAGACCCAAATTCAGACTACTAGATAATGTGTATCCCAAAGAAATCCTTTGCCAGAGCTCAGTCTGCTTTATTCTGCCCTGACTTCAAGGGTATATAAAGCATTCAAAATGATCTCATCTTATTTGCTTTTGTAAATAATTTTTTTAAAGTCCTTTGGAGGAATTACAAATCTTCCATGCTGGATGGCATTCCAGCAAAAGCATGAACTCTTGTGCTAGTCCTTGTTTTAGGAGAGTGTAAAGGAATAAAAGGATTAGAAATAAGAGTACGACCATATCCTTGACATCTCAGAGTTCTGTACTGAGGGCCCCTTTCTTCAGATAACACCTCCAGAGTTTGCAGAACAGCCAAAGTTGTATAAATACTAAGGGTTTTGAAAAGGGCTCCAATTTTTCAGTACTCAGATTTTCAGAGGTAGCCTGCCTTTTTCAAAAATGAGTCGTCTGTGAGTTATCTCAAGTCAAGCATCCAAAATACCTATCCTTTACTGTAAATCTTGGCTAAAATCTACGATGATGAGCAAAGAATGTGGACACAGATATATGAAACTGCTGGCTGAACAGCAGGAGGTGTCTGAAAACTCTATCAAGCCATTGTGAATTTCCATTACATTTGTTGAATAAATGAGAGACACAAACATCTGGAATCAGAAGGACCCCAAATCCCTAAATGATAGCACTCTTATGTACTGCCCACAGAGGTCCAGCCCAGTTTTGCTGAAGAGACAAGGAACATTTGCAATCATACTTAATATATTTCAAATTGGTTATATTGTTTATAGATTGCTTATGTCAAAACTGGTGAATTCTCTGGTGTGCTTTAGGATTTATGCATTCTAGTTCTTTGAAAGGTTTGTTCTTATTTGTTGCTACCTGCAAAAATATATATCTTGGACCCAATTCACAGTGGAACAATGTTAGGTCATTATTCCTTGAATTGTTAGGCTGTAAAGAAGCAATTTCTCACTAACCTGTGACACAGGAAATTGTGATTCTGATGTCAGGTCATTGCTGGAGTTCCTTTTACAACAATCTGTTTTTCTGTCAGCAAATGACATTTATGTATTATTTCTAGAAAGTGTAGGCTTCAGTATTTTTGTATGTATACATTCAATATTTCTCTTCTGCCTCTTATTCTGTGTAGCTGGGAGTTTTAATATATGATTCAACTGATAAATAAATATATTTTGATTGATACTGCAAATACCTGGCAGCTGAAACTAGTGCTATCTCAAAGCGCTTCTCAGAATAGTTGAGTTTCCTGCTTTTGTTTTCACTGCGATTTCTTTCATGAAGCATTGCAACGAATGATTAATGCTTGGATACCCCTTTTCTCTGGATTCACTGCTGAACTTAATGTGTTACTTTGTGCTCTGCACGGAGGGAACACAACCCAAACTGCCACCGTGGCAAGATTCTATACCCTATTTAATTGGGCTTGGTATTAGGAACCACAGTCACTCATGAGCTTCAGAGCTCCCTCTGATGAAAATAAATATTTTTTACCAGTGTACTTCAGCCTAATGCAGTTGTTTCATTCTATTCATTTGAAATTGGGTTACACGTAAAACATTCGACAGATGACAGTGTGCATTTGTTTTACCAATAAATATGCATATTGACTACACAAGAAGTGGTTTACTGGCAGAATATGTTTTACATATACTTAGGGGACTGATGGTAAAAAGTTATACATCCACAGAGACAAAAGTTATTTCCATTGAAACACACATAGCATCAAACTTTTCCACAGAATTAAAACACCTCTCTGTTACTGGTTTTTAGGATCATATGCACAGAAAGGGAGCTCTGTAATACTAATACGATTTCTCTCTTCCGGAAACATCCCAAACATTTCCAAAACACCCTAGATCCTGCTGGCATTACACACAGGAGGTGATCTGTGCATGTCTCGTGGGCTAAGCAGAAGGGATAAAGTCCCCAGTGCAACGTAATGTGTACACTAGGTCACATAATCATATATGGGATAAACATGCAACTTCTATACATTGGAATCACACTGCAATGTTAAGTGTCTTTCTCTTAAGTGCAGTAGCTATTTATTTATCCAAGACAAATTAGATCTGTTAATATATTCACAGAACAATGGCATCAGCAGAAGGTGACTAGCAAGGACCATATAAACTTTCACCAAAAGTCTGAAATTAATTTCTACCACCTCCTAACCATCCATTAATTTGGAGGCATGGATTCAAATAAAGGTTTCCAAAACAGAATGAAAATTACAACATTTATACTAATAAACAAACTGAGGTGAAATAAATGCCATCCCTAAAGACTTCCAAAATCTGGAGTGAACAAATCCTAGAAAATATACTGTAGTAGCAATTTTATACACAAGAAGAGAGGTTATGCTACTAATGTGTAGTTTATCAATCTTTGATTTCCTCAGAATGAGCAATCAAATAATTATTTAACATAATACATGGAGGAAAAAAACCCCATTACATTATGTTTATATAAAAATGTGGGGTAAATCTGGTTCTTTGATAGTATGACCTCTTAATAGGACAATTAATCTTCTAGTATCACTGCAAATTTCTCAATTCCAGCTGGCAGAGCTGATATGACATAACCTAAATGCTAAATGTAACATGGTGACAATGACTCACCCAGGCAGCCCCAAGGACAGCCGAGCTTCCCCCAGCCAGGAGCTTATGCCATGAACACACCATGCAGATTCGCATCAGTGCAAAAAGAACAATCCTCTCTTCAAAGATCATCTAAAGAAATGGACAAACACTGAGTACAGCCCAGTAGTCCCAATTTATGAATATATTACAAATATCAGAAAGAGTATTATTTAAAGTCCTTCTGTCACTTGGTTGCAGCACTCCTAAGCAGCACTAGGGTCCCCCAGAACTGGGCTGGTAACTCATGAGATCTTGGTGCAGCCCAACAGTTTGTCACATCCTGAGACTTCTCTCAACACACTCCCCCAAATTGTCTAAAAACCATAGTGTTCTGAAATGAACACACTTAACCCAGTCAACAATTTCTTACACCACTAAATTACATTTCCCCCTTCTGCCCACAGAAGAATAAATTGTGTTAAAAGTAATTAGGTACACCCTGAAGGATTGTCCTTGCCCAGCCTTTTCCTCAGTTTTCACAGAACATCACAGCTGGCAACACTTTGGAAGACCATGACAAAAAGAGGGTAAATCTACAAAGTATTAGAGCAGAGCACTTTCCACCAGCCTGGGTTAGGTCCCTCACTCTCCCAGGTATGTTAGGCACAGCCGACCTCAGTTGCTTTCCAAATGCTCTCTAGCCAATGTGCTTTTCATCCAGCTTTTCTAAAGAGTTAACTGCCCAGGACAAAGTCATTTAAGGTTCTAGATGAGCCCAGAGAAAAACTCAAAGCAAACATATAAAAAGGCTGGAGCTGATGTAACCTGAGACAGTGCACACCCTGTAGTCAAAAGGTGGAAAGCTCAAACCGTATTGTAGGAGAATAACTCAAAGAGTGACGCAAGCAGAACCACAAGAAAGCCCACAATAAACAAACCCAGAAGACCACAGTGAGCCCTGGGCCTTGCATGGGTACAGTCCCTGAGGAAATGGGCCATCCTAGATACAAGCCATCCTACATCCTAGCAAAGAGCTCCAGCCACAAGTGTGGTTCAGGGATTGCACAATTTGCAGCTGAGCTGCTGTGCTGTGGCCTCCTTCCCACACCCCCTTCGAAAAGAGCTCCTGTGAGCTGCGGAGCAGTCGGCTTCCATGAAGCTTCCACGGGGCTTCCATGAAGCAACTGGAGACAGTGAGCAGAAGGAACAGCAGAGACTCAGAGCATTGATGGTTCATTTTCTCAGCGATTGTCATTGGAATCACTGAATAGCAGGAGAGGGGCTCACACACTTCTAGCGCAGTGCCAACAACACAGTCACAGAAATCAAAGAGCAGCTTTAAAAAACTCCAGTCAACACCGGTAACAGCTCAGCAAGGGGAGCTCAGCCTCATGAAGTGATGCCAGCAAAGGGGAAGGGTTTAGTGACATTGAGGAGGTCTGCATGGTGCTGTGGGGACTTTTACTGCAGAACATCTGGAAAAAGGGCTGGAAATAAGTTGCATTTTTTTTTTTAATCCATTTTCTTAGACTTGAATTAGCTATCACATTTCTTTGACTACTTCAGTCTCCTGAAAGGATATGCCAATTTTTATTCCTACAAAATGGTTTGTAAGATTTTTTGGAAAGAAATGGTCAGAGACCCCACCTTGCACTTTATCTGAAGGAAGTCCAAGCAAACATTGCCTTCTCACGTCATGCTGGGCATGAGCTCAGTGCTGACCCAGCGGGAGGATTGCCATCAGCTGAGTCACCAAGACCGCTTCCTGCAGCTCCTCTGTGGTCCTTGAGGTATCCAACTCTGGAGCAGCACTGACCTTGTCTGACCTCAGAGGGTTTTGGGAGCCCAGCACAAAGAAATTTCCATGTGAGCTTCTCTCTGAGGGGCTCCATCATTCATGCTAAGGTGCATAGTTCCACTGCAATGGGTAAAAGGTTATGAAGAGAAGGAAGCACAGTAGGTGTTTCCCTGTCTGGAAATCACATTTGTGAAGATGATTTTACAGCACCCAGCACAGGCATGCTTAAGCAGCAGCTCAGTTGTGGTGCAGTGCATGGGAAGAGTACAAAACATGAGAGGCAGATCTGATGGAGTAAGCTATGGGGATGAACTCACACAAGCAGCAAGAAAATCCTCTGAAGCTTTCCATCCTGTGTTCTCTGAGTATACCACATCTGCTCCAGAACGACAGAAGACTATTTTAGGCACAGTTTATGGAGTTTTTAAAAATGTTATTGGGACTATATTTTGTATCCCTTAGCCAGTAAAGCCAGATGACTGCACCATGAGCTAGATCTCCAGATGGTTTAAATCACGGGTCTTGCTCTAATTTGCTCCAGCAAAGGATCTGGCCCCATGAGTCTAACTACACGAGGTAGATGAAGCTATAAAGAATGTGCCAAATGAGCTAAAATAGCTTTTCTAAAAATAAATACCACAACAGGACTTCCAGTGCTACACATAGGCATTAGGTCTGTCAAAATAGAGTTGCCAATCCCAGGCATTCAAAAATCATGAGTTGGACATAAGGGTGGCTTTAAAAAAGCCCACAAGATTAAAAAGAAACAATTTATATACTTCTTTTGGTTTGCATTCTTGGTGTTTTTGAGTCTTCAGGACAAACCTTGGTCATCTTTTAAAGCTTTCTCCTTTTTTTTTATTCTTTCCTCTTTTTTTTTCCCCTTGGAAGCATCAGGGCTAGAAACTTGCTGCTAAGAAAAGAATGTTAAAAAAAGAGAGAGAAAGATTCTCATGTAATTGCCTGACTTCAGAAACTAAGCTTTTAAGAAGAATATCATGAGACTCATGATAAAATCATGAGAGTTGGCAACACTATTAGTGAGCTGGAAATGATATAAAGCTCCCACTACTGCACTCTATGAAGTATTGGACTTTTAGTCACAAGCTTTTTATACACAGAAAACCTGTCACTGCCATATAACCAGGCTTTTCATTGCCACGGTCTTCAGATTTCCACTAGATCAATTCAGATAGTTTCTAGGGACCTTCTGTTTGTATGCAGTCAAAAAATACTTGGCAACAAAAGACTTGCAGCAAATTGCAGATGGACACAAAAGGGGCTCGAAGCAGGCTGGGAGCCTGAAGGAAGGGCTGCATCTGGGGGAAATGAAGTATTTCCACACGGCTGTATTTGCTGGACTTGTACAGCTCTCTGAAGAGCCAAACCCTCCCCCAGAGATGTATCTGCAAATCCACCTCTTACGCTGAAAAACTAGTAGAATCCCAGGGCAGGGAAAGAACAAACAAACCCACAGAATTGCTTTGGCAACTTGACATCTGCAAAATGCATGGGAAAGATTACCATGTAACAAGGGCAAGGAAGCTCCCAGCAGCACAGGGCACCAGAAGTGTCCTGTATTGTGTTCAATCAGTGCTAATCCACCACAACAGGAGAAATTCAAATTAGATGTGTGAAGAAGTGAGATCACCACCTTCCAAGACATAGCCAGTTTGGGGTGTTGTTCCCCCTCTCAGAAAGAGATTGGGTGACTTTTATGTGTCTGATGCTGTTACAGTACAAGAGGTCAATCCAACTGTAAGAGGCTCCAATCAACTCTGTGAGATGCCAAGGTCCTAACCTAGGTCACAGGAAAGTGGGAGATTGCTCCATGCCCTTGAAAACCTTTTAGGAAGCATTGATCCTTTCAAATTAGAGTTTGAAAGACTTGCACTAGAGTTAGGAAAACAGATACAGATAGGTGTGAGTACATCACACCTCTCTGGGACTGTTAAAAGGCCCCCACTGCTGAAGCAACAGCACATGACAAAGTTAACACATCCAGAAGTGTAATTTGTTATTTGCCTCTGTATGCAAAGCTCACACATGTTCCTTCAGAAGTGAAATTTCAGGTGCCAGTGGCTGTTTTGAGGCTAATGGCCCTTAAATCCCCCACACCGCTGGGGAAATCCGTGCTGTAGTTTTTAGCTGGAGAGACTTTGACCCGAAAGGAGTTCATCTACTTCCTCAGCACAGACTGCAGAGCCAGGAGAGCACTATAGCAAACTTAGTCACCAGGAGGTAAGGGAGAAGTCACCAGGACCAACTGTCATCGATGCTGCACCTAAGTAAAGCAGGATAAATTACATTAAATTCAGTGAATGACACCAGCACAAGGCCCAGTAGAATTTCTTAATGTTATAAATTACAAATTCCAGGGGAGAAAATCTGCACCCAGATGAAGTGTCCTGTGAATCAAGCTTATCTTTCCAGGAATCTGTAACAATTTATGGGTTTGAGTGAAACAAGAAAAATCTGGTATAGCAGAGTTTGCTTTGAGTTTTGAAGCCAGGACTGGAACCTGGAGAACCTCATGCAAGCACAGCAGCATCAGGACTGCAGATTTTATTTCTGGGACTTTTTGAAGTCCTGGACCTGCTCAAATTAAAGGAGCTCATCACTTGCAAGGGAAAAGGGCACTGAAAACTCTATAATATCGAACCAGGAGAGCTACCAGCTCTTAGAAAGTCTCAACTCCATTAGCATTCAGAGAAGAAAAAAATTGTTGTGTGACATAGTGCTGGACTTTTTGAGATGCCTTGTGTCCAGAAATCCCAAAGAGCCACAACACACATCCTAGATCTGTAGGAGAGTGGTTTGGCCAACACACTCCTTCCTGCAGAGCCCCAGAGGAGCTGTGCAGGTCATGTGGAGATGCAAAGTGCATCTGATACATGCACATCATCTCTCAGGAACCATGTGTCCTGCTGTGTAGGCACTGCAATGTCAGACCGAGCTCAGGTGAGATCCATTAATAAGTAAACGAACTTGTTGAATTCTAAACAAATTAGTGAAGAGCACATCACCCTATATATTCTGGTTCCAATGTATTTGTACATGAAACAGTTCAGCTACAAAGCTGGCAAATAGACGATGCTCAATTAACAGACCAGAACAAGGATTTCAACTATGATAATCTGCCACCTAGTGGAAAAGTGAAATTCGCACCTTAACCAGCCACTTAAATGGCTAGAAAAAACCTTTGTGAAGCCTGGCAAGAGTGGAACGACCTATTTTAGAAAAGTGGGAGATGCAGAGGCAAGGCTCTCCATGGTTGGCATTTTAACCTCGCAAGGGCAGTGCATCTGGCCATAAATGTATAACATGAATATATAACGTGTTTATACCATATATGATGCTCATAACATTAATTGTGTGTGTGTGCTTTGGTGTATTTACAACAGAACCAGACAGAAGTTTGTTAGAAGCCACCACGTAGCATCCATCGATGTGATACCTGAGCAGAGCCCAAGTCACCTTCCAGCTAGCCAGCAACAAAATGTCACATAGCTAAGGGAGACTGCACATGGCTTAAGGCACTCCTTAGCTGTTTTTACAGAGCCGAATTTCCCCAAAGGGTTCTCTATCATTTTCTTGGTGATTAGCATCCTGGGGAACATACCACCATTTTGAAGCACAGGAAATCTGATTCTCAGGATACCCTTGAAGACAGCAACTTTTCTATGGGGAAGACACTACTGGATGTGTAGGATGACACTATTTTTGGAGGGAGCTCCTTAGGAGGGGCAATCTGTAAGGGTTAGCACTTCTCAAGAAGTGAGCAACTTTTTCTTTATGGTAAATTTATTTATGGAAGTTTAATGGTAACACTGGCTGTTTGCATCAAGTGCATTTCTGGCATCTTTGGAATTAACTTTCAGGTGCTGCTGGCTGGCTTTTTGCTTTGCCTGATCCTGGAAAAAAAAAGAGGTATCACCAAATCACTCCTCAATTCCCTTACATGTCACCATCACTGGGCCCAGGGTATTCAGGAGGGAGCCCACATTTCATTGTTCAACTTCAGGTCAAGTCAGATCTGATTAGTTTGTTTGCTACTATTGGTTTTATACAGATGTGCAATTTCATGCCACGGGAAGATATTTCTTTAATGACTGGCTCTTGTTTGTTTGTTTTTCTTCAGGACACAAAGACTTTTTTTAGTCTGAAGTTTCAGAGTTATTAGTTCACACAAAAATGCAATTGTTCTAAGTCCAACTCTGCCATCTCGTGGTAGATATTAAAAGGTACAGTTTAACCTCTCAGAATTCCTGGTGATAACTCTCTATACTGGATATAAAATACATTTGCTGGAGACCCATAAGCTTATACCAGCCTTCCAGTAACTGAAGGAGTACAAGAAAGCTGGAGAGAGACTCTTTACAAAGTAATGGAGTAATAGGACAAGGGGCAATGGCGTTAAACTGAAACAGGGCAGGTTTAAAGTAGATACAAGGAAGAAATTCTTCACTCTTGAGTGTCGTGAGACACTGGCACAGGTTGCCCAGAGAAGTTGTGGATGCCCCATCTGTGGAAGTGTTCAAGGCCAGGTTGGATGGGGGCCCTGAGCAAACTGATCTAGTGGAAGGTGTCCCTGTCCAAGGCATGGGGCTTGAAACTAGACAATCTTTGAGATCCTTTCCATCCCAAACCATTCTATGATTTCACCATTATAAAGTATTTATAGTAAATATTATCTTCTGCATTGCAAGGAATACTTCTATCCTTCAATGAGATAGGTTAAAAAGTGAATTACCTCTGAAGCTGTTTGCTTTCCATTTTGTCTTAGAAAATGAAAGGCTGACATTTGTTTCACATTTGTGAGGAGCTGGCTTGTAGTCAGGTTTACTTCCCAGTTCTCATGCAATGGTTCCATGCTGCAGTGTTTGGATTATAAACAGGGGAGTATTTAAACTCAGGCAATTACTTTTCCTCCTCACTGAGATCTAGGTAGGAGCCAAGTTTTGAACAAAGCAGTTCAGTCAATTATATGCAAAAATTATTATAAAGCAAAGAACCATTTAAACCTTTTTGGAAAACTGATATTTGCACAGTGCCAAGCCTGAACTCAAAGTAGTTTCCTTTCAGAAACTAGTGACCTAGCCTGTCTCCCACACTGGGAACAGACACTTCAGAGGAAGGAGTAAGAAATCACTTTCAAAGAGTGACTCATCTCCATCTTTTCCTCCTTCCCTGTACAGCCAGCAGTTGGCAAGCCAGGGAAAACAAACACCTTGTTCTCACTGTGACGCTGCAATCACACCTAGTGTAGCAACATGAACTTTCCTTCACCCTGTCTCACCGTTCAGGTCTCAAGTGACCCTCTCTTGAAATGAAATCTTGACGTACTCAGTATCTGAAAAAGCCTCAGCTTAGTGTCCCCCACACCTTATAAAGGACTGAAGTGCTGATGGTCTGTGTGTCAAACAAAACCACTGCAGACTGGCAGGGAGCTGAGCTCCAGGCATGGACCAGAACACTGCCATGTTGAGCTCAGGGGAGTCTCCAGTTACCAGGTCCACAATATTCAGGGTGGCTCAAGAGACCACCACCTTGTCAGCCTTGACCACTAATTCATTTATCCCATCTAATTTTGTTCTGCTGACACCTTTAATGCTGGCTTGCACAACCTTTTCAAATGTAGCAAGGCACTGGATTTGGAGCTCTGGTTTGAAGCCACATCAAATTACATCAACCTTTTGAATATACAAACATAGATTGAAAGTTCTGGTGTGGCCCTTCCCATTTCTTTCCCTTCTTCTACTAAAATAATTTATGCATAAAGAACTGCAAACTCATGAGCAAACCTGTAGAAAATAGAAGGTGTCACAAAGGGCTTGCAAATTAGTGCCTTACATCCAGCCAAGCTCATCTCCTACTTCCCAGTCACATCAAATCGTGATCTTTGTCCTCCCAGTTTCCTACCTGCTGCAGTGACGTGTCTCCTGCGGCACCTTGGAGGAGGCCAAGCTTGGCAGCTGAAGAAGCCAGATGTCAGGGTCTACAAAGAAAGTTTTCAGCAGTGGCAGCTGCTTGTCAGATCACGTTCCCCCAAAGGCTTATGTTTGGCTCTGACGGTGTGTCTGTTGGTGGCCATGGCTGGTCTTCCTAAAAGTCATACATGGGATCAGCTCCCAGTGGGAAACTCAAGTTTCTTCTCCTGAAAGGCAGTCTCCACTGATTTGCAGCTCTGAGAAAATGTTCTTTCTTTTTTCTCATGTTCTCAGAAAGAGTTTATGTTCAGTTCGCTTAAAACTGAATTATTAAGAAAGGCAATTTTCCATAACTTGCAAAGAAGAGAATAAAACCCCTTTTATTTTTGTGGTTTTAAATTATAATTTCCATAATAACAAATATATATATTCTTACCTACAAATTTTTTTATCCTTGGATAGGAGCTGGCTTTAGGATATTTATGATGGGTATTGATCTTCATTTGAAGCAGGCAGAAGTAAGACAGATCCTTTGGAACTCAAGCACTCCATAAGCACTTAAAAGAGTCTTTGGTTACGAGATTACCTTGTAAACATAATGATCAAACAAGGCTTCAGAATGACATGTTAGAAAAGTCAGCATTTTAAAAATATTGAGACAAAATGAAAATATTTGAGACAATCCCTGTCACAAAGTAAACAGAGACCTGTGTCATTAAATGAGGCTTCACCTTGAACTGTGAGTCAGGCAAACACCATGTCTGTCTTCAAGTACTCTTCCCCTTTTCCTCTGGGCAGTTCTATTGGAAAATGGCATTTTTCTGCTGCTGCTGGCTCTGTTCTTGCCACCTGGGCCCTGGCTTGGTGGCTGGTCACAAATCTGGGATTCAGGATTTTGGCTGCTGTTGCCTGTAAAAGGAGGAGAGCAGACTCACAAAGAGGGCAGGGGGTATCAATGAAACCCTTAACCCCAGTGGTGCTAAGGGCCCTGTAACTATTCCATTTGATGGCTCATAAGAACAAAAGCCTTGAACTGAGAGGAACATTAACCCTATTCCTGCTCTATCAGGGAAGGATGCCAGGTCCTGCTCTGGATCCCCGTGGCTGTCCCACCTGAAGAGAGCACTGTGACCAGCCAGAGCAGTTCCTGAGGATTTCGATGCTGCTGTGCACACCTGAGTGTCTAAGTCATTTGACTGTCAGTCATAACCTGTCATCCTCTCAGACACTTCTTTGGACAGTGAATGACATCAACAACATGTGATATAGAGACATTTAATTTCTCATTTAAAATTTACTGTCCTTGAAGTTTATGAAGCGTTCCTCTGTAAGATTTTCTGAAGACACAAGGCAAAAAGCATAACCTGCTGAATTTCCATTGTCTTAGGTCAGACCCTTCTTGTCCTGGAAACTTCAACTTCTCTTTCTGCTTCTCTCTGCCCTTGCCAGAATTTCTGGATTTTTTTTCAGATGCCACTGCTCACTGAAAACTCAGTGCTGCTGAATGTGAGGCAGCATACAGGCTCTTAGTAGGGATCCTATAGGTCAACTCAAGGTACATGCAGATTACTAAAATTTAATATGAATAATTTTGCTAGATTAAGAGAGGTTTCACAATTTCTCTGGTTACTTAAGGAGCCAATATCTGACACGTGAGGAGTTGTTTCATTATTCAGTTCCCAGATAGCATAACCCTATGTACAACCAAAACCTCTCTCACATTTCAACATCATTCTCCCACCTTCCCTACAAAGTTTTCTGGAGTAGCTTCAGTTGAGTTAGCTGTGATGATGCCAACTGTGCAGTACAGTTCAGACCAGCTGACAGAGACACCCCTTACAAGTATTATTTTTACAGCAACCGTGAACAGTAGCTAATGGATCACAATGAAAGCTTTATAGGTGGTTATGGCAATGACATTAAAAGAGAGACATGGACTACAGAGAAACCCTGGCATGCAAAGAGAATTTTCAGAAGTGCACAGTGGCTTGTTCATGGTGACAATCCCAGTGGCCGCAGGTGTGAAAGCTGCAGGATCTCCTCCCCTGTCTCTCAGAGTGTCTCACTGCTGTTGGCACCTGTATGGGATTAGATGAGACTTAACTGTGCCATAGTACATGGACATAGCTAAGGAATCCAGCTGATTCCTTTGTGTTTCCTTCAGGCCAAAGGGATGCTCACCCATGGTTTCTGTCCTACCTCCAAGGCAAATGAGCTGTATCACTGGTTAACAGCTCTGTTGTCCTTAAATCAGTGCAGCTTTCATCAGGACAGGTAGGTAGCATTTCTCTTGTTATGTAAGGGCATCAATAGAGAATTGTACAGCTTTTCCAACCTGCGTTGCACTTTTGCTACACTTAAATCTGGTGACAGCCTCAGAGATCCAGGCAGGGACAGCCTCCAGCCAGGCAGTAGATGGCACCAATGTACAGCAGTTACAGTATGCACAAAAACAGCTATAAGGAAAAAAAAAATCACACTGCTCTTGCTGCTTACAGCCCTTCTGTTTGATCTTGGCTCAAAACCGTCTTTTCTAATGATCATTTCTCCATGGCAAAACCCAGATCCTTGCACCCTCAGGTGTAAGCACAATTCAAGACTCTCTGTGATCAGTTTTTCTCTTTTCTTCTTCAATTCACCATTCCATAAAATCAACTCAAGAATTAGGAAGCAGGATCTCCTCATCTCTGCTTCATGCCTGTTGCAGGTCATTAGCATCCTGTACCGCTGTCTCCCCAGTTGCTAAATCTGGTTCATAGGGTTGATGCACAGACCCAAATTTCAAGCTGACAACCATATTTGAATGTGGAGAAAACTTCTTTGGGAGGGGTGCTGCTGGTTCCCCTCCCTCTCTGTAGTCTGGACCATAATCTGCTTCCCAGAACTGTTGGTGAGTTTTCTCCAGTGGAGGTTTCTGGCTATCACAGGGTCCTTGACATCAGCAGAGCTGTCTCTTTTTTGCTCTTAGCCAGAAACACGATATAGTTTGTTTCACTCCCCTTGCTATTGATCTTAGGTTTCTGATAGTCATTTTATGGCCTGTGATGTGGATTTCGATGCAGGAGAAAGAGGCACGTATAGACCTTCATGTATGTTAATATGCTTGCCTGCAATTTTTGAGGTCTGTCATCATTCAATTGCTCTTTTAGTCCTAATTTCTTGGTGCACAGAGGATTCTGCTCACACTTTGCTTACCTGTACTCATAACCCCAGTTTGGATCTGCAGCAGGACAAGAAACTCTTGTCTTCATGGCTTTGCTTACAAAGGGAAAAACAAGGCAATAGAGTCTGTAGCACTCCCTTAAATACCTCCTGAATAATCATGACAGTGCCATTTGGTGCCTTTACTCCCCTCCTCTCCTCCTGTAGTCACTCGAGGTTCAGATCCAGGCTGCCAAAACTAGCGAAGCATCTCCCAACTCTGTAAAGCCCACGAGGCAGACTGTTTGTACTTAGAGAAGGGTTTCACCTGAGACCTGCAGGGTCACAGCTTCTCCAGAGACAGAAAGAGCAACACCTCCAGAGTTGCAAGAAGCTATTCTGGCTACCATATATTTTAAAGTATCTCAAAGCATTATTTCTATAGAACAGATAATTTTTCTGAAACTTTAAAACAGTGATAAAAAAACCACAAGAAAACCTGGCAAGCTGTCACTGTCCTCCTACAGCTTTTAGCCAGCTCTTCTTTATGATAAACATATTATTGGCCCTATATAATTTTTATATTCCCAGCAATTGTTCAGTTTGGTCTGCCCCCTTCTCTCCTACTCTAATTCCACTCATAAAGGAGTTTATTTCAAGGAACTTGAAGTTTTAAGATAACTTTCAGCTGTGGTGTTGTGTCCACCTGAGTTCATTAGAAGGTGAGCTCCCCTTGCTTAACTGAGTCAGAATAACCTTATTCTGAATAACATTTAGGTACTTGAGGGGAATCTCTTTGGCTGAGGAAGACAAATTACAAAAGACTTCAAGTCTCAGTGGCCTCTCCAATAGCTCTGAAGATCCTGCTCTGTGGGGATTACAGATGGTCCAGTAGGCACCACAGAGAAATTTAGGAGACAGAGCCTCTCTAGTAGCACTGATTTCTTTTCTGTCCCTGTTAGAATTGCTTAAATCTCTGCAGTCTCTTTTCCCCATCTCCCCTTCCTTTCCTCGCCAGGGTGCAGTTACGAGACTGGAAGTAAACAGCCAGATATTTGCTCTGTGTTAATAAAACCATATATAGGTCCCTTCATCCCCAGTTCTAAGGACAATAAAATAAAACTTCTGTGAAGAATTATAATCCACTTTGTTCTCAAACAACCTTGAAAGTCAAAGAAGGATTTCACATCAGCATGTAGTTTTACACCAACAGGCACATTTAGAACATTATGACTCATGTAAGTATTTCTGGGTCAGAGGAAAAAGGGTTATTTACCTTTTGCTGAAGAGCTAAAGTCCTTCAAGGGAGAGGAAAAAGCAAATTGGAACATTGTAGCTGGGTCACCAGGACCAAGTTTCTACAGTCCCTGCCACAGTATATGAAAGGCAAATAGGGAAAGTTACTTTACCTTTCCCCCAGCCCTAGACATCTCTAATCACAAACCAGCTCTCAAAATCCAATTTAAACCTTTGCATCGAAGATCTAAAGCTTCAAGACTGGACCATGCAAAATGACAAATACAGGATAGATTAATGACACAGCCTGTTGGGGGTGGGGGGTGGTTCACTGTGACTCATGGGCATTTGTAGGTGAAACCGTGTGGGTGATCTCAGATTAGTAATGCTGATAATTGTTATTTGGCCACTTAGTATAGGTGGATACAGTGGACAAGAATTGGAGCATAAAGTCCTTGGAAATGGACTGTGCACCATGCTGCAGAAAAGGACAAAACTATAGGAAGCAAAGACAGGTGCTGGTACCTGCTGTAGAAATGCTCTTCCCTCAGCCCAAATCTGGTGGCTGATTTAAGCCTGGCTGTGTGAAGAAAACACACCAAATAGATGCATTGCTCACAGCACCGCCGTGCTCACATGTACCTCAGCACCATGTATCCCAGAGAAGTGATCCCCTCTCCGTAACCCTCAGGTCCCAAAACAAAACTTTTCCATGCTGAGCTAGATCTGCCACTGCATGGGTGCAAGAATGAGGTCATCAGGGCTCTGTGTCATTTCTGTACACCAAGGAGCTCTGCTGTGGATCAGCAGAAAGCCAACAATGCTAGCATTTCAAAGTAAGAGTTCAAAAGACTCTGCTTTAGAGGGCACTGATGAAGTTACACTCTTTTCTAGATGCACAGCCTGGGTTGTCAAGAGAATACTGTTCTGTGGTTGTTCAAGGTCAGAAAGGTACATATATGAAGAGATATCTAGAGGTTATAGTTCTTCGTAATGTATTATATCCATTGAGTCATATGTGTGCAAGGGTCTACCCACCCCAGAAAATTCCCCTTCACAATCCCCACCCAGCAGGCTTGAAGGAGCTACAATTTCTCTTTATGAGAGTTAGAAGTTGTTAGAACAGAGGATGCTGAAAGGCCTGAAAGATCATGTTGGGTAGGGAGCATCAGCTAGTTTAGCTTTGTCAGAGGAGGAGGATGAAATAAAGGCAGGCAACTGCTATTCTGGCTCCTGCATATGCTCAGTAGCTAGACCTAGTTAGAAAAATCTACTCTGACGTTCAAGGCAATACATTCTATTTGTCAGCTGATCGGTTTGATGAGGACAGTCAAATCTGCCAGCAATAGATACAGTGCAGTGAGTAACATCCTCCATTGCACAGCAGTGCCATGGCAGTTCCTAGAGAACATGGGACTTACGGCCTTCTACCAACATGGAAAGAATTCCTAAATCGGGGTCTGTGATTGTGATAATTCTGTCGCTAAGGTATCCTGGGGGATGGTGAGAGATAGATGAATATCTAGAGATGCTTTCCATAAGATTAAAAGAATAAAGCAGAGCACTACAGATCATCCCATCATTACTGGGAAACCTACTGTGCTTGCTCTACACCACCACAGTAAGAGTTTCTAAGGATAATACAATATCCATGTCCTAAAGATGACACCACATCAACACCCAGATTTGCAGGAAGGCAGCCAGAGAACGTTGGATCGAACTTGTCTGTGTACCCAGCACTGAATTGTCTGCTGGAATTGATACTGAAGTTAGAAACTGAGCTTCTTAACGAAGCAGTAGGGCATTGAGTCCCCACTGGTTTTGGTTCCCTAACAAACACCATCTCTATGAAGTCACATTAAAGAAGGAGTTCATGTGGAAACAACATATTTAGGACATACGAGGTAAGACTTACCATTCAGTCAAGAGTCCTGGATCAAGCACATGGTGCACTGACTAAATCAGAACACAGGAATGATTATAAGATCAGAGGTTAAAACAGGTCTGTGTAGTATTCAACTGTGAGACTTGCCATTAACATTTCTACATATCCCTGCAGCAGTCCACTGTCAGAGTTACCATTTACTCCATTTTACACATTTTAAGCTATTTTAATTCATTCAACAGTCCTTCCTCTTCTCCAAGCATTATTCAATTCCCACAAAAGCATTATAAATAGTTTTTAGACATCCAGGTAGCCTGTAGGTATTGGCTTTCCCTTATCCACATGCTTGCTGACCTCTTCAAAGAACCCCAATAAATTGTGATGCCTGAGCAAAAAAAGTTCATTTAGATTCCCTCCCATGCAGTTCTCTGTCCATCAGACACTGGCCACTTGCTTTAACCTGATGTGTGTGAAGAAATATCTACATTTATTATTGATGTCCTTTGATAATGGTTCTTAGGATGTTGAATCAAAGTATTCTGTGGTCACTATTACAGAACAATTCTTTGACTACTCCATGATCTATTTCTTCATCCATACCTCCAAGATATTTAAATTCCCAATAAATTTGCAGATGGTACTTTTTTCACTTCCTTTTCTGAAGCAAATAAGATACTTATACTCATCAGTTGTGGGCAGACAACTTGACATAAAAGGCAGGGTTCAAAGCCTGAAATTTTCTGCATTCTAATTGCCAAATTGAAACAAAAATAAAAGATCTTATCTGAGATAAATTACTGTTACATAATTAACACTACTTACATGAAAATATGTTATGTTCTAAAAATGCTAGAGGGTAAAAAAAATACAACAACAATGATGAGATGAAGGAAAAAAACCAGTGTACTCCAATTTTCAGGCACGAGTGGGAAGGAACTGCAGAATGCTGGGACAAAGATGTGTAGGACAAATATATCGCCTGCTTGTGTACTGTTACCAAAATACTCACTGAAACACATGGGGCATAAACAACCCTATTTAGAATACAAGATTGCACACATAGCTAAAAAGCTGGGAAAATAACTTGAAAACCTAATGAGCATCAAATGGATACTGTGGAGGAAAACGCCAGAGAAATGGCAGGTGTGAAGGCTACGTAAGATCATCTTCGATGAACAAGTCAAGAGGGTTATGAGTACTTAAGATTTGTATCACTTCTTCAGATTATAGATGATAGCTCTTAACAGGAGGATGCTACTGACGAATTACATTGTCAAAATATTGTTGTTATATAGGCATGAAGGGTAAAATATGTTTAAACACACAGTTTTGGATATAGTGAGATATCTGTTCAGCTCAAAGGAAAAGATGCAGATATTGCTTAAAAAGTAGGATCCTTTCTGCAATCAGAAATGCGCATGCTGGGATAAAACCATTCATGTGAGCCGTGGGCATGGCACTTGCAGAGATACAGAGCACGAAGAGAACAAGCATGAGAGGTCATGGATTTATAGACCTCTGACCAAGAAAGTAATGTTGACATTACTGTATTTGGAAGAGTCTGAGGATACATAATGGTCTGCAAACATGCAAAAGATTGCTTTGCAGAGTGAAGTCAACATCTGTGTTTAACTGTTTTAAAATTGTGACAAAGATTAGATTGATATCAGAAAAAAACTTACTAACTATGGGGGTAGGGAAGCTGCAAGATCACCTAAGATGACTGAGGACTCTCTGCAATGGGAGCTTCCCTGCAAGCATGTTAAACAAATACCTGTTGGGGGAAATTAAGGTGTGGTTGATCCTGTTCTGTACCAGTGGACCCCTATAAGTCCCTCCAGCACCATCAATGATCTCTGCATTTCTATGAAGTTATTTACAAGGTTAGGTGTTTATGAAAAGATGAAAATTCCTTAGCTCACCATATTTTTTCCTAACTGAAACCTGTATGTTATAAATACTGGTTTTTAAAAAAGGTAAGAATTTAAAAACAGACATTCCCGTGAAAATTATTATTTTTAAATCAATTACTAAACCTCTTATCAAAATATTTCAAATGAAAACAAATATTCTGGTTGAAAAAAAAAAAAAATGTTCCAATTTAGGATTGTTTCCCTGGTAACCAGGAACACTGTCATTCTGTGGACTTGTTCTTCCCATTCTCCCCCCGTGTGCCAGGCTTCCAGCTTGCCCAGCACTACTGTGGCTGGGACTCCTGTTAGGGTTGCACCCCCCTCTCCCAAAGGGTGGACCATGAAATATTATGGTATGTGCAGACCAAGGTGGATGCACAGCTGGGAGAGAACAGGATCAAGAGTGACAACACAGTTTCAGTGAAGTCACCTAGCAAAATATGTAAGGAGAAAGAGGTTTAGAATAACTTTTTATTCAATTAACCTCTTTGGGATTTTAGGGAACAAATATCTGTCTCTTGTCCCCTACAGACAGCTTGATGACAAATAGGCAATTTCTGAGAAGCTCCAGATGGCAGCTTTCATATTTCTAATACATCACAAGGAATTATCTGATTCTGGGGTTTTTTCACTTCTTTGGTTTCCCTCAGAGGAAAAGATTGCATTCATTGCAGCCATCGAAAGTGTCAACATTGCTCTTCCCCCAAAGCAGGATTCAACCTCTGCCAGGCTGTGTTCAGGGGCTCAGCACTGAGCTCAAAACACGAGAAAACAAACCACCTATAAAACAGACATCCCTTCATCCCAAATCAATGGGAAGCCTATCACCCTTTATTAATAATGTCTCTTCCAGATGAATGATCCGGTGGGACAACAATTTCCCTGTCCTGTGCTCACATTTCAGAGGGGTGCTCTAAAAGGAGCAGCTGGTTGACTTCATGGAATAGACCAGCAACTCCAGCGGAGTCCAAAGGGGTGTTTTAGGTGATACACTTCAATAACAACTTTACAGAGTGCTCAGGTGAGTGGCAGTGCCCCACCTAAATATTTGACCTGAAGTTGCTCACTGAGCAGGCTCTCCAGGCTGACTTCTTTGACGGATCAATTTGGAATGTGTTAATGGCATTACTCAGCACAATAAATAAAATGCGACTCACCTTAACTTTTCTTGGAAGGAGTCGTGGAGTTTATGACACCCAGTGGGAACAGCAAGAGAGGGTCATCTGGAAGGAACAGGGAAACACGCCGAGTGCTCACAAGGGAAATTTCGAGAAACAGATGGAGAAAATATCAGAATTCTCAGTAGCCCCCCAGGAACAGATGAAAAACTTTTGGGTCAATAAGCCAGAGAGTGAAAGGCTCAGAAACAATGTTTTTGGTCGAATTATCTGGTCCACATACCAGGAAACGCTAATAATCCACTAGTTCCTCTAGTCTTCATGGGTGCAAAATGTTGAAAAACTTGGTGAAGCAGTAGGGAAGATATTTCCCATATTATTTATGGGAAATAAATTTTTTTGTTAAGTGGAAAGGAAGGCTTTTTATTCTTTGAAGAACCTTATAAGGAATCCGAATTTTCCTTTTTTTGATTATAAAGTCAATAGGAGAGGGAATTTTCTAACCTGATCATCAGATCTGTTACTGAAGGCTCAATTGGTGCAGAAACACAACACAATAACAATTTTAGATGGAACTACCATTTGTAGCTGTTAAATTACCCAAAGGATCTTTCACATGAATGCTCCGGACTGAATAGCATGTGCGTACACATTCCAGTCATGGATCCAAAACAAATTAGGAAGCAAATACACACCCTCCACTGGGACTTAATTGACCATTAGTTTCCTAGGTTCTGAAAAATCATGTCATTATATCTAACTTATTTCAACATTGCTTTTTACCCCCACAGGATTCTAGTGCTACATGCATTTAAAAAAAATGCATCCTCTATCACAAAAATACTATGGCCCTTTTGAGGGTGAAAGCTTCTGCCCAGCAACACTTCACAACTGGTGTGGACATTTTTACAGAGGAATCAAAAGATACCCTATCTCAGTACAATTACGCAGAAGAATGTAGGTCAGACAAACATAATTACCAATTACAGAGTTTAGATGAAGATGTGTCAGTAACAAGCTCACTGCTGGGAAACAGTATAGCTAGTTCTTAATAATAAATTTCCTTTAGACATCAGCCTCTCCCCAAAGATTCACACCAATAAAATGTAGCAGAAATATAACAAAATGCCTTCAAACATCTGAAGGGAAGAAAAACAAAAACAAAGCAGATAAAAATTGAAAGTAATTATAATTTCAGGGTTAAATGTAGCCATTCCAAAACTAGACCTTTCATGAGCAAGTTCTTGGGATTTTAGCAGTGCAGACAGCTGCACAACGGGCAGCCCAGCCTTGTGTTTCAGATGAGCAACACCTCTCTAGGAGTGTGACACCTCTAATAACACCAAACGGGAGGCTCGGTTCAATATAAAGTTGGAAAGTGCCAGTCCTGGACTCAAGTGTAACTTCCAATAACCCAAAATAACCCAAATAATAACCCAAAATATTCTTGGCAGATCTTCTTTACTTGCATACACTTTGGTCTTCTGAAGCTGGTCAGCTATGCTGTGGGGTAAGATCAAATTTGAAGGTGATAAACCTAAGGAAGAGCTAAGCTTTGTGGTTTGTGAGCTCTTAACCTCCCTGTACGCAGGGCTGTGTTTGGAGCACGAGTCAGCAACCTATCCTTGGCTGCCTCCTCTGAGCAGGCAACTCAGCACCTTGTGCATTCAGACTGGTGGGGAGCCAGCCCGAACCACCCGGCAGCTGCAAAGAGCACCCCTGATTTTATGGTTCCCTGTATTCCTCCAGAAACAGTTAATCATATGACTCTCCAAGCCTGAAGATTTTGCAACTGTCACAAGGCTGCACCAGACAGGTACCTCGGTCAGGTATTTGGACTTTCTTTAAACTCCATAAAAATAACAAACAAAAGGGTTGACCTTGTACTGTACGTGCATGAACGCAGGATTTAAACAGATGCAGAAAAGATCAAGAATTTCAAATAGGCCCAGGAGAATGCCATTCTGCAGGAGTATATTAGGGTTCAGTGTAAAATCTCACTGCAGAAAAAGAAATTAAATGAAATAAAAAATAAGTGTAAACCCCAAGAGTACTAGTAAAGATGTTGAACACTCTACTCCAGTTCCTGTTTTCTGACACTAATCACACATAGAAAAACGTGTGTCCATTTCACAGAGCAAATGACAGTGCCCTCCTAATTCCAGCAGCTGTACCTCCATCATCATTTGAAAGACATTACAGAAATGTAAAACATAGCAATCAGAGATACAGACAGTCAACCCTTGCTCATGTGTCTAAGAAGGATGGCACCATAAATAATTGGATTATTTTGGTTTTTATCATGCATCTTTCATTAAGCATCTGTAACTCTCAGTGACTTCCAGATCCCATATTCATGGCTAGGACAATACCCACCTGGAAGAAACTACGGGCAGTATTTTAGGTAGGTAGAAGGCAGGTATTGAAACACAGAAGTATGACACTGTTGCACCTTATAAACAGCCATAGGTAGTGCAGTATTTATACATCATCAAGAGACTGGATTTTATTCTAAATAAAGAAAAATATCCAAGTGACAGAGGCTTTACATGTCCACGAGATGCATTTCTAAAAAAGACATGCCGTGTTTCAAGTATGAGTTATAGGACCAGATGCTGGAATCTGGGTGAAGAATTATAGGCTGCGTTTATAGGAGGTCAGGTCGGGTAACCACAATGGCCTGAAAAATATATTAATCTCATTTGAAAGATGGAATGGAATGCAATCTTTAAGTTAATATAAATACACCATCTGCAGCAGTGAGCCCTGAGGAAGGCATCAGAATATGGAGCAATTTAGGCAGAGAGGAATGAACCGAATGTGAGATAAGGCCAAAATGAAAAGCAAAGCCTGATGTCTGTTATCCTCTGGAGAAGGTGAGGTTCAGGCTTGAATCCAGTGCACGATTCCCAGACCAGATCCAGGTTTCTGGAGAAATCTTAACGATGTCATTAATCCTGGGTGCAGTGCAGTTCACCCAGATGAGAGTGAGGAAGTGATGGGATGACAAGCTGCCCTTACGCATTTACATGAGGAAAAGATACTGAACATAAACTACTCATTTTGCAACTCATTCTGATCAACAGACAACGTAGCAGTCATACAGCTGGCAAGTGACATTATCCTAAGAGCTGGTAATTAAAAGTGGACAAAATTAAGACAATTGTAGCTGGTGCTTCCCAATGGCTAATATCCTCCAGCTGAGGAAAATTAAGAGAAAACAGTGAGTGGGAGGAAGAAATCAGAGAGAAAAACATGAATGGAAATCAGAGGTTCTTTCAGAATAGTCAGTCCATCAGCATCCTCAAGGACAGACTGGCTAAGGCTCAACAACTCCAGTGGTAAACCAAAAGAGTTTTAAAGATTCAACAAATGGGGAAAATACAGCAACTGTCTGAAGTGAAGAGAAACTGATACTGGAAAATAAAGAGATTGTGAAAAACTGGCCCATGGCAATGCTGAGCAGGATATTTTGAGGAGTTTTTTAAATGCATACAGTAAAATCGTGAAAAACAATATAAAAAGCCAGATTTGTTCAATAAATGTTTCCGTTTGGTATTTTGAAAAGTAATATCTTGATGGTGTTTATATGAGACCAAGGTTGAATAAGTACTTTCCAGCCCATTAGGAAATACGCAGGATGTTAAACATCATGCAGTAGAGATAAACATTTTTAAATCAGCAGGCCTGGATAAATAACACCCAGGGGTCCTAAAATATTTGACTGAGGAGAACTCTGGCTTGCTAATGTTAATTTTTAATAAATTTTAATATCAGAGGGATTCCAGGTGACTGGAAGCAGGGTAGTAACCTGGGGGGGAAAAAAAGAAAGCGAGAGATAGAGATAAAGAGAGAGAAGGGGAGAGAGGGAGAACAGGAAACCAAGCCCAATTACAGGGGAGTTATTGAGCAGCTAACCTCACATCAATCCCAGGTAAAAAAGTGGAAAAACTGAGACAGGACTGAACTGCTAAAACATGAAAGAACAAGATTTTAATTACTGCCAGTCAACGTGGGTTTATGGAAAATAGCTCAAATAAAACTGGTTTCATGTTCTGCCTGCAAAAAAAAAGCCAACTGTACAGATGTAGCAGGCTTTCTCGAGGCTTTAGACTTAGTGCATGACATACTTACTAGCTAAACACTACATAACGTGAAGAAAACTTATGTTAAATGGCTAAGACATGGCTATTTAGCATAACTCAAAACCCAGCTGCGTCAATCAGATCATCATCAAATGAGGAGTCTTTACTGGCTTTCCGCAGGGCTTTGAAGTATACTTGGTGCTATTCAGCGTTTTCACTGATGCTCTGCAAGGGAATATAAAGTCAGCACTGATAGACAGATGGCTGACACAAATATTAGCAGCCTGGTAAATAACGATGAGGAGAAAATACTAATGCTGAGAGTATTTTGGGTCACTTGTTAAAAGGAGCCCATTTGAATGAAATGCAGTCAGTACAAAGGTGATCTATAAGGCAGAGAGCAAAATAAACCTGAGAGGACCCTGGGTCCTGGAAAACTGTGATTCTGGAGAATGTTTGGGAACCACAGTGGGCAAGTAACACAGCATGAAAATACAAATTCCAGAAAGACTACAAAAAAGGACAAGTTGTTCCCATGATCCATATCCCCACACACAAGGGAGCAGCGAGCAGTAATGTTTTTATCTCCTCACAGTACATCACACAGAAATCTGGTCCAGTTTTTACCAACCTCTACAAACAACAGAGATGGCAAGAAAGAACAAGTGTTAGACTGACCTGATGAATGAAGGAGACACCTGACCGTGAGAGATTTAAAAGACCCATCTACTGAGTTTATTGTGAAGAAAAAGATGAGTGATGTCCTGATTACACTGTGTAGTTACTTCCAGACAAGAACGTACTGGATACTAAAGGGTTCTTACATCTGGCGGAGAAAAGCATAATGAGAACCGGTAACTGGAAGTTGAAATCAGAAATTCAAAACGGTCACAATTTTTCAAACAGTGACAGCGATTAACCACTGCGACAAACTTCTAAAGGAAATGATTGATTATCCATTTCCTGATGTATTCATATCAAAATTAGATGCTTTTCCAGAAAATATATTTTAGCCAAAATAAAAGCTATGCTTAATTCAAATGCAAAGTATTGGGTAACAGCATGAAACATAAAAGTCTATGACATGTGAGAGAGAAAATGTGATGACTGCATGGTCTTCTGTGAGTGCAGAATCTCTGGATGCCTGCAAGAAAGTTACCTCTAATGTGGCAGAGCAATGCAATGTAGTAGAGGAAAAGATTTTTAAACCAATCTTGAAAGTGAGCTAAAAATTAATAACAAAGTGACTCTAATTAACCACTGGACATGCTGATGGTACTACAACTCCAACAACTGCACATCTAGGATGGATTTTTAAAAATAAATTTTTTAAAACCGAAAAAAAAAGAAAAAGAAAACACAAATGTGAGATAGAGAAATAATTGTTTCTAGTTGTAAGCATTGCAAACTAATTTTCTGGGGAAGTTGTAGAATCACTGAAGGTTTTAAGACTTCTTTACACAAACACTTTCAGTTCCTTGGAGAAAAAGGGGCTAAGGAGCAATCTCATAGCTCTGTACAGCTTCCTGAGGAAGGGAAGCAGAGAGAGAGTTGCTGATCCCTTCTCCCTGAGATCCAGTTATAGGAAACATGGGAATGCTTCAAAACTATTCCAAGAGGAGGTTTAGACAGGACATTATGAAGCAATTCTTTGCCAAGAGGTTGGTTGGTCAAACACTGGAACAGGCTTCCTAGAGAGATGCTCCAAGCCTGTCAGTGTTTAAGGGGTATTTGGACATTGTCCTTAATAGGCTTTAACTTTTGGTCACAGTATCAGAGAATGTTCTGAGTTGGGAGAGACTCACAAGGATCAGCTCCAAACTGGTTAGGTGGATGGACTAGATGATCATTGTAGGTCCCTTTCAACTGGAATATTCTATTCTATTCTATTCTATTCTATTCTATTCTATTCTATTCTATTCTATTCTATTCTATTCTATTCTATTCTATTCTATTCTATTCTATTCTATTCTATTCCCCTGATTCTGCTTAGGGAGAATAGGACTATACACACCTATTGCTATCATTTCTGTACTATGATTCAAGTAAAAGCCATGGTCGTGATGCTAAAAGTAGAGGAAAGGTAGAACCTCTGTTATGCAGAAAGTCCAACAGAAAGAAAACTTGAACATAACATTATGCCATGTTACAAAACATCTATAGCTCAGTTACTCTACAAGGTACATCTGCCTGCTTTTCATTATCAGTGCCTGAGAGAGATCAGAAATGGAGGTTCTGCTTATCTAATACCTATCTCAGTACTTACCTGCCCTGAAGCCCTGTAGCAGTTCAAGTGCTTTTTGAGAAATGGTATTTTTCAGGTCATCTGAGGTCAAATTGGATTATGGTGAACTTGAAAATTCAAAGCACCATGCAGAGGTGGCAGGGGCTAACGTGTCCTCCCCAGCAGGGACACATCTGAGTCAAGATGATTCACAACCAGGCCTGTACAAATACCAATTTTTCAGTTTGCCAGGTGAACTTGAAGGGAGAAAAAACATTCACACTGCCCTGAAGTGAAGTTCACATCTGTTTGTTGATGAAAAGAACTATGAAAAAAAAAAAAAAAAGTTATTTTCATCAGTCTGACTAAACTGTTTTGTTTGATTTGAAATTGTTTTGTCTTTGTGGTCTGTTGCATATAAACATAAATTTATGGAAAATTTTCTTCAAAAGTCCACCCATAACAGAATTTTTGAGTGGTGAACAAATGATTCACCTCCCAAAATTTTTGTGGCTTTGTTCAGACCTCTCTATGCTTTATGCTCTCTATGCTCTCAGCTTAAACAGATACACTGATGGATCCAGATAGTATCAAAATGGATCAGAGAGTCACAGTCCTTCAAAAACTGGCCAGATATAACCTGAAACAGAAAAATCCAGAGAAACTTATTGAAAGGAATTACTTCCTGGAAATCTCCCTAAAAAACAACATTCAGGCGGTAAGAGCTTTGTACAGCCAGACCTTCTACTTAAAACTACTGGACATGAGTAAAAGAGAATGGTAAGTCCTGCATCTTTCTCCTGTCTCTCATACTGTCCATTTAGCAAAAACAATGTGGTTTTCTGTCTCCCCTGCAATGCTGCAGCTACAAGGCCATGAGCATCACAAAGTGAAACTCACCTTTTTCCAACTCCATATAGAAAGTCTGGTATCCAGAGGGAGCTGAGTTGCTCAACTTCACATGGAAATTATTCGGCCAAAATACATTATAGAAAAAGGTACTATTTTAAAAAGAGACAAATCTATATCATTAGTGCTGCAAGACGTGCTTTTCAAATGCATAGTGAAAAAAGATAACAAGTGCTCTTGAGATAAAGGTGTTCACAACAGTTTGAACAACCACGTGGGACTTGATGTAAAGTTCAACACCTACCCAGGTGTTGCAGTGGGGAGCC